>JAMWYP010000303.1:0-500000 GCA_025563575.1 Acacia pycnantha | reverse complement strand
TACAGTATGGACATAGAAACTTATCCTAGTTTGCTTTCCCCCCTCTTGTTTTGTTTTCGATAAAAAGGCTCTTATTTCTGCTTGGACAACGGGTGAGACAAGGCCATTCGTATATGACACTGTAATTTCCTTGTCAATTATGCTTTGTTCTGTTTAGAATTATAGTTATAAGTCTAAATATACTAACTTATGTTTTATGCATTTTAGAGACTTAAGGAGGAAATTGACTATTTCATACCCTTGTGTCATGATTAATGTTTATGTGGCAAGGAACAATACAAATGATCGATGTCGTGTCAGCTTATAATTTTATTTCTGAATTATTTAAATGTATTGATTTGCCTTTTCATACATGTGTATGATTTGCGTTTTCATACATGTGTTTTCATACAATTCGTTTTCCTCTAGATTATCCCTTCAAGCCACCAAAGGTTTGTGATTCATTCGCTCATCTATTTATTGTTGTACTAGTATTGTTTTTCTTGTTTCCTTCCTCACTGTCTTTACATGTTCGCCAATTCAGTTTTACTTCATGATTGCATTTGACTTACATTTAGTTTGTATTTTGCCTCCTGAGGGATATGAATTTTAAACCTGACATTTTTGTCACTAGAACACTAATTCCCTTAATGCTAATATCAAAATTATAATCTGTAGATTGTTTTACATTGGCACATCATAGGCAAGCAGTCATTTCCTCTTGAGATGCCTTCATATCCAAAATTGTGGAAAGGCTCATATACAAAGTGGGAACGTTATACTGTAGAGGATGCTTATGAAATTGTCAAGTAAGATGTAATTACCAGATTTGAAGGTTCCTACTAAGTCATTGAACACTTATTGTCCTTCTCAAAACTTTATTGGCGAGAGGATGTATAATTTGGTCACAACATTATAATTTGTAATATTTTGTTTTTCTTGTTATGTAAACTCTTATGATTGTTATAATTTATTTTTATGATATATATATAAATCTTTTTATTTCTTCATTTTTAATATATTTTTTTGAAATTATTTTATTTTTTCTGATTTTTTATATTTTTTTTTTAAAAATAAATTAAAATTTGCGAGGGAAAATTTGTTCCCTCGCAAATCCTGGAATTTTGCGAGGGAACATTTTTCCCTCGCAAAATCCAGATTTGCGAGGAACAAATTTTCCTCGCAAAATCTTGGATTTTGCGAGGGAACCTTTTTCCCTCGCAAATTCCAGGATTTGCGAGGGAAAATTCTTCCCTCGCAAAATCCAGAATTTGCGAGGGAAAATGGAATTTTTCCGTCGCAAAATGATTTGCGAGGCCCAGTTTTGCGACGGAACGTTTTCCGCCGCAAACCAATTTTGCGACGGAAAATAGCTGTTTTGCAAGAGAATTTTTCCGCCGCAAAAAACAGTTTTTTTAGTAGTGAATAATGCTACCAAAAAAAGATCACTCAATTACGTCATAAAACGGGCATGAGGAGACAATTTCTACAAGACGTGTTCACAGGATTAA
This sequence comes from Acacia pycnantha, assembly GCA_025563575.1. Lineage (NCBI taxonomy): Eukaryota > Viridiplantae > Streptophyta > Magnoliopsida > Fabales > Fabaceae > Acacia > Acacia pycnantha. The sequence goes on along the minus strand of JAMWYP010000303.1, from coordinate 498,510 downwards.
AAGAAATGTACATTCTACAAAATCAGTAAAGCACTTAAACACGAACTGAAAATGGAGACATGTTCCATATGCAGCTTCTTCTAGGACATAAGAATAATAATGCCACCAAAAAAAGATCACTCAATTACGTCATAAAACGGCCATGAGGAGACAATTTCTACAAGACGTGTTCACAGGATTAAAAGAAATGTACATTCTACAAAATTAGTAAAGCACTTAAACACAAACTGAAAATGGAGACATGTTCCATATGCAAGTAAAGAATAAAAGAGAGTTTTGTGTAAGTACTTGTTGTTCTTCGATTAAAGTTGAGTATTATATTGATGATTCCCAAAGCAAGTAAAGAACAATAAAAGAGGATGACATGCAAATGCAGATTTGATGGCATGAAGACAGAGAAGTTGAGGATGAAGGCAGCGAGGTAAGAGACAGATGTGTTTAACGTAACATGGATCCCAAGATGATCAACTGGGTGGATTACTCCTGCGACACTCATCTTCCTGGCATCGTCAAGAACCTCTTCAACCCACCATACCATATTAATTGATAAATACCATTATATCTGATTCTCGTATTCGTATTATTTTCAATTAGGTATGGGCAAGACGAATCGTATATGTAATGTGTGTGAGTGCACTATAAATTAATGAATGGTTCAAATCAAATGTAAGAGTAGGAGAATGGGTGTGTTGCTGCTAAATTTTGACACACTTAATCAAGTACAAGTATATTATATATAAATATCAGATAAATACTGTTTGGCTCTTGCAAGGAGCATGCCCTGTGGTTTCTTTCTGTCTACATAACCAAGGTTGAAGTTTTGACGAATTAAGCAGAAGGAGATGGAGGGTTCTAGTTGAGACCAAGTTTTTTTTTTTTTTTAATATTAATGAAGAGGCTAGGAAGCTAGAGAAAACAAAGAGAAAAATTACATAGGGAGAAATAATCCCAAACCCTCTTGTTCAACACAAGATCGAAGATAAACTGGGCAAACATTTACAATAGAAGATTTGGAGATTCCCATCTTAGCCAGACGTCTGCAACTCCATTAATGTCTTTTGGAATATGCCTAAGCTGGACCTGCCAATTCCTGCACAGCAGCTCCCTGATTTTCACAACCAACAGGCTGGCCATTATTTGTACTTATTACCCACACCCACCCATACACAAACACCTATCTATATATTGTACCTTTGGAAGAGAGAAAAAATAAGCACGGGTCTTATTGTCCAGAAATACACAGTGATACCCCCCAACAACTTCCCCCAATCGTAACTAAATTTTTGGTCCAGTTTGAGTACTGTGCCTGTTTGGTATGGCTGTGAAAGCCAAAAAAATTAAAGTACAGTGAATGCACGCTGGAAGCAGAAGCAAATTTAATCAATGTTTGGCATGGCTGTGAAAGCCAAAAAAAAAAAGTACAGTGAATGCACGCTGGAAGCAGAAGCAAATTTAATGGCATGGTTGTGAAAGTTGATGAGCATCAGAGTTTGAAGTGGTTTTTTCATGAAGCCACATGAAGTTGCTTCACCAAAAGCCACATCAATTTTATTATCCCTAATGATCATTTCACACTTCAACTAATCTTTATTTACAATTTTATCTATTACTTATTATACCAATTTCATCAAATGATTTCCAGAAATTAATCATTAATACCATATAAGGATTTTCTTCCTCAATTAACTTCTTTAGGCCATAAAATATCTACTTTAAAATTTCTAGACCAAAAATTATCTTCTAACTATTTTTTCTTGAATTTTCGGGAAATATGTCATAAATTCTAAAAAATAGCTTTAAAATTTATTTAAGCCAATTTTTCGTAATTAATCTCTTCATAATATTTCTAAATCACCACAATAATATTCCACAATTTTTTCTTAAATTTTCAAGGTCCAAAAATAATTTTCAATAATCATCTTAAACTTTTTCTCATAATAAGGTCCAAATATATGTCTATATATGATTCCTATCATTTAGTCATTTTCCATCTCATCTACTTTTTTAAAAGCTATGCCAAACAAGTGCCCATCAGGAAAAAAACTACTTCTGCCACCACTATCCCAAACACAAATCACATAAAAAAAGTTCATCAGGAAAAAAGTCCGCCGCTATCCCAAACGGGAAGACTCATGAAAAATTTCACCCAACCCCATAACAATTTAATAATCAATAGCTCCCAAAAAAATTCTGAAAATTTACTGCAAAGTATTAGATCAAATTGAAATCAAATTCTGTAATGAAAATATAATGGTACCCTTACTTTATTTTTTTTTAAAAAAAATAGTCAATTGTTGATGGAGCCCGGGGCACCTAAAAATATGTACTATGGGTCCTTATTATAAGCACCTCCCTCATGATTCTGATCCTTAATATGCATGGCTAAAACTTTTTAAATTATTCTTTAAATTAAAAATATATATATTTTAAAATTAAAATAAAGGACCTAGAAAAAATCATATTTATTATAAAAAAGATCATAAAAATTGTAATTACTTTGAACAACCAAACATTATAATAAAAATTTAAAATTACTAATTGCCCCCGACTAAACTGCCGCTATTATCTTGGGTCTCTAATTTTCCCGATATATTTTGTTAAGTTTTGACAAAAAGAAAGACCTGGTCGGTCGGTCGATCAGCCGCCTAAAAAAATTGAAGCTGACTTCCTCATCACTGTTGGGTGTGTTTTTCTTGACGAAATCGATCAATTGATGTTCTCCGACCAGTTAATTAATCTCATCAAATTGTGTTAATTAAGTGCATGATGTTTTACTTATTAAGTAATAATTATTTGATGTTTCCTGAAGAACCGCTGACAATTAATATATGGCAGTGCATATATACTAATATAGCTGTGTTAGGTATAACCACAAAAGCAGACTCTTTCCTGTGTTTGCCAGAGGCCAAATGCAATAAGCAAAAGGTTTTCTCCAGGACTGGGTATACCCATGCCTGCAAGTTAATGAAAACTTTGGAAAAATAATTAATAAAAAAGAGCCCTTTGATTTCGGTGAATGCATGTGCTTTTTCTCTTCGCATCAATTAATGGCCATTGAAGACTTTACTTTACCAGAAACAAGAAGAATCGACAAGCACCAGAAGGCGTGTTGATTTTATTCAATAGACCAAGAAATTGACTTGTGCCCCACCCTCTCATTAATTAGTAGAGAAAATAATTGAGGTAGGTAAATGCTAAGATTGGTTACCATGTTTATACCCTCTACACTTTTCTTTGCACGTTATTAAGATATTTAAAAGCCGAAGCACGCGCAGCTGGGAATGAATGTTGGTAATGTAGCTCAAGCGATTGGTTAATTACGCACAAATCTGAATTGAATGAAGATTCTATAGGGTTTGGTAAGTCTGGGAAAATGACTATTAAATATCTAGAGACATGCCAGATTCACGCATTGCATCCGGAGAATTTACCCTAATTTGCTGGATACGAAACTTTTCTTTTTCCTGTGCTTGCCCAAAGTTGAGACAAAAATCTTTTGAAATTTTCATTTCAATTATATTCATCCTAAGCATGTGGCTTAATTTAGTGTTGAACATAATCAAGTATTGCAATTAATCAAGATCTTTTGTTTCATTTGATAAACAATACTACTGGATGCATGTGCATGTGATTTTTTTTATTGATTAAAAGGCAAATGATCAGTATCTCAGAGTACGTCTATGTATGTATGATTAATATCCTAGTAGGAAGCAAACCCCTGCACTAGTTAAAAATACTGAAGCAAATATGATTAAATACATTAATCTATTAATTGTCATGTAAATCCAAAAAGAAGTTTTTCTACGTACGTATCAAATACTGCAGTGTACATTTAAGATTGAAACGAGTACTATGATTTACATATACGTGACAGGAAGTGGTCATAATCGTAGGGTTTGCAAGTATAGATACAGGGAAGAGCCCACGATTCAAAGCTTTGAGCAGGACAGCTTCAACAATGGGTCCCCGACCCCAATAAAAGATATTAGAAATTAGGGGTTGAGGTAGGTGAACCCTCGACCAATGAAGAAAATGCAAGCTGCTTGCTGCCCTCACCGTGTTGTAGTTCCACAGAGCATTAATTGCATTACATATAGTACTCCATCTGATCCAAAATTGGGAAACCGTATAGCTCATTAAAATTAAGCAAAAAGGTTAACGTTGCCTCTGTTTAAATTTGTCTCTAATGATCTATCTTCTTTCTTAATATCTAACGTATAACACTAATATAAATATGGTTAAATTTGGGAAATGGTAATCACTAATGTTTTGGATGACTTATACCACTCTAATATTATTTATAAATCTTTTTTTACCAAAAAAATTATCCTATTTATAAGTCCAGTTTCAGGATAATAAATGAGATTGCAATAATTTTGTCCATATTAATTATACTAATAAAAATAGGACGAATTGAAAAAACTCATTTATAAATGAAGGTAAATTTAAAAATTTACCCCATAATCATTGAATTAACTAATTCACCTATAAACCAAAGATTGCTTTTAGAAGGTGCCACCATATATTTTGGAGCAGTACATATGCCTCCCGTAGCAGCAACCAGAATCTGAGCAAGCATTAATGTAATGAAATTTGTCATACATATGGTTGTGCTATCATTGGAGTGAAACCGGCCAACTTTAAAGGAGTCAAATAACATGAAATCAATAAGTTGACAATACAAAATATAGGAGGTGGGGGTTATATATATAAAGTATCTTGAAACTTGAAAGTGTACCATATTTGGAAGTATATATGGGCGTACGTATGAATAGCTGGGTTAGGTCAACCATCTATTCAGAGACCCAAAAGCAAGCAGTTATTGAGTAGGAATACTCTTCGACCGCTTTTGACATATCTACCTTCATGTATGTATAGCATCCCATGTGCGTGGGCCAAAACGTATGTATATATGAAAGTATTATTTAATGTAATATCATATCACTATAATCATTCAACTAATAAGAACAGCTTGAGACGAATGATTTACAATGTGTGGACAATAAGGCTCCCCCACGATATTTGTATATTAATTATTATTATAATATATATTATATAGGTGATAAAATAAGGAATAGTTATTACGAAAGGCACCGAAACAGCGTTCACTGTTCATTGGATTGGTAAGCGAAATTGAGCAGTGCAGTTGTGTAGCATTTACACCTCCGACTATTACGAGAGTTGGGACCGAAATGTTATTCTATTTGACAAATTGCGTGCACAGCATGTCATACATACTTAATATTCTCGTGCCTTAGCTAGCTTGTTATATTTGGCCTCTGCTATATGTATAAATACGGCTCATGGCCATTTTGTTTCCTTCACACCACATTCGAGATAAGATAACTAGCCCATACCACCTTGACTTCAAATAAATCTCTCTCTCTCTCTCTCTCTCCTCTCTGCATTTATCGGTTCAGAGGATAATCTCCAATGGAGGTAGAAAGCATACTCCAATTCCTTCAGGACAAGACCATTTTAGTGACTGGTGCCACCGGCTTTCTTGCCAAAAGTATATATCATTATCATCTCTCTCATAATACTTTGCTTTTGATTACTAGCTAGCTGCATGGCACTGTGTTCTGAACTATAAACATATATTGATTGGTCATGATCTCATGCTGTGTTTGTGTTATTTATATATCCTATAACTTGTATGGTTTTAATTTGCAGTTTTTGTGGAGAAGGTACTGAGGGTTCAGCCAAAGGTCAAGAAATTTTACCTTCTTCTGAGAGCCTCCGATAACATATCTGCCACACACCGCTTGAATAATGAGGTGACGCCATCTTTCTTCCATAACTGTGTTGCAGGTGTCGCAAGGAGGCTTCTCTATCAATATTCACTAATTAATTAAAGAAACGTGGATATTATAGTTGACTTGTTGATACCAAAATTTAGCTCATAATAATATAGGTATTAATTATACAAGTTTGTATCTCGCAAATAATATATGTGCGATGTGTTTTTCCGTGAGCAGATCACAGGAACGGCGTTGTTCAGATTGTTGAAGGAAAGTCATGGTGCAGAGTTCAATTCCTTTATGTCAAAGAAGGTGACTTTGGTTCCTGGGGACATCTCTCTTGAGGACTTGAATCTCAAGGACTCCGTTCTAAGGGAAGAGATCTGCGGACAAACAGATGTTATAGTAAACCTAGCTGCAACCACTAACTTTGATGAAAGGTAGGTGTTTGTGTGTGTATTTGAGATCATATATGATTTTGTGCAACAAAAGTTTCGTGTTTTTTTTCGGTGGCGAAACCATATTTTGCGTTACATAAAATAATATCAAATTACAGAACTAATTAAATCATGTCCACTTCGTTTATTCTTAAATGCAGATACGATTTTGCACTGGGTATAAATACCTTGGGAGCTAAGCATGTTTTGAGCTTCGCCAAAAAATGTACTAAACTGAAAGTGCTTGTCCACGTCTCAACAGGTTGGTATATTTTGTCCTTAGCACTAATAACTTCTTCGACACACTCAATTTTCCTCATTATTCAGCTAAGTTTTCAAATTGTACTGGGAATCGGATGTCCTCTTCCCATCACATCAAGGTTATACTCCATTACATTCAACGTCATATTAGCCAATAAATGCCTTATAATTGGAAGATCTGAAAGTCCAAATATAAATGAGTATGGGTAGGAATTACTGGGCCGACAAAACCTATGAGCACACACCAAGCGTAATAAATATAATATATGAATAAATATATTTGCCCCTGAAGAATATATTATAATATTCATAGATATTTTTGCTGACAATATTCATTATATTGAATTGAAGCATATGTATGTGGGGAGAAGGGAGGGATAATAGCAGAGGAAGCGTATAAAATGGGGGAGACACTAAATGGAGTGTCAGGACTAGACATTGACGCTGAAACGAAATTGGCACAAGAAACTCTGAAACAGCTTCAAGAGGAGGGAGCCACAGAATATGAAATTAAAGCCACAATGAAGGACTTGGGTCTTAAAAGGTTTCGTCTCCGTTACCCTTTTGTAACAATATAATTAACTATGTTATAGGTTTTGTAAATGCTATTAATTAATGAACTTTTGTTTTTCAACAAAAAATAACATTGATGAGGCTTAACGGATATTATAATATCAGGGCAAATATATACGGATGGCCAAACACATACGTGTTCACGAAGGCACTGGGAGAAATGCTTGTGGGAGCATTAAAGGGAAATCTGCCTGTTGTCATCATACGTCCCACCATCGTTACCAGCACTTATAAGGAACCTTTTCCTGGTTGGGTTGAAGGTATAAGGTATATACATATTCATATATATCACCAATACTTCATTAATTAACTACATTTGAGAATCAAAATGTTCTTACTTTGAGACTTGAATTAATTGCAGAACCATAGACAGTATGATAGTTGCATATGGCAAAGGAAAACTAAGCTGTTTTCCAGCGGACATCGACACGATTTTTGACGCGGTGAGACTCTGAATGACCCTTTAATATCTTCTTATCTCAATATATAGTGATTGATAAATTAATGAAGCTGCAGATACCAGCCGACATGGTGGTGAATACCATGTTAGTGGCGATGGCGGCTCATGCGAATGAAGCAGATGGTATAATATATCACGTGGGTTCCTCCATGAGGAATCCAGTGAGATACTCCAATCTCAGAGACTATAGCTTCAGATACTTCACATCGAAGCCACTTAGGAACAAGGACGGCAAAATTGTCAAAGTTGGCAATGTTACCGTATTAAACAGCATGGATAGCTTCCGCAAATACATGTTCATTCGCTATATGCTCCTCTTGAAGGTATATATATATATATATCTATTGATTTCTACACCAAGCTAAGTCATATGTATATAAGGAGAAGTTGTTGAACATTGGCAAAACTTCAATTGTAGGGACTAGAGCTGGCCAATAAAGCTTTTTGTCAGTACTTTCGCGGGAAGTATCTTGACCTCAACAGGAAGATTCAGATAGTGATGCGCTTGGTTGATCTTTACAGGCCTTACTTGTTCTTCAATGGCGTGTGAGTTAATTATTTAGAAGCTGCGTACTGTCAATTACATAATAGGTAGGAACTTTGACTAATGATCACGCACTCATCATTAATTGAACTGCAGATTTGATAATATGAACACAGAGAAGTTGAGAGTGGCGGCGACACAGGGTGGGGTAGAGATGGATATGTTCTATTTTGACCCAAAGATGATTGACTGGGAGGATTATTTCATGAATACACATATCAATGGCATCATTAAGTACGTCCTCAAGTGAAGGATCCTCATACTTCCATGTTCAACCAACACTGTAGCTGTTAATTGTTAAATATCTTTTGTGCAACATGTAGTATTATATTTAATTAATTTGCTTTATACTAGCATTTAAGAGCCTAAGTCTGTGGGCCAGAGAGAGAGACTTAAGTCTGTTTGTGTGAGATTATAATTGTTGTTGTGTTGTATTCAGTACAAGGCAGTATAGTGTCAGTAATAATACTATAGCTGCCAAGTGCCAAATGTTTATGAAATTTCATCGTAATAACCTTTATGATTTATTTTTATTTTTTATTTACACTCCTGCCACAAAGGTTCTTGCTATTTTTTAAGTTCCTGCAGGGTTTCTGGGACTACGATTTTTCTAACTTAGATTGCACAGACAAAAGCAAATTTAAACAATGAATTTCTCTTGATATCGATATGATTATTAATTAAAGAATGATTGTCACCTAGCTATGCTTCGATCTGCTTCTTTAAGAACAAGTAGACGACTAATATTAAAAAGAAAAACGAAAAAAACAAAATGGAAGACCAAGATATTAGTTGTACTATCATCAGTTGATTAAATAAATAAGCAAATTAAATTAACAAAATCATACGAGTAATTTTATTAGTAGAGTTTTACGGAAGTCAAGATATTTACTACTAGTAATTGACATTTGTGAAATTAAATCGGCGAAAGCTAGTGAAGTGAATTCATAAGATTGACTCAACAGAACTCGCCCATGCTCTGAACAAGCAAACAAAAATATCCCAACGATAAGCTATTGAATCAGCACCGAATTTCGAGCAAAAAAAAAAAAAAAAATCAGCACCGAATAAATAAATAAAAACACTGTTCAGTGACATTAACTAGGGAGCGAGCATTGTGGCGGTTTAAATAAAAGTCAAATAAATACGCTGAAGGCAGAGGGTACGTGCAGGGATAAATAGCAGCAGTCATTTTCGGTGACGACAGCACATGAAAGCCCCATACCTACTTTTTTCTTTGTTCTTTTTTGAGAAATACAGACCGGCCAAAGCGGATGAGGAAAGGACTAGACTAAAAATTTAACCCATAATACATCAAACTCAAAAAAGAAACTAGTAATTGCAGGCGGGAAACTTACCAAAATAATAATTTAAAAAAAAAATTGTACCAATCTGGAGCACTTTTAAAACTATTTATCAAAGTAATGCTGACGCCACTACTGGCGTCGTACCTTCTGACGCCACTACTCAGTGGCGTCAGAAGGTACGACACCACTAATGGCGTCAGATTGTGGCGTCTGTCTCTTTGATGCCACTGCGTCAAAGAGGATATTAATTGACGCATTCAGGCGTCAAATTTTTTTATTTTTTATTTAAATATAATTTTATAAATATATTTAAAATTATAAATAATAATTCTACTTAATTATAAATCATAAATAATAATTTTAATTAAGAATTAAAATATTTTATAAATCACATGATATATGACTAATTAGTGAATTTATTATAAACTATAAGATAGATGACTAATTATTTAATATTTTGTACATTAATAATTTGATATATAAATTTTAAAATATTATTAGCTAAATTTAATTAAAGAAATTTGTGAGAATAATGATTAGTGAATTAATAATATACAACATATTTCAAAAAATATTTTTATTAATTCACTAATCATTATTTTCACAAATATATTTTATTAAATTTAGCGAATAATATTTTACAATTTATATATCAAATTATTAATGTACAAAATATTAAATAATTTGTCATCTATCTTATGGTTTATAATAAATTCATTAATTAGTCTTATATCATGAGATTTATAAAATATTTTAAATATTTTAATTCTTAATTAAAATTATTATTTATTATTTATAATTAAGTAGAATTATTATTTATAATTTTAAATATATTTATAAAATTATATTTTGAAAAATTGACGCTTGAAGGCTCAATTAATATCCTCTTTTACGCAGTGGCGTCTGTCAGTTTGACGCCACTAGTGGCAGCATTACTTTGGTAAATAGTTTTAAAAGTGCTCCAAATTGGTACAATTTTTTTAAAAAATTATTATTTTGGTAAATTTCTCAACTGCAGGCCAGTTGGTCCCTCAAAGCCATATCCAGACATCCTCCAGGAATAGTTGGGATTAACATCACGTCAACATCAGCGGGAGCATCATGGCCTTTCTTGGCCATATAGTCGGCACATGAGATGTTGTCCCTTGGAGTATAGTGAAGCTCCACGTTCCAGTCTTGGAAAAGAAGGTCCCTAGTCTCCTTAATAACGTCTCTGAACGGGTGGTCAGCATAACAACAGTCTGTCACGAGGATATTGATGGCGTCAAGTGAATCAGAATACAGAAGAATTCTTTATATCCCCATCTGTTGACCCAATTTTAGACCCATCATGATGGCGTATATTTCTGTCTCAATAACAGTACGAAGACCAAGGGATTTGCAAAACCCCATCAACCAATGTCCTTGGGAATTCCTAATAACTCCACCACAGGCAGCTTGCTATTAATGACGCTCTGACCCGTCCACATCGATGCGGACCACATTTGTAGGGGGTAGAGTCCAAGACTTCTCTTCAAACCTGTCAAGATGGAAAACTTGGTGAGATAAATTTTGATTAGCAGTGTTTTCCATGAGAAGATATTTACACAAGTGAAGCATCTCCCTGATATCTTTGCTTTCGCCCTGAAAGAGGAATGTGCATATGGATGTCCAAAGGATACAACAGCCCAGGCTAAAGACTCTTGTCCACGCGAAGGTCTGAAATTTTCCTTTTCCCGGACTGTGGTTGGTATTCCAGCTGAGCCAATCCTGCAAGGTACCTGTAAAAAATTGGGAGAAATAGTTAGACTTTAAAATTTCTTTCCACAGGTTTCTTGCCCTCTCACAATCTCTGATAATGTGGATCACACTCTCCTCACTATTACACTGGAAAGGGCAAAGGCTCTCATTTATAAGGCCTCTTTTGGCTCTGAGAGAGTCAGTGACCAATCTCTCATGACCAACTTGCCACATGAAATATTTAACTTTTTCAGGAATCTCCCATTTCCATATCAAGGACCAGAAGTTGTTAGAGCTTGAATCACTTCGGCCCGAGAGATAATTATAAGCAGATTTAACAGAGAAGCAACCGTCTTTCGCCGCTCTCCAAGTGAACCGGTCAGGGGAGCTATTACAAGGTGGGTGCAATCTAGATATAGCATTTATGATATCAGGAGGGAGAGTGCCTTGCCACCTGTTAATGTCCCATCTACCATTCGTTAAAAGGTGATCTCTCACAGTTTCATCTTCGTTTATGGAGGATGGATTCAGAGCAAAGGCAACAAGGGGTCAATCAAAAGGGAGCCAAAGATCATACCAGAATTTAGTCCCCAACCCATTGTTGACCTTTTTCCCAACTCCACAAAGAAAATGGTCCCAAACTTCGACAATGGGTTTCCAAGCAGAGGATGAGTTTTTCTTTCTTAAGACATTAGGCACAGATAAATCACCACAATTATACTTGGACCAAAGGCATTGAACCCACAAAGCTTGCTTCTTTGTTAGTAAATTCCAGCAGAGTTTCATAATAAAAGCTTTATTTTGGCGACGAAGATTTTTTAACCCAAGACCCCCTGCTTCTTAGCATGAGTGATTTTATCCCAAGCAATGAGATGCATTTTTCTCATATCTTCTTCTTGGGACCAGAGAAATTTCCTTGAGATTTTATCAATTTCGTTGATAGTACAAATGGGTAGAAGAGTTGATTGCATATAGTAACTGGGCAAAGAGAAAAGCACAGATTTAATTAGCACTGAGCGACCGGCAATGTTCAGATATTTGCTTTTCCACATAGAAAGTTTTTTCTGAGCCATTTGCACAATGGGGGTGGTACGTGGCTTTCGTTACTCTCTTATGAATAATCGGCACCCCCAAATATTTCCCGAGATCAGAAGTGATTCCAATCCCAAGCATCTGACTTAGCTCAAGAGCTCTATTAAAATTAACATTGGTGGAGCAGAACATTCGAGATTTGTTCAAGTTTATTCTGTGTCCTGATACTTCACAAAAACATTGCATCACTTTGCGGACTTTGACCATTTGACTACAGGAAGCTTCAGTAAAAAGAATGAGATCGTCAGCAAAGAACAGATGGGATATGTGGGGACTTCTTTTGTTAAAAGTGAATGACTTCCATCGCCGGCCTTTGCACTCAGCTTTTATAAGGTGACCCAGACGCTCCATACAAAGGAAAAAAATATACCGGCTTAGAGGATCTCCTTGTCTAACACCTCTAGAAGGGGTAAAGCTCGGGCTCTCATCACCATTCCAGAGGATAGACATGGAGGTTGTAGAAATGCAAGCCATAATAAGATCAATAATACTGTTGTCCAGATTCAAGCATCTAAGAGTATTCTTGATGAATCCCCAGTCTAGTCTATCAAAAGCTTTCTCCATATCAATTTTGATGGCAACAAATCCTTTCTTCCTACCCTTCATTCTCATAGAGTGAATGATTTCTTGGGCGATAATAATGTTATCACAACTGGATCTATTAGCAATAAAACTACATTGTTTAGGGCTTATAAGATGGTCCATAACATCCCTAAATTTATTCGCCAATACCTTAGTAATGATTTTGAAACTCACATTGCACAAGGATATGGGTCGAAAATGTTTCAATGAAGAAGGGTTATCAACCTTAGGAATGAGAACAACCTTAGATTTGTTTATGCTGGACATACTGGAGGGGTTATTGAAGCATTCTTCTATAAAATCACATATTTTGTCACCCACAACATTCCACTGAGTCTAAAAGAAATGGGCTTGAAGGCCATCAGGTCCTAGGGCTTTAAATGCTCCCATAGCAAAAGTTGCCTTTTTTTCAACTCTGGTAACTTTTCTCGAAAGCATGTGCAACTTATTAGTTTCTATAGGGGGAAATTAGAACACCACTCGCCCAGATCTTTCACAAAAACATCACGAGAGTAAAGATTTTGAAAGAAATCATGGGCCATCATTTTCGCTGTTTCATGATCTTCCACCTACTCACTCGCGTCATTCTGAATGGCTCTAATTCTTTGCTTCTTCCTTTTAATCATGGTAGAGGCATGAAATTTTTTTGTATTTCTGTCTCCTCCCTGAAGCCATTTACTTCTAGATTTTTGGAACCATGTAATTTCCTCTTGGGTAGCCAATTTATGATACACATCCCATAATTTTTTCTCTAATCTAAAAAGCCCAATTTGCAAATTCAACTTCCGGCTTCAATCAATTCCTTGAAGGCGGCGAATCAGCTCTCTTTTCTTTTTAGTGAAATTACCCACACGGCTATCATTCCATTCCAAGGCAGATTGTTGAAATCTTTGCAAGCCTTGTAGCCAATCTTTTCCACGCCAAGCTTCTTTGGTGATATCCTTGAAATCATCTTCTAGAGTCCATGCAATTTGGTAGGAAAAAGATTTCCGAAAGGTTTTTCTCTGAAAGGAGGGATTCGAATTCACTACCACGATCCTATGATCATATTTGAATTTAAGCTCATGGCGAACGGTAGCATCGGGAAAGTAATTAATCCAGTTGAAATTGGCGAAGACCCAATCCAATCTTTCTTAAACCTTGTCTTTCCCAAGTGAAATTGTCGCCCTGAACCTTAGCTTCAATAAGCCCGGTGTCCTCAATGCAATCTTTGAATTGTTGCATTGAGGCCCACGGAGGATCAACTCCTCCAAGTTTGTCATTAGGGGATAAGTAGACATTGAAATCACCCAAGACTAACCACGGAAGGTTGAGATTATCAATCGAACAAAGAGAGTTCCATAAAGAGGTTATTCCAAAAGGAGTAGTTTCCCCATAAACAATAGTGACAAGGCTAATAATGTTGCTAGCATGCTCTTTCACTTGACAATGAAGCAATTGGGTGGTGGAGGTAAGATGGGTAATATCAAAAGCACCATCATCCCACAAAAGCCAAATGCCTCCGAAAAAGCCAGTAGATTCCACCCGGATCCAATGGTTGAAACCAAGCTTACGACAAATTTTATCGGCTCTATCACCACTAACACGAGGTTCCAAAAGACAAAGAATATTTATTGACAATATCTTTAATAATTAAAGGAAAGGTCCGGCTTCCAGCCCCCTACAATTCCATGAGGAAATAATCATTAAAATATATAAATATATAAAAACACAAGGGAGGGAGAGGGCTACTTACCTAGAGTCTGCGGCCTCACCCCTATGTTGTTGCTCAAATTGTGTTTCAGGCGCAAAAGTATTGTTGGCTTCCATGAAGTCTGATGCAATATCCTCATTTGGATCCCAGTGGTCAGGCAGCCGCAGACTGATAGATTGAGATGGTTCACGGTTTTGCTCCATAGAAGAATCATCATGATTATGCTCCTTCATAGGAAGAGAGGTGAGATTCTCTGATAGAGGGCCCTGTTGGGCCATGGAATTTAGATTGCCATGGACAAGAATGTGAGTGCGCTGCCCTTTGGATTTATTATTTTTGTCAGTGGATTTTTTGGGACCGGTATGCATGACCATGGCATTGTGAATATTGAGGTTCCCTTCAGATGTTTGAATTGGTGCCTTGATTGTCCCAACGTGAATCATTAGGTCCAGCGAAGAAATAGGCCCATTTATCTCCTCAGATTTATTCAGCCCATTTGTCATCTCATTATTTAAATTATGGGTTCCCTCATGTATAATATCCGACGCATGGCCAGGACCCAGTTGATCCAGCGCGATATTGGGCCCATCAGTGTTGTTTGGCCCATTTGAAGAAGACACGATTTTGGTGTCTTTAGGTTTGTATTGGAATTTAGATTTGTGCCCTAATTCGAGTCTCTGAGCTTGTGGCATGCCAGCTGGCAACTTTTTGATGTCTGACTTAACTGATAAGGCCTTGTCTGATCTGATTTCAACTTGCCTAGAAGAAGGCTTCACCGAACCAGCTTCAATTCGTACCAGGGCGTCATCTCGTGTCAGGTGACCATCCTCCTGAAGATCTTCCAGCGCTGCGTATCGGGAGTTTTGACTGACAGGAGCCGTCTTCATCGCCCTAATTCCAGGTCCCGAGGAGAGCCGTTGTCCATCTATGGGATCTGTCCGTTGAGGGATCCAGGTTCGATTCGACTGACGACTAACGAGCATCCATGGACCGAAAGTGTCCTCTGTGTTTATCGCCGGGGAGTTCATCGATGGCCGGCTTATGGGCTGTTTTGGGGGTTGTTGTGGCGGGTTTGCGTCACCCTGGGAATCCAATGCAGAACATTTGAAGGGGCAATCATCTCATTTATGCCCAAAATGCCCACAGGAGAAGCAAATAAGGGTAAGTCCATCGTATTCAACATTAAAAATTGATCCAGCCGCAATCACCTTTGTAATAAGCTTCTTATGGAGATTTAACTCCACACAAATTCTCACAAATTTCCCTCTTTGGATTTTCGGTGTTGCATTTTGATAGTCGTGCAGGGTGTTCATATCGACTTTGAGCGTGCGACCAATACGATCTCCCAGGCGTGAGATACAGTGCTTGTTGTAGCAATGCATTGGCACATCTGGGATACGAACCCAAGTCGCTACTCTGCCTAATAGGGATTGAAATAAGGCATTCTACGTTGAACTAGAACACAGTGTTGTTTGATTATCCAGGGACCCTCGTAAAGAACTTTTCGGTAATGTGCCCTCCATAGCTCTTGATCTTGAAATCGAACTACAAAATAATTGTTGGGGATGTCAATGAGTTCAAAGTTTGAGAATCCCCAGAGTTTTATTAAGAGGTCTTTTAGAACATAGAGGTTAAATTTCTTGCCCAGTACAGTGATAATCAATGCATAATTTCATGGCTCACACCACTCATTGTATTCTTCTTCAGTGCATGGCGCCACTGGATATATTTCCATAAGCTTTTTCATCTCTTCAAATTCCTCAGGCAATTTCCAGCTAATTTCTTTGTCATCAGTAAAGAGATCGTCTTCTTCCATAATGTGATTGTTGTGGGCAACTCCGTTGAATCCCATTAGAGAAGCCCGATAGGAGGAGAATTTTGGTTGTTTTACTTCCTTTTTGTCTGATGATTCCTTACTTTCAAGGTTCTTGATGTGCTCAATGGCTTGTTCTGTCTCATTATCTGACATTACATCATCCATAATAGCATGTGGAATTGCTTCAGTTTTCTTCTTCTTTTTCCGGTCATCATGGCCCTCAGCTAGCGGCCGGTCCGGTGGGAGCGTTGCCCAAAGTCAGCTAGTGGGAGAGCTTCCGAGGAGGCCATCCCCCATACCTACTTTCATTTTGCAAGATAGATCACCAACTGCTTAGGGTTTGTTTGGTAAGGTGGAAAGGGGAGGGAAGCCGAGAAAATTCGTTTGTTTGGTATATTTTTTATGTCCTATCTTTTTGGGAACTCAAGTTTCCGAGCTCACCCAAGCCCACCAATCTTCCTTTAGAGGTGGGAAGATAATATCCCATTAAAATTTGTGGGAATCAAGTTCCCACGTAAACAGTGACGCTTTCAGACATATTTACCTCTCATAAAATAGTTTTTCTATAATCCAATAAAATATGATTAAATTCGAATTTATGCGATAAGTTCGAACTCTGCGAGAGAATATTTTAGACAAATTTAGTCTTGATAAGTGGATATTTTTTTAAAATCTATTTTAGAAAAAAAAATCATTTTCATTCTGAATTATTTACTTTTGAGGGTAAAATAGGTATTTCCTGATTTTTTATCAATTGTCACCCCTAATTTTCTTCTTACAAAATAATTCATCTTCCTTCATCCCTCAAAATATTCCCTTTCCTTATTTTCTCTCCTCAAATCTTCCATGTACCAGAGGGTCATTAGTATCTTTGCAACAGTAATTCACTATGTCCATTGATGAAACCAAATAACTTGAAGCATAATGTACAAAGTATAATTGGGAGGAGCTTTAGCTGCTTAAGTACTTAAGTATGAGGTGCGGGTTCAAGTCTGTGCGAAGGAAGAAAACATATTTAGAAGAGTTTTTTTTTTTTTGATACATTAAAAGTTTTGGAGGGGTTCGACATCAGTCCCCCACCAAGGCCAGGGCACGGCCCCGGGCTCTATGAGCACTTACTGGGACTTACGAGATCGCCTACCAAAGGAGTCCCAGCGACGGCAGAGGGGATCGAACCCACGACCCAAGGGCCTAGTCCTAGATCCCTTACCATCTATGCCAACTCACATTGACTATTTAGAAGAGTTATCTCCACTTGAATATGACAATGCTCCAACAACAACAAAAAAAATGGAAGCATAATATTGCTCTTTAAAGCCGGTAATATGGGTAGCGCCCACGGGCCCAACCCACCCCAACCTGTAAGAATTTTGTGAGTTGGGTTATTAAAAAATAGATCTGTTTTTATGTGGGTCTTTTTTGGCCCGAATCCGCAAAACCCAAACCTGGTAGGCTAGGCTATATTTATTTTTTAATTTCTGAAATTTTAAGAAATAAAAGAAAATAAAAAAATTCTTAACAAATATTTTTTGTAATGTATTTTTATAATTTAAGTTTTTGAAAAAAGATATTTCATTTTATGTTAGTTAATAAGCTAATAGGCAATGGTGCGTGCGTTTTTACCATGAAAATAATAAAAACAGGTCGACGAGCTAGCTTGCCCGTGCGTGTGAGCAGTTACAATTAAATTAATAAAAAAACCAACAAGGGTTGGCACAAGTGGTAAACGGCTTGTGTCGCTTAAGCAAGGTTTCGAGTTCGAGCCTTATGAATGCAGAAAAACTCCGTTGGGAGACTCATCCACTATAGTCAGGTGTGCGACCCGGGTCGGATTCGAATTAGTAAGGACGAAATTCGGATACCAGATGGCCAATAAAAAAACAATAATAAAAATAAAAATAGGTCGACGGGCTAGCTCGCCGACCCACTTTGATGGATTGGGTTGCTTAAATGTCAACCCGTTTTTATTCAGGTCTTTTCAGACCGGCCCGTGGAGCCATCAGCCCATTGCAAATTGGCCCGCATTACCAGCTCCAGTTTCATATCGGGAACCATCTTGAAGTGAGTGAGTGAGAGGGGGGTATTCTATTGTTAAAAAAAAAAGAGGGGGTATTCTGAAGAGAATGCTTTGGGCCTCATGGGTATATGAATGATAAGTAACACAAAATTTGGGCTTGGTTGAACAAATGAGAAAGAAAGCAAATAGAGTCAAACTGTTTTTTTTTTTTTTTGATATGAAGAGTCAAACTGTTTATTTGTGACATAGTGGTCCATTGCTGCACTGGAGGGTGGTGGCCAGAGAGAGATGTGGGTTATTTGGGCTAAAATAAGAAACATTTAAGCGTATCTGTATAATAACTTGGCCCATGAAGAAATTGCCTGCAAAGACGCTAGTTCAACTTAAAATCCAAGTTTTATCAAAAAAAAAAAAAAACTTAAAATCCAAGTGGCATAGGGAGTTAAATGTTAGAAATTACCCTATTTATTGGAAGGTAGATGTTAGATCTATTCCTAGGGAGTGTAATAGAAATGCGGATGCCTTATCTAAAAGGGGTATCTCAAACTCTATTATTTTGAAGAGTTCCCTTTTAAATCAAAACAAAATTTCTCTTACATATTTATCTTATATGCCATAAATCACGATTGAAAAACTGTTTTTGAAGGCTGCAATCACTATTTCAAACAAACACTAAATTTTTAAAGCCCAAAATAATTATGCAGAGGCTCAGTTCATATCTTGAGGCCTGAATGAACTTAATCAAGCCTACTATGTAATCAGGGAGCGGCTAGCGTCCACTTCTCTTAATATCTACTGCCATCCTCTTCTTTGAAACTGTGTCATTTTGGCACAAAATTGTGAAGACTGATACTTTTTTTGAAAAAATATTTTAAGGTACTGATGAGTACTAAAAAGATAATTCAAAATACTGACCGATACTGAAAAAATACTTCATGATCTTGAAAAATTATTTTTAGATCTTAAAAAATATTTCGGGGTATTGACCGGTACTAAAAAGATATTTTGTGGATTCTGACTGGCACAGAAAAAATACTTCATTATTTTGAAAAATTATTTTAGGGTCTTAAAAAAAATATCCAGAAGTATATTTTTAGTACCATTCAGTACCTCTAAATATTTTTTCATGATTTTTGATTTTTCAATATTAGAAGTATTTTTCAATACCAATCAATATCATTTTAGTACCAGTCAATAGCCTGAAATGTTTTTTCAAAATCATGAGGTATTTTTTTTTGTACCAGTCAGTATCCTCAAAGTAATTTTTAGTACCAGTCAATACCATAAAATATTTTTTTCAGTATCAGTTAGTATTTTTTTAGTACCAGTCAACATCCTAAAATATTTTTTCAAAATCCTAAAATAATTGTTCAATATCATGAAATAATTTTTCAAGATTATAAAGTATTTTTTTCTGTACGAGTCAGTATCCTCAAAGTATCTTTTTAGTACCGGTTAGTACCCTGAAATATTTTTTAAGATCCTAAAATAATTTTTCAAGATTATGAAATATTTTTTCACCGGTCAGTATCCTGAAGTATGTTTTTAATGCTCTTCAGTATCCTAAAATATTAAAAACAAAAAGTATCAGCCTTCACAATTTTATGTCAAAACAGCACAGCACAGTTTTGAGGAAGAGGATGGCAGTGAATATTAAGGGAAGAGAACGCTAGCCGGTCCTATGTAATCAATGACATTATCAAATCAATTGTCTAATGATTTAGAAACTTCAACAAGTGGGGCCTCTGGAATGCTTTTATGGTGGAAAGTCCCCTAAAAATTGGTCGACAACGACAAGGTGGAGAAAGTGGGCACGGTATTTGTAAAATAAAGAGCGAGGAAGAAATATGGATCATATGTTGCAGTGGATATATCGGAAGTGTTAGTCATCAAAATGAAGTCTAAAAAACAAAATGTATGGTTGTTAAAACTGGATCAGACCCGTCGATTCGATCACAAAACTATTGAATCGGTCATCTAAGTCGATCTAATTTGACCAATTTAACCGGTTCAATATATATTTAGAATTTTCTGATTTCAAAAATTCATATTAATTCTATATTTTCAAAACTTATAAGTTAAGATTCTATAGAAAATTCTACTTTTTAATGTAAAAAGAATTATTAAAAAATATTATCATCACATTGATCCTTAAAAATTATCAGATTCTAAAACTATTAATTTCAAGAAATATTTTTGCTTAAATTTACTTCCTCGAGTTAGGTCCGATTTGACTTCGATATCACCTACTAACCCTTCATCCATTTCCCAAACTAATTCACTAGTAGTAGTAGCCGATCCAAGTTTAACAAGGACACAACCCGAACACATACCTCAAGCATCACAAGTCACAATCAATACATGCAGTCTTGTTACATACGCTACTCATACCATTTAGCCTTACTTCCCTTTATTTCTTCAGTTCCCTAGCTGCATTCACATTGTTACTTGACTGTATTTCATTTTCCCACATTATTACGTTTACGTGCGAACATGTTTCATTTCAACTATGTTTTCTGTCTTATTACATGGTTTTAACTTAGCTCCAAGCTCCGTTCTTTAAGATTCCCAGCTAATTCTCTTCTTCTTTTGGCAGATAGGGAACAGCCCATTCGTTTTTTCCCCAGTTAGTATTTTCATTTAAAAAAACTGTGGAAAAGAACTGTGTTTTGAACTCCCAAGTTTTTATATTAGAGGCTAGGTTTATAAAATTTGAGGTTTGTACGCCCTAGATTATGTAAGAAATTTAAAAATTTTTGCAACGGTCACAATGTTTCATGGACACTCTGGCTTCACACACAAATTTTCGATCCAATTTCCAGCTTCCATTATTGCACGTTTATTTTATTCGTGCTGCACGTCCCATATGTCGATATGAAACACACAAGCACTATATTTTTTTGTTGCACATGTCCTTTCATACTCTTCTAATAATGTTTTCGCCGTAAGCAAATAAATTTTAATTTATACTAATCTAGCTTCTCTGCTGAATATAAGTTCAAAATCAAAACATTATTTTCTATCTAAATCTCATTCATATACATATATAGAGAGATATACACACGTACAAATAGATTTGAACATGATATATGTCTTGTATAATAGGAAAGTCAAATTCAAAAGCTTTAAAGTTCTACAGTGGGTTAATATATATATACTACTAATTGGAAGCAATTAAGCTTAATTTAGCCATGTCCATCGTCTTGTTTGATCCGTCCCATAATAAGTGAATGTGAACTAAAAAAAAGAGCAGGCATTCATTCTTTCAAAATCTTACATGCGCATTTATTTACGAGGTTGTAAATTTCCCAAAAAAAAAAAAGAGTAAGAGAAATGATTGGATATATACACACACACATACATACATCATACATGGTCATCTGTTCGAATAAAATATTTACATGATAGAGCAAATTAAGTTCATTGAGTCGGATGAACAACAAGCACATAGCTGTTTCATTCAAGCAAGACAACTTGTGTGTTTGATTAATTATTATTATCTCCGATCTTAATTATAGAAACACTTTTATAATACAATTTGCACTACGAAAGTAAAGTGTTCCTATAATTAGGATCGGAAGGAATACTATTTATTACTATAATATGTAGAGTCGTTGTTAGACTTTGAAGTTCATTAATTTTACTCTGATACATGCTTTTTTTTAATATTATGAATTGAATTGTTTTTGGTAGCCAAATCTGGAAGGGATCCATGGTCTCATGGGATACGTCAGAGGGCATTTGTTCAGAGGGGCACGTGGTTGAAAACTGTGCAGGGTATTTGAAAATAAAGATGGACCATAAGTAGGTTGGCATGTTAAATTATTTATAAGCCGTCTTCGTCATATATGACCTACTTCCTACTCAGTTTAAAAAAAGAAGAGAGAGAGAGCAAGAAGAAAAGACTGCTCCGTTCTAGTCAAAATGACTGCTGGGGATTTGTTAATTGCAAAAATGATTTAAAACGTGACAAACGTGCGCATTAAGAATATCTCGGAGGGAGCCTCTCATTTTCCACAAAACTGTATTCGGCATTGGCGGGCTCCACGCTCCAACATGAGTCTGCCCCCAGCAGCCGACTATTGGTGTTTCCTTTAATTAAGTATTTATGATAAAACTTTCAAAATCATTTGAAATACGTTACTCTAAATATTTTGAAAAAAAACGAGTCGGGAGGCCTTTGCCCTGGGCGTACGACATAGGATATGAGCCATGCCACACCGCCATATTTAAGATGAGCTGCTGAATTAGGAAGCGCACATCACCATTCATTAATGGACAACCTAGCCACGCGCCCGAACATAAACTTGTCCTACCCAAATTTTTGTCCTTTGTGTCTTTTTTTTTTTTTTTTTTGCTCGGAATGTCCTTTGTGTCTTAACTTCTCTGTTACTACCTCGTGGTTTAATCGTAACAACTAATTTATACTACCTCCCATCCTAAACTAAATCTAGAATAAAGTTTGTAACGTAATTTGTATTATAATAAAATTTATTTTATATTTAAAATTGAAAAGAGTATAATACAGTATAAGTTACATAGTAATTTAAAAACGTATATTTTTTAAAAAGGGAAGTAAAAAATAAAGGCGGTAGCATTTTTATAAGGGGTTTAAACTTTTAATATTGTATGAGAAGAAGAAGATTTCTACACACATATGAAATGATGAGACCTACATCTTTTTTTTTTTTAAAAAGATGTGGGTCCCACCATTTCATGTGTGTGACATGAGAATATACTTCTCCTACAATATGAGAAGTATATTTCCCTTTTTATAATTATGTGGAAGATTTTAGCGTTCCAATTTTAAAAGGGATGCACAAAATAAACTTTTGGCATCCCAATTTAAAAAAAGATGCAAAAAGTAGGGACTTTGGCGTCCTAACTCTAAAAGGTAAGCGAAGCACTACTTTTGACGTCCTTTTTAGAATTGGGATGCCAAAAGTGGTCTTTCAGCGTCCCCAATTCAAAATTGGAACGCCTAAACACTTTTGGAATCCTAAGAAATAGTTAACGGGTTTTCCGCCCTTAGCTCTTCTAGTCTCGCCTCGCTAGAACAATATGGCTCCTCAATTGCAGGTAGCGCCGATTCAGCCGGAGGTGATTCCTTCACAAACCTTAGTTGCCCCTCTCGTCGATGGTGCCCATTCCGACCCAAGGTGGAGAGGTCTTTGAACTAGTTAAGGTAAATTTGGGTAGAATGTTCGCTGGTTTCACGTTTAGGACTTGTTTTGTGGGTTTTGTACGTGGTTTTCTAGGTAAATCTGGATTTGAGAAATGTCAATATAATGGGATGGCACTGCTCTTATTGTTTCCAAGATTTTCTAGCTGGATATGAGAAATGTCGACATATTCAGGTTCCAACGCTCACTCGGCCAACCGTTTCACCGTTACCGCTACTCCTCCTCTCTCCCTTACCAATGGCTCCTTGTCCCTATCCTCTCCATCAGCCGTAGGGCAACCATGGGCGTCATCTACCGTCTCTACGTTGCCAACGAAGAGAACCACCGTTTTGTCACTCTTCCCGTCAAGCTTTGTCTGTGCCTAGTTCGTGATTTTCAGTCCAAGTCTATAGGTGTTAGCTATGGCCAAAAGTGTAAGAGACCTAAGCCAAAGCTGAATATCACCTCCGATGCTATACTTCTCAAACATTACACCAGCAGTTTTCTTGTCTATTTTTGCCTTTATAACCGTCTTCTTAACCTACATTCCTAATGGGCGGATCTAGAAATTTATGGGAGGGGGGCACTATTGGTAGGGGGTGCGGGGGTTCGGGGGCAGCGCCCCCAGAATTTTTTTTTCACTTGTCATCAAAAGCACAAAAAATAATTGGGCAGTGTCCAATTAATGCCTCATGCATCTAATCCTTCCCTAGCAAATGAGAAACAACAAAACTTCCTATGTAAGTTATTCATCATGCACCTACTTGAAAGAAAATCAGTTAAACCAAAATAAACTGCGAACTACCGCACTCTAGAAAAAAAAATCAAAGCTTTTGTGTTTGCAGAAAGAGAGGCAAGATCACATGAAGTGAAGCAAAGTGAGGCATGTATGCAAGAAAAGAATGTACAAAGAGAGAGCATTTGATTGGTGCATTTATTTATGTAAATGAGCTTGCATGATGTTCTTCATAGTAATATAAAGGTTGGATCTAACAAAGCTTGGATATAAAGGTTGGATCTAACAAAGCGCCAATTACACCACACCATCCAACAAGAGTCTCACACATCTTTAGTCCCATTCAAAACAATTCTGAAAACAAATTGAACAAGTACAAAAAATAAAAAATGCAATAATAACTAAAGCAACAAGGGGAAAATTTTTATTAAAAAAAAAAAATCAAGGTGCCCCCCTTTTCACATACGTAGGTCCACCATTGACCTTCACCATCCTCCTCTTTCCAGTTTTCTTGTGCAATTACCAGATCTATCACTCTAGTTCTATTTATAAGTCCCTTTTGACCAAATCACACATATCAATGAGAGGTAGGCAGCTCAATGATTATGGGGTAAATTTTCAACTTTACCCTCATTTATGAATGGATGCCTTTCAACTCTTTATTTTCTCTCTATTTTTATTGGTACAATAATAGGGTAAAATTGTCAAAATCTCATTTATTTGGTCAAAATGGACTTATAAATAAGACCAATTTTTTTTTGTCAAAAATAACTTATAAATAGGATCAGTGATACATTCATACTCTTCTTCTGGTTTTCAATTTTCTACTCATTCTGCTTTCTTCGTTACTTCTCACTGGCCTCGACCTCATCTCTGTCTCCTCTGGTTTCCTCCTCTACTCTTGACTTTGCTCCCGCAAGTTCTCCCTTCGGTTCTTTGCTAGTTCACCGATGATAGTGTAGTTAGACACACTGGTGTGAGCGATGAAGAAGGTATATATGACGGACAGTTCATCAAAGGAATGAGCCCACTTCCATCAATTTTATTTTTTATTTTATTTTTAAAAAAAAAAAACTTACCACATTGCTTTTTTAATGGACGTTGTTCTCATACTTGACTATGTCACTCACAGTACACAAGCATCCCCTAGAAAGGGACGTAGAAATTGACTAAAAACAGACGTTAAAAATGTTTTTTGTAGTAGTGATTGTGCCATTTGAACACGATTAATATTATACTATTGTCTCAAAATTAGAACATACATATCTATATTTTAAAAAAAAAATCATTTTTCATAAATTCCGCTGACAAATGTATCTGATTTATCATAAATACAAGTTATACCGATACAATATACTTTGAATCCAATGGTTTTCTGAATCTCACAGGCTGCGCCTGTGTAATCCCTTTACGTACCCTTATATACATTCTTCCCACGACTAAATTCTACCTTAGCTTGATATTTTAAGACGTGACCTTCTCAATTAGTCAATGAATAGATTTTCCCCCCAAATTTTTTATCTCCTATGAAAATCTGACTTGATAATTAAGGTAGTAGATATATATCCTGTTACTTTCACCATTACAGAGAAATAAAAATGATTTAAAGTTATATTGAGAAATATTGAACGTGTTAGTTTATTATTGTTTTAGGTCAAGTTAAAAGGTTAATTACAAAGAGATGAATACCAATATAAAAAAATAAGCATACTTGTGAATATATCTTTTTCGTGTTTACTGTCATCTATCAATTCACAGGACTATATTATATATGTTCCATTTATATAAATTTATTGGCTGCTTTGACTTCGTTGTAGAACATTTTGATTCATTTAAAAATACAAGAGAAGAGAGAATAAGGTACGACGGTTCAAGAAGCACGGCGTTTGATTGATTAGCATGCCTGAAAAATGAGGCAATACTGCTGGAATGCAAGTTCTCAACTCGTTCAAGAGGATGTCTCAGCACATGTGCAGACCATTCAAGTTAGATATGGATCATTTTGATTTTTTTCGATTTATTTTGAATAGGAAAGCTAGCCAGAGTAATATTTTTATTATACCTATTAGGTATTTAAAATAATAATGTGTTTAAGAATATATATATATAAATTCAAAACTTGGACCAAGCCCGATCTCATCTTAAAATTAGCACGGCATATTTATTCTTAAAATAATTAGAGGATCTGAATATTCCAAATATGGAATGGGTACATAAGCCGTGTTGATTATTTCAAACTATACAAGAAATAATATATAAAATTTATTCGGGCATAATTAAGAAACTTCAGTGTCTAAGAAGCCTAATTAAAACCTAAAAGGAGATAGAGAAAATAGGATGTTACAAATTAAATATCATTAATTATCATGTGAATGAATCAGAGAAGGTCATGTGTAACTGTCTAACTGAGGGAGGCCGCTATATAAAATAAAAAAGATTCACATATTTGTATTAGACTATTAGCCTTGATCATCCAACAAAACTCATCGTCAACTTTGCCATCTCAAAATTCGTGCGCTGGAGCTAGCAATCAAATATTATTATTATATTCTTCCAAAATTAAAATAACAATTTTACGTATATAATATAAATATAAGCCTACCAGATGCCACCTTTTTATTATTTTAGTTTTGGGCGGTCGCACTTTTGACTAATATAAGGTTTTTTTTTTTTGCTCAAACACAAGTTCGATTTTATTAATATAAAAAAGTACTCTCATTTACATTATAAAATTAATCTTATAAGATCGGAAGTAGTAGTACAAACACCAAACACCAAGAGTTGAAGTAAAGAAAAAGAAAACCACGTCCAATCCTAAACAAAATAACCTAACACATATCTCACAAAACACAAACAAAAACAAACTCCTTGTATATTAGCATTCTTGGCTAAAATCTTAGCCAGAAGAGGTGTTTGTGAATCCACCCATCTATCGGGCACACTCTCTTTCTACAAGACACAGCAACACAATCAGCTGCTTCATTAATTACCCCTATGAGGAGTAATAAAAGAGACCTTAACATCGTTAGGCATCTCCATATCTGCAAGGACTACTTTCTGGAACTTCCATTTTCCTCTCCAATAATCAGCCCTCACCTCCTATTTCTTCATACAACATACTAGTACAAGTCAGCACAATCCAACTAATATAACATATTGAGTTATGTATTTTTACACGTTCGAATTGCAGTTGTTACTCTTGTTAGTTTGGTTTTTAAGAAAATAGGCCGGGTCGCCGAAAATAATTATAAACAAGGATTGATCAAGTCATCTTCTCTGTTTGAATAAATAAACAGTATAAAGATCTCATATAATAAGAATGAGATCAGTAACATAAAACTTTCCCTCGAATTATTTTATGAAAAGACTTCAATATATAATGGCCTCGGGAAATTGGCAAGCAGCCATGGCCCATGTAACTAGACAAGGTCTCAGTTGTATCAAAAAGAAAAATTATTTCCAAAGAAAGAAAGAGACAGCCAAAGCGGGAAAGGCAAACGACACGTCGACACCGTAAAATTGAATTGACGAATCCGCCGTCATAAAGTTAAAGAAAAATCAGAGACGTCTTTATGAATTATGATTAAAATCTTAATATAGCGTGAGCCACAAAGGCCCACGTTGCTGAGTTTTTCTGAATCTCTGACTTTTCCTGGTCAATTAATTACCATCTAAGTTTTGAGATTCTCATTCTCCAACTCATGATTGAGCTGGATTTTTTTAATTAGTCATTGCTTTTTAGAGTCGCTTTGCTATGAGGGATTGGGAGGGGAGTGAAGGGAGGGAAATTTTTTATGATTTTAATTTTAAAAAATTGAAGAAGTGACGTTACAAAATTTTAATAAAGAGAATATGTAAGATAAAGGGGTAAGAAAAAATAATTAAATTTTTTTAGCCTTTCTTCTCTATTGTTTTTTAAGGGTAAAAGAGAAAATTTGCTTCGGAAGTTTTCAAAGAGGGCCAACTTTGCTTCTGAAGTTTTTCGTGGGCAATTTTGTCCCGAAAGTGTCGAAAAGGGAGCAATTCCCTTATTGTTATTCGACTTAATTTTAACTATTTGTTGACCAAATATACTGAGTTGACAGTCCAACATCATTTTCATTAAGATGCAAATTTGCACTGAAAGTCTATATGTCATTTACTTCATCTTTTTTCAAAGTTTGATTTAAAACATCGGGGACAAAATTACACCTTAACAAAAATGACGTAGATGATATATGGACTGTCAACTCAGAATATTTGATCAAGTAACGACAAAAATTAATTGGAATAACGGTTAAGGCAAAATTGTCCTTGATTAAAAGAACTTCTAGGATAAAATTACTCATCATCAAAACTTTCAGGACAAAAATGTCTCTTAACCCCTTTTTAATTTCAACTTAAAACATCGGGGACAAAATTACACCTTAACAAAAATGACGTAGATGATATATGGACTGTCAACTCAGAATATTTGATCAAGTAACGACAAAAATTAATTGGAATAACGGTTAAGGCAAAATTGTCCTTGATTAAAAGAACTTCTAGGATAAAATTACTCATCATCAAAACTTTCAGGACAAAAATGTCTCTTAACCCCTTTTTAATTTCAACTAAAAAAAAAATTCCTCATCCCCACACGAGCCCTTATAGAACTATGTCCTATGTATTATCTTGATCAAAGCTATTCTGACTTCTCCATCTATCGATCTAAAAGTTAATTCTTGACATAAAAAACAAACTCATGATTCAAATTTAAATGTAAGTTGTGGATAGAATCGGCCTATTATTGAATCTAAAATTCATATATATGTACTAGCAAATTAATGATGTGGAACTATGAAGTCTTCCCTCCGAAACCACAGGGCTTCTCACCAGAAACGAAGAATATACACATGAGCGATGATCTCAACCAGCACCATAATAATTTCAACAATATTGTAAGAAATTAAAATCCAACCATTCAATATTCAATAAACTAAATAAAGTCTACGAAAGACAATATGTGAATATATAATACAAAATTTCCCTGTTTAAGGCACATATATATAACTCATGACAGTTCATTTGGTGGCTGGGGCATGAACATATACAGTACTCAACCCGCAGTACTGATCATAAGATGAGTTTGTTGTTTTTACTCCGTAATCATTTTGTTGGTCAAAGCATCTAATTATTCAAAATCGATCGATTATATCAATTATCCATTGAAGTTTCCTCCCAGCACAACAGTAAATTAAATTTGTGTTACTTTGGGCGTGTATGGTAACGCTTTCAGAATGAGTTTTTTCTAATTTCTGTTCTCAAGAACAAAATTAGATATGAATTGTGTTTGGTAAACCGGTTTTTTCTTTGCTCCTGGGATGAATCGGTTTCTTTTTTGTGCTGGGGAATAAAAAAAAAAGAAGCAGAAAATTTCTGCTTCTCTATTTCAGGGTACAAAGTCAGAATCTATTTTTCCCCTTCTCTCGATCGTGACATTGACGAAGCGAAGAAATTCCAATCACCCTAAGCGATGGATCAACTACCCTCTCCACCGCCACCGCCACCACCGCTGCCCCCACCACCGCCACCACCGCCGCCACGGCCACCACCCCCGCCGCTGCCACCACCGCACCGCCACCGCCACCGCCCGGCCACCACCGCCACCGCCACATAAATAATTTTTGAATATAAAAATTACATAAATAAAAATAAAATGTGTTAACAAACGTAATTCTGATTCTCAGAGTAAAAATAAAATGAGTTAACAAACGTAATTCTGATTCTCAGAACTTTTCCCAGGCACAGAATAAAAAAAAAAACGGTTTCATCTCAGAATCAGTGCTGGGGAACAAAATGGTTCCCATGCACACCCTTCTAGTAATATTGAGCATCATCACGTGAAGGCCGTGAAGCTCAAGTAGCTATGGTTAACATACCGCTGTCCACCTTTCAATATTAAGTTAGGTTGCATATGGGGGAAAAAAAATCCTTTTGACATGAGTACACGTTTTTTAAATAGAGAATTCATTCTAACATATTACTACCTCCAGTCCTAATTACAAAATCTAGTTGACTTTTTTTGAAGAGTTAAGGAAGCTAAATAAGTTATTTAATCATTTTATATGTTGTGTGTTATTAGATTATATATTAGTTTATTAGTCAAACTAAATAGTTTGAAGAAAAAAATAAAAATACTCTAAAGTAATTTAATTAGCTTCCTTAATCTTTCTAAAAAAAATCAACTAGATCTTATAATTAAATTAAAATCGAAAAGTAAATAACTTATAAACCACAAATTTCTCGGGACTCATAATAGTTAATGTACTCAAGATTTGTTATCCTTCACAGCTCAACATCGTGACATTTCATTCAGCTTCTTATTAGTCAAACTCTTTAGTAGCTGGCCCTTTTTCCTGAATATTAATTAACCTCTAATTAAATGTAAGCACCTTTACTATGAATATAAGTTTAAAAAGGAGAATTCATTTAAAAAAGGCAGCGCCTTGTTGAAGGGAAGAGTCCCTTATAAACTACGAGTACATTTCACCTGTGTCAAGTGACAACCAATTACTCCTCCGGTCCTAAACTTTTCTACACGAGAAGTGAAAAATTTTCATTTCAAGGAAGTAAATTTTCTTAAGTAAACGGGAACAAGGAAGTAAATAAAACATACTCTCTCTAATCTTAATTATATATCATAATTTATAGTATAGCGTGAGTTAGTATAAAAAAGGGGAGAATCCATTATGAGGGGATCCAATTTTAGTGCCTATTTCATCTAGACTGTGCAAATGAGATCTGGATGGTTCAAATTTAATTTTTTAAAATGGTGATCTTTTAATAAAAATCATTTTTTAAAAAAATACTCCCTCTGGTCCTTATTATAAGGCACCAACTAGCAAATTTATTTGGTCCTTTTTTATAAGGCACTTGCTTGTTCCCAATGAGCATTGATTATTTTTTCCATGTCTGCCAATAATTAATAAAGGTAGTGAGTGAAAGTAATAATTAATATAATATTAGAATTTAGTGTAATTAGTAGGAGTAGTATTAGAAATTACTTAGATTTTAGGACAACTTTATTGACTTTAACTACTTTTATTGGTTTATGAGAAAAGTTAGTTGGTGCCTTATAATAAGAACCAAAGGGTGTATGAGTTAAGAGATTATTTTTATTTTAGATTTTCTACCTATTAAAATATTTTTAAAAAATAAATAAATAAATAAATCTAATCTAATTTAGACCGTTTTAAATGAGATAGGTAGACAGATAGGCACCGAAACAAGATTCCGGATGGCTACGGCATGTCCAAGGGTGGCAGTGGGAAAGGGGCAGACCGGATAGTTACGGGCAGCTGCCACCTGCAAACTAGAAAAAGGCCGACATCAATCAATCATATAATTGAAGAGGGCCACAGCCCACAGGAGACATTAGGGCACACAGTTCCGTTGTCGATTTCCCCTCTCTCTCTAAAATTGGCAAAATACTTCTCTAAGACAGAGAGATCCCCACTCAGAGTGATTGCACACTTTGCCACCATTTTTATATCAAAATTCCCCCTCTCTCCCTCATCATTACCGCCACCTTTTTTTTTATTATTTCAATTTTTAATATAAGACAAAATTAATCTTTTTATAGAGATAAAAAAATAATTTAGAGTATTTTCATTTTTTTCAAACTAATTAATTTAATTTTTTTGCTCGGAATTAATTTAAATAATAAATTAATATATCATCTAAGAATATACACCATAACATATGATTAAATAACTTATTTAGTTTCTTTAATTTTTTTTTTAAATATTTTATATTTAGGACTAGAGAGAGTATAAGATAGAGTTGAATTTTTTGGAGAGATTAAAGAAGCAAAATACGTTACTTAATCATATTATATGTTGTGTATCTTTATATTATATATCAGTTTATTAGTCAAACTAATTAATTTAGAAAAAAATTAAAAATTAAAATATTCTAAAATAATTTAATTAACTTCCTTAATCTCTAAAAAAATTAACTTTATATTATATTTAAAATTAGAACTACTATGATACAATTCACATATGTACACACAGACATGTTATCCAAATCTCATCCAGATATGGTTGGTGGCATTACTGTTATGACAGCTAGCGGTAAACTTTTTAATTTCTTCAACTACCGTTATTTCTAAAAATAAGTCCATTATTTATTTTTTGTCTATTTGTTTGATACAAATAAGAAAAGTTTAAATAAATTAGATCTCAACGCCTCATCAAAAACTATCACATGCCTTCAAATTTAAAGAACTTAAAGAAGGCATGACAGGATAATTGCAGATTTTGGTAAATCATTACTCTCACCCTCACTCATTGTTGTCAAACTCGCGAGTTGACTCTCCGAGTTTACCGTCTTTACGTTTCTACCTTACTAAATCGAGTCAAGTCTCTAGTAAACTCGTGTCAGCTGTAAATTCATATAAACTTACGAGTTTACACACCGAGTTTACCGTTTTTACGTTTATAACTTACAAAATTGTGTTAATTTTTTTTCATCCTCAACGACTTTATATATAAATT
Organism: Acacia pycnantha; assembly: GCA_025563575.1. Lineage (NCBI taxonomy): Eukaryota > Viridiplantae > Streptophyta > Magnoliopsida > Fabales > Fabaceae > Acacia > Acacia pycnantha. The sequence continues at coordinate 465,851 of JAMWYP010000303.1, read as the reverse complement.
TTATAAAAATTTCTTTATTAAATATAATAAAGTATGAATGTTGATATATTTAATTTCAATTATTTGGATTTAAAATATATTTAACTCAAATTGTTTTCATTTTTATATTTTAATTATTTAATTATACACAGTTAATACATGTTTAATGATAAAAGTAAACTCTTACGAGTTTACCGATTCGAATTCACGATACGAGTTTACATCACTATCACGAGTTTGCTTAGACTCGTGAGTTTGACAACCTTGCCCTCACTATAACCTGTGATTTTAATTATAGAACAAAATTTATAATATAAATTATATAAATTTTATCCTATAATTAGGATAGAGGGAAGCATTAGTTTTTATCCATTATTTTCATTTTAATTCTGAGCAAAAAAAAAAAATTATTTTCATTTTAAGTATTTATGGATTCTTTCGTCGGTACGGACAATTATTTTTTATTTCATTTTTATTATATAGAATCACGTGTATGGAAAATGGTCGCGGTGTTCTGTCGCCAGGGTGCCCTATTGCGCACGCGTTTTTCATGAGCGTTTACATTTTTCGCTGCGGCTTGTCAACTCTAAAATTTCCACCTCTTTACTCTTTTCTTTATTCATCATTTTTCAAACCTGGAACCGAAAACCACACCACGAGTCACGACGATTATTTAGCTTTTAGCCCACTTTTCCCCTAATTTATTACCCAATGTCAAGCTAATTACTTAATTAATTGATCTCATCCAACTATATATATATATTAGCTTTCCTCCTCAACCTCACGCAACCATCCTCATGATCTTTCTTCCCAGAAACACAAAACAGAATAATGGATCATCTTGAAGCTTCTCCATCAGTCCAAACCATGTCAACCGCTTTCTGCTTCTTCTTCTTCTCCTTCACCGCTCTCTTCTCTGTCTTTTCCTTTCTCATCTACGTCCTCAGGATGAAGCCATGCTGTAACTGCAATACCTGTCGGAGCTACCTCACCCTCAGTTGGACTCGCAACTTCGCCAACCTCGGCGATTGGTACACTCACCTCCTCAGAAACTCCCCCACCGGAACCATCCACGTCCACGTTCTCCAGAACACCATCACATCTAACCCGGACAACGTCCAGCACATCCTCAAGACCCGATTTGATAACTACCCAAAAGGCAGGCCTTTCTCCACACTACTCGGCGATCTTCTGGGCCGAGGAATCTTCAACGTCGACGGCGACTCATGGATGTTTCAACGAAAAATGGCGAGCCTCGAAATAAGCAGCGTGGCGAATCGTTCCTACGCGCTAGATATAGTCACCCAAGAGATTCGAACGAGGTTGATTCCTCTCCTGGCTTCTGCCGCATCTGGTGAGCGTGATGGACTACTGTTGGACTTGCAAGACATTTTCCGACGATTCTCCTTCGACAACATTTGTAAGTTCTCGTTCGGGTTCGACCCAGGATGTCTGCTTTCCACTCTTCCCTCGTCGAGTTTCGCTGATGCGTTTGACCTAGCGTCGAAGCTATCGGCGGAGCGAGCAATGATGGCGTCTCCGGTTATATGGAAGATCAAACGGTTTTTCAACGTAGGATCTGAGAAAAAGCTAAAGGAAGCAATTCATGTAGTGAACGATCTAGCGGAGGGGATGATAAAACAGTCTCGTGAGATGGGATTTTCGGCGCGAAAGGATCTTCTTGCCAGATTCATGGGCTCAGTCAAAGACGACAAGTATTTAAGAGACATTGTCGTGAGTTTTCTCTTGGCAGGCCGTGATACGGTTGCTGCAGCGTTGACCGGTTTTTTCATTTTACTGTCAAGTCATCCCCGGGTCGAGTCGTTGATTCTGGAAGAATTGGACCGGATCATGGATATGGATCAAGAGGTAGCGAGCTATGAACAAATGCGCCACATGCATTATCTGAACGCGGCGGTTTATGAGAGTATGAGACTTTACCCACCCATTCACTTTGATTCAAAATTCGCGGAGGAGGACGATGTGTTACCAGACGGGACGTTTGTAAGCAAGGGGACCAGGGTGACATACCACCCGTACGCGATGGGTCGGATGGAGCGGATTTGGGGCTCGGATTGTCTGGAATTTAAGCCCGAGAGGTGGGTTCAAGATGGTGTTTTTGTGCAGGCGTGTCCGTTTAAATATCCAGTTTTCCAGGCGGGTGTTAGGGTTTGTTTGGGAAAGGAATTAGCTATTGTGGAGATGAAGTCTGTGGTTGTTGCGTTGATCCGAAGGTTTAACATTCAATCATTTGTGGCAGATCAGGAGCCCCGATTCGTCCCGGGTCTTACCGCCACCGTTAGAGGCGGCCTTCCGGTTCAAGTTCACGAAAGAAGACGGTGATAGCTAGGCAGATCCAAATACGCTGCTTCGTCCTACAAAATATTCCTGCTATTAATAAAGAGGACTCCGGAATTCATCCATGGGACTAGTTAGTCGATATCATACAGTTTATTATATAGCCAAATTTACTTGATGTGAAGCAGTCAAATGTATATAATCTCATCGCCGAATCAGACGTTATTTATTTTCTTGCTATTTTAAGAGTTGTAAATATGCATGTACAGAAAATATCTTGTTCCCTTAATAATTAATTCTAGTAGCAACATAAGACAGTTCGTGAGAATCTGAGCAGTTTAATTTGCATATAACACGTGGCTAGCTGTACAAGTCATGTTACGAATTTCTCAGTGAATCGCTATGGCATGGCACCGACTATAGGAAACTGATCTCAACGCTTGTGCCCAAATTTAACCAACGGGTAAAAGGTTTTGCACAAGTATGATATTTATTATTACTACTTTGATCTTAAATATAAGATAAAATTTGTATTACATTATAAATTTTATCTTATATATAGGATTGAAGGGAGTACTAAATTTTGTATTAATATATACACGAGGAAGAACAAAACAATCATAACGTACGTTTCGCCCGATTACACCATAAATATTCATTCTTTACTTACTTCGTTTATATGTGTCTCTCCCTCTCCCTCTCTATCTGAACACTCAGATATATAGACACATTTATAACACCAGAATTCCGCGAGAATGTATTAAGAGTAAATACTCTTTTTGGTCCCTGAAATAACACATGTTACCCATTTTTGTCTCTGAGTAAAAAAATGTTATTTTTCGTCCTTAAACAGTAAAAAAGAGGTCCCTTTTAGTCATTTTAGTCATTTTTTGTGGGTATTTTAATCCCTCACAAATTCCCAAAAAATCGTTTTTAATCCCTAAAAAGGACCAGAAATGACATTTTTTTTACTCAGTGACCAAAATGGGTAGCGCGTGTTATTCCAGGAACCTAAAAGGGTATTTACTCATGTATTAATTGCAGGGCATATCAACTGTGAATCCATGTACTCTAACTATATGTCTATATCTATCTACAAATAAAAAGAACAATAGATTAATATTTTACTTCAAATATTAAAAATAAAACCAAAAAACGCTTTAGTTTGCTCTGTAGATAATTTGTAGATCGTGAATTTAGCAGTTTTATTATTCAATTGCACATAATTTAGTAACATGTCACAATTATTCCTAGTCCATGGTTCAATTAATCAATTTAGTTTAAATTCATCACCCATGATCCAAATACAAGTGAATCATCCTTCTTGCTTTAAAGGGGATTGATTTATAGCAAGTTCGTAAAATAAAAGGTAGGTAGTTAAATTTTTATTAATTTAAAAAAGAAATACATGAACATGAACAATGGGACACTCAATTCATCATTATCCACATCATCCACGCTATCACATAATTATCTCCTAAGTCAGCTTCAGCAGGCAATTCATTGAGACGAGTGATCGAGATAACATCGATGAAAAATAAAGGACAAAGGATTACGAAAATGTTAGGTTCAATGTATTTGTGGCATGGAGAAAGGACAGTTGCGAGCATGTGTTTAGATGTTCCCCACCTAGCTAACAAGTAACAATAATCGAGAGGATGTAATTTGAAGCACGAAGAAATGTGCTCCTAAAATATACTCGTATCTGCATATAAAATCTTGACCCATGCTGTGGCGAATCCATGATCTATTACATCTTTTGTCTGTTTTTCTCTTTGATGTTTAAAAGTTATCCTGGCATGTGCTATTGTTTCTAATTCAATCAATGGGACATCTCGTCCATGGGTTCAACTGATAAAGGGGTCGAACACTTTCACTAAAAGAAAGGGTTTTGATCCTAGAGTTAGTCAAGGCGTTGGGGAAGGCATCCTAGGAGTCTACGAAGCAATGGTAGCCCAAACTAAGATGAAGGCATGTGTACTCTTACTCTTGAATTCCTTGTGGAGTGGGCTCCAAATGCCCTACCCTTGAATTGTGGGTGAGCCCAATCCCTCTCCAAAAATTTTTTTTATCAAAAAATTAAAAAAAATCAATCAATGGGACTTTTTGGCCAAAAAATTCAATGGCACTTGATTGATCATTTATTAATAACGAAAAAAAGGATAATGATATAACCATACTTCGTCTACACGTTAATTATAGGAAAATAAAGAGTTAAAAGGTTTAAATATCCTGAAAGTTTTCACGTGTGAGTATTGGGCATCTGAAAGTTTTTGAGGGAGCAAATTTATTGTAGAAGATTCAAAAATAGGGCAATTTTGCCACTCCGTTAACCCGCCCTAATAGTCAACATTTGTTGACCAAATATGCAAACGTGACATGCTTATGTGGCATCCATCTCACCATTTTTTGTCCATGTTAGTCGTCAGGCTTTTGAGTAGGATTTCTTTTTTTTTAAAAAAAAAAAAAAACCAGATCCTCCCCTACAATGTTTCCAATCCTTGATATAAGACTTTGTTGAGTTATTTGTAGAGATTAAAAAATTATTTAATTATTATTAGTTTATAAATCAAGCAAATTAGTTTAACAATAATAAATATAAACACCTTAAAGTAATTTATTTAGTCTCTCAAATTAATCAACGACCTGAACTAGTATTTTTTTAAAAGAAAATTATTATATATCATTGAAATGTGAAACTCTTGAGTACACTCTAATTTGCTTGATTTATAAATTAACATATAATTAAACAATTTCTTTATCTTTTTTAATCTCCTCAAATAACTCAATTGAGTCTTATATCAAGAATCAAAGACATTATATTGCAAGAGAGTATATGAGTTTTTTTGTAAAAAAAAATCCTACTAAAAAATTTGACAATTGACTTGGATAAGAAAGGGTGAGGTAGATGCCACATAAACATGTCATCTTTGCATATTTGATCAACAAATGTTGATCATTAATTAGAGCTAGTTAATAGAGCGGCAAATTGCCCTGTTTTTTGAAACTTTTAGGTACATTTGCCCCCTAAAAGACTTTTAGGTTCTTGAGCAAAAAAAAAAAAAAAAAAAAAAGACTTTTAGGTACCCAATGCCCATACATAAAAATTTCCGGGCATTTAAGCCGTTTTACCCAAAAATAAACACACTTCTCCAATATAAGAAAAACAAAAGATGAGCTAAAATCTAAAGGGAGAATCCCATATAAAGACGGTTAAAATAGAAAAATTCTGATTTGGATTACTAAACTTAACAAATTATTAATTAGGTTATATGACATAATTAGAAATTTAGAATTTGGGCCAAATTACCTCTATATCCTTTAGTTATTAAGAAAAATAGGAGACAAAATAATATTGTTTACACGCTGCGTAAAAACCCTAGCGACGGATAATTCATGGAGGCTCGATGGTGAGTGAATCAGACCGCAGTGACACAATTGTCCAAAGGATAAAAAGATGGAATTTTCTTTGAAGGGAAGCCAATCTTCAAACCAAAACAAAGCGAGATCCTGCTGCCACACCCGAAGGTGCATGCAAACTTTCCCTTTGAAGTTGTTGTAGCGAGACATCGCCGAATGAGACCCTTTCAGGTTGGTTTCTTAAAGACGGGCTTTTAGTGTGCCTTGTTTTTCTTGATGGAATAGAGGTTTAATAGGACTCCCCCGATGCTGCTACGCTTCCTTACCGCCTCGGAAAGTAACCCCGAGGTAAATCAGTCCAGTTGAATTTGGTTGTTCCGCGGGATCAAGATGTCTTTTCGGTGACGTATAATAGAGACAACTCCTCTTTTCTTCCCCAGAAAAACCAATACAGGATGGTCTTCTCCATAATTTTGACAACTCAAAACCAATCCCAGAAAAAGGAGTGTGGATCTAGCATTATCTTTAATATTTTTTTAGGGTTCAGGTATTAGTGGAAAATAACCAACATTTAAATATCCTAAATTGAGTCATTGACCCAATTAAGGATTTATTGAGTTTACCAACCTCATATAGAATTTCTCTATTTCAACCGTCTTTATATGAGATTTTCCCAAATCTAAATCCGCTTTAGATGGTGTCTATATTTATTTATGGAGATAAACTCATATTTTTTTAGAATAGTAATATAATTATATATAGCTAGCTTTATATGCTAGCCTCTTCACCTCAAATCTCAAATTGAAAAGCTGAGAGCTTTATATTGTCTCTCGATACCTTGAATTCTCTTTGTATAGTAATATAATTATAGCTAGCTTTTTCTTAGAACATCATGAGTTTAAGTTGGACCACATCATATTTCTGCTGCATATCTGTTTTTGTATGGAGCCTAATGCAGCTATAAATCTCACCCATTAATTGCACTATTATTAGATGAACTGGCTAGTTTTCAAGTGGACCCTTATAGGTAGAGAGAATAAAAAGCAGTGTTTGGCTATTTTTAACTAATAATAACGGAGCTGGCATATTCTGAATTCAGGAGATGAGGCTGCTTACAGCATTAATTACTACCTATCAATGCTAATTTACCTCGATAGGGGGATGGATATATAATAAAACCTTGTCTATATATTTGGGCGCGCACCATCATTGACTATGCATGAATTATTACACCACGTTTTAAATAAAGAAAAGGCAGCCGGAAATAAATTAGACACGTGATTTATAAAATCAAAGTGTGTGCTGGCTCCTTAATGGAATCAAATCAATGGTTCTTTGCGCAGAGAATCAAATCAAGGAATAAAGGGTGATGCGCAAAACAAACGTGGGTGCAATAATCAAACAGCGAAAGCCGACAAGGATGTTGATGCTCGAGGAGATACCTTATCTGTTGCTATAGTTTTTCTGGTGTCAGCTTTAAACACTAACCCGGAAAGAGAAGAAGAATATATCGTATAACTAGTATTTGAGTATTATTAATTGTGGGTGCCCTTTGTTAACCAGGTGTTTCTCGTGGTTTCAATTTGCGTTCCCACACTCCAAATCACTCACGCAGTATGGTAACTCTTTTGGGGAAGGTCTCTGTCTGTGTGTGTGAAACACACCCAGGCTAGAAATTAAAACTAATAAACACACTCTATAAAAGCTTTGTCGGGTTGATTATATCAGTTGAATTGAGTTGACATCGTAAGTGCTTGAGAGAGAGATAAAGTTGATGATAAGTGTGTGTGTGTGTGTCAAGCAGATTAATGAGGGAATTAATGCGTAAATATATATATGCTTGATCAAGTTCTTGCAACATCGGTAACAAATAATGAAGCTACACAAAGTCTTCCGAAAATAAACATGAACCCTATATTACGTATTTAAAACATAGTAGTGTAGTTTAAACGCAATTTACAGTTGTTAGGTTATATGCAAGTGGGAGTGAATGTGAGAAGAAAGTCGGGTAAATTGAGTTTAGTTTAATATACATATGAGTAGTATGACTACTCTTCAAATCAGAACGCGTTTTGGTGCCTATCCCCATGCGTCTGGTGCATCTGGATCGTCTAAATCGCTTGGACCGTCCAAATGCGATCTGGACGAACCAGATTTCATTTTTTTAACTTTTTACTTTAAAAAAAAATTTAATGAATAGAAAATCTAAAATAAAGATAATTTTTTAACTAATATTTTTTTTAAAATTATTTTTTTATTCAAAACGCAGTAGTTAAAAAAATAAAATATGGACCATCCATATCGCTTCTGGATGATCCAGATACGCTAGGCGCGTGGCACCAAAACACGTTTCCTTCAAATCCCACCTAGTGAGAACCATTTACACTGGGATGCCCTTTAGAGTAAAGATATATGCCTAACTATAATTAATTTGATGATTATTAATGTTCTCATTTTTTTCAAGGAAAACAAGTAATAATTCAGACAACATATCGTGATCTGTTTGTATATAAAATTAGCCAAACAATAATTAATAACTATTCCTTCTGGTCCTCATTATAAGGCAATAACTAACAATTCTTATAAATCAATAAAACTAGTTAAAATCATTAGATTTGTCCTAAAATTTAAATAATTTTCAATATTACCCATACTAATTGCACAAAAATTTAATATCATATTAATTATTACTCTTACTCACTACTCTTATTATTTATGGGCATACGTACATGAAAAAATTTATTTAATGCTATTTGGAAACAAATAAGTACTTTATAAAAAGAATAAAATACACTTATTAATTAGTACTTTATAATAAAGACTAGAGTGTGGTTAACTGTGAGCTAGTGAGTATGCCTGTTTGCTTTGTGCAATTATCAAGAAAATTATTCTTCTGGCCTTGGCATGTGCACGCTCGCAAAATAGAAGATTTGTTATTCTATTCATTAGGCTGCCTTATTATAAGTACACACGGGTGGTGAACTTGTTTGGAATAGTAACGGGAGTTTTAAAAAAAAAAAGTTTTAAAATCATGATTAATAATATATGAGTTAAATATATAAGAGAAATTTTATTTCAATTTATATAAATAAGCACCTTTTTAGAATTCCAAACGTTCACTAAAAAACTGTGGGGCTGTAAAATTTATAAAATTTCACCAAAATGAATTGCGCTTATGAAAGGTAGCACACAGGAAGCACAGTATCTAACCAAGAACACAGAAGCACCTGCTAAAATACTGCCATCATGAGAGATTTGCTGGACTTGAGTGTTTTGCCATGTTCATATATTGAAGTTGATGATAGTATACTATCAGCTTAAACATTGACTCAATTCCACAGAACCAAGATGTAGAAGCGTCAGGTGATTGGAACAAACTCTGTCGGGGAGAAGTTGTAACAGAGAAGTTTAAACCTTGCTTAGCTCTGGATTTAAATATCAAAAGAGTGAAATTCATTCATGAGGTTTATTCAACCCGAAAAGGGCCTTTACGGGGGAGAGAGCGTCACTTTTTTTTTTTTGGATCGAATGAGAGAGAAAGTCCTTACATAGAAGCATCTGCATGGGAAATGATGGATGAGGAGAGAGAAGATCCACCATTTATCATTATAATTGCACTGGAATTCTTATTTTAATTGAGTGAGATATAATTAGTGAGTAAAATTGAAAAGTAAGTATTAATTACAGAATTAAAAAAAAATTACTTAAACAGCAGGTACCCTATACTGTGGACCATGCATTTCTTCTACAGGTATCCTATAGGGCTAAAGGAAGTACTATAAATGTAGTGACATTTTTTAAGTTATGACACCTATATTATGAACTTTACGAGAATTCCAAAAGGCCAACTCAAACACATTTCTGGGAATCAGATTTCCTGCCAACCAACATGTGGTTGGTCTAGCGGAATGTGGTGCTGGATTTCCTTAAGAGGTCTAGGGTTCGAGTTGCGATAAAACCACTTGTAATCCGCCTTGTATGGAGCTACCAATGTTGGGAGGGTCGTTCTTACCACTGTAGAACCCGGAGTGGTTGCACACTTGCCACCATTTTTTTTCTTATCAAAAAAAGATTTCCTGCCTATCCAAAATGATTTTTTTTTTTTGATAAAAAAAATTTAGGAAAGGTGTCGGGCTCACCCACAATCCAATGGCAGAGCGCTTGGAGCCCAGTCTGCAGGGCATATTGGATAGAGAGTACACATGCCTCCACCTCTACCAGCGTTTCCACTGCTTTCCAGACCCCTAGGATGCCTCCCCCAGCGCCTTGACCAACGTAGGGATCGAACCCCCTCCCTTGAGGTGAGGAAGTCCAACCCCCTTGCCAGTTGAACCCAAGGACGAGAGGTGCCTATCCAAAATGATAGGTAGGGGGAGCTTGTCTTATTTAGGTTATCTAGATGAGATCTAGATGGTCCAAATTTAATTTTTTTGACTTTTTATTTTTTCAAAAATATTTAAAAGATAGACATTAAAACTGGTTCCATCTTACCTTTCTCTTTTCTCTCTAAACACGCAAATTTAAACTTGTTCCTTTTGTAAGCAAAAGTGCGGGAACGGTTTTAATGTCCATCTTTTGGATAGACACCATTTACCTATCCCATCTGGAATCTGGACCGTCCAGATTTGATTTTTTTTAAATTGGTAAATTTTAAATAAAAAATCATTTTTTGAAAAATTATTAGTCAAGAGATTGTCTTTATTTAATTATTTTTGATTCTCTACCCATTAAAATAATTTTTTTGAAAAAATATAAAGTAAAAAAAATTAAATTTAGACCATTCAGATCTGATCTAAACAATTCAGATAAGACAAGTTAGATAGGCAAAAAAATCTGATTCCGTGAGATGATGTCCATAACACCGAAGTCGCTTTTTCCAATAGCCTGGTAAATATTCCCCCTAATAATTGTGAGAAGGAATATATACCAAGAATTCGCTCCACTGTTTATGTTAGCGGGATAGCGTGAGACAGCAAACAAGTGTCACTTTCATTTTCCACTTTGATATGTATTTATCAACAAGTCCTAGCCCGACGTAGACGTCAGGAGATGGGCAACACCTCGGATGACTTATCCAGGACATCATACACCCCGGCAGTCCAAAACCTTGAACTACCGGGCTGGGGGGCAACTGTTACGGATTTATATAAGGCCCATATTCTGCTGTATGGCCCAACAAGGGGCAATCCACATGGCACAGATATGACGCCACATCACTTGGGCTTTGAGGCATAGAAGCCCACAGTCCAAACCCTAAACCTAAGGAAGCCTCTATATATAGATGGTTAACCTAACAGGTATGCATCATCATCTCTTCTACACGGTCTACGCTCCGGCTAATCACATACAGCCGTCACAGAGCATACGACCACCCCCTTTAGGCTAAACGCCTCCTCTAATCCTCGAACTACGTGGACTTTGATCCCTCTTCAGGGTACGTAGGCCCCTAGGAATCGCTCCTAGGTCAAGTCCCAACCAACACCAACATCCTAGCCCCTCAGGGCTAGACAATCTGTGTTCTACACCAGAACAGTGGCGCCGACCGTGGGGATCTGTAAACTTCGATTCCCATGACCAGAGATGGTCAATCCCAGAAGAGCAGTATAGTCACAGACCAATTTAAATGGTTTGCTACTCAGAAAGCCGAGGGTAATCACAAATGTATTGCCGTCAGTAAAGGGTCTTTCTTGGCAATTTAGAAAACCAAAAACTCGCAGGAATCTTTGTTTTGTGATTTACACCGTCAATTTTGTGAATCTCTTCTTCCTTGAGTCGTGTACTGTTTCGAAGGTGAGATTCACCGCCAAGATCCACGATCGTCCTTGATTTCTCAGAATTTTAAGCACTGGGTTGGATTTGGAAAATCCTCTCTGCTGCAAGATTCCTCTCTATTCGTCGATTCCTCAAAGATTAAGAGTGATGGGTTACAGATCGGGCATCGAGAACTGAGTCAGCCAACCTAGAATTGTTCTCGAAAAGGCTTTGGAGGGCTTCTTTAATTGAAGCCGGCGTACATGGAGGCGTCGAGGTATGGATTTCGGCGGAGTGCATGTCGAGATATAACTCGGCTGGGATTTGTATTTCCTCTTTCCGAGTCTGTAAGTGTTTTATTTTTGGCAAGGTTGTGTTCACCGGAGCAATCACCGTGAAGCATCATGGCGTATTTCATGCTTGGCGAGATTGTGTTTTATTGATCGGCATCATGGCGAATTATCTGCAGTCTTGCTCTGTGTCCCTGTGATGTTCTCTCCCTCTCTCGACATTGAGGAAGCAGATGGTCTTTGACAGTGGAAAGCCAACTTTATGAACAAAAATCGAGCTATCTTGTTTTCTCAGAATGGTACTGATACTTGCACCCACTGGAAAAGAATTATTTGTGATGAATCCACGTTGGTCTCCACCATCAATCCTTTTAGGTTGGGAGTGCAAGATGCACTTCATGATTTCGACTTCTCATCCTTCGCCTGCTTGATATAAAATTCTATCATCAAATGCAAAGCCACATATAATATCCCCTACAGCTCAATATATAGCTTCTTTGTACAATCCCAAATCTGTTTGTAGTCCTGAAATTGGCGACGTTCCGATCGCAATTTTGGTTTCGTTCTGTTTGAGTTTGAGATGGTTGAGATCACATCCCTGGGTGGTGTTGGGTATTGTTAGGTGGTGATCGTCACTCTCTCCTCCCCATCTTCACAATTTATTCGATGGGAGTGCTCTCCAAGAAAGAATCCTTCAAGAATGAGACTGTGGCTAACATGGTCTTGATTTTGCTTAGTGTCGTATGAATCCAGTTGTGCGGAGTGGTGGCCATCTTTAGTACCTATCAATCGATTGATGCCAAAGGAATCCTCATTGTGACAATTCGCTCGAGAGCTCTTGGAAAATTGGAGCTCGAAGAGAAGCAAGATTCTGAGCGTTTTGCGAAGTGGGTCATTGTTGATAAAAATACAAATATGCTCAGTAGAAATATGTCACTTGATGTTTAGATCCCTACTGTCGCTTCCATCCACTTCAGTTTTGGCTAGTCGTGAAAACTATTTGCAGGAACTTAGATGTTTGAAGAAGGAACCAACCACAGGCTATATAGAAAAGGCATGGACAAATCAAAGAGAAAATATTGAATCTCACAATGAAAATTTAAAGAAACATGCAGGACTGCTGTCGAGGAGGTTCAGAGTTAAAACCAAAGGCTTGAGGAAAATGATGGTTCTCATCTTCAATGACTCTTTCACCCGTGCTCCAAGCAGCAGTTTCCCTCAATCCCTTCGCCAGTACTGGGGGTAAAAAGGAATGAATTGGAGCCTTCTTAGTGTCATGGCCTTGACGCGAAGATGGATCTTCGATCTTCTTGTCAAGTGGTTGCCTACATTATGGAAATAGATTGATTGTTGTGGGGAGTGAACCGTTGACTATTTATTAGCAACAATCCCCCTCTTCAACTTACTTTATTTTATTGCACCATATTTGCTTCCCATTTTGGTCATTATGGACTCGGCCTTAGCTCAATAAAATATATGATGTTGTATAATGGGACCACATCCCCCTGAAATTACAAAAATTGCCATCAGCTAGAAAACTATGGTTTTCACACTTGTCGGAAATTGCTTCACCATTTTCCACGAGCATATGCTGATCTGCAAAATACACACTGTCAAATTACTAATGGGTAGTATTTGACTGTTGTTGGAAAAAATCTTATCATCAAGGGGCGTCAGTTGGTCACATTTAAGGCAAAAAGTATTCAACTTACCTCCAAAAAAGGAGAAAAGGCGGACCCCAGGTTACAACAAATCTGGTTACAATCCGGGCTCCGTGTAAAGTTTTGCGGGACGTAAAAAGAAAGCGGACCCCGGTTACACCAAATTTGGTTAAAATCCCGGCTCCGTCCAAATCTGGTTAAAACCCCGACTCCGTGCAAAAGTTGAAAGCGGACCCCGTTTAAACCGAATCTGGCTAAAATCCGGGATCCGTATAACAACGGCTACGGCCGCCAAGTCTTTAAAACATGTAGGAATCCGAGGTACATAAGCCCGTTTCCGAAAATCATGTTCAAGTTTATTATATACAGTAAATCCGTGCTCCGCCATTGGACCTCGGATAAACTGTGGAGTTTTGTCCCTACGAAAGGGATGAAGGCATACCCCGGTTACACCAAATCCGGTTAAAATCCCGGTTCTGCGGTTACACCGAATCTGGTCAAAATCCCGGCTCCGAGTAAATCAAGGCATCCCCGGTTACACCAAATCGGTTAGGACCCCGCTCGCCAAAGTTTTGAAAACGAACCCGCTACACCGAATCTGGTTAAAACTCGGCCCGTGTTGCACCGGCAATCCCACCAAGTCTATTTACATGTATGAATCCGAGAAGTATGTAAACCCGAATCTTGGTGTTAAGTTAAAACCCGAATCTCGGTCAGCATGCAAGCAATCCCGACAATCACGAACAATCTGATCCGGGTTGGTAAATCAACACATCCCGGCAGCTCAAAGACCTGAACTACCGGTCTGGGGGGCAACAGAACGGATAAACGAGTCCAGGGTTACGACACCCATAATGGACAAACGAGTCCAGGGTTACGACACCCATAATGGACAAACAAGTTAAGGGTTACAACACCTACAACTGGAGAAACGAATTCCGAGTCATGACACAACGGACCTCGGTTACTCTTAATACGTGCATCAACTTGGATTGTCTCGATATGACAACTGTCATCGTCAATGCTAAAGTTTGCATAAAGTGCGGGATACAAGATCTTATTCGTGGAGGTCAGAATCTGGGCTCGGGTAAAGACGGCTACGGCCACCAAATCTAGTTGAATGATCAAATTCAGGGTTACGACACCCATATTTGACAAATGAATCTCGGGTTACGACACCCAGAACGGATCAAACCTGGTTACACCAACTCCAGTCAAAGCAGCCCGGTTACACCTAGTATAGTTAGCATCCGGGCTCGGAGTAAATTTCTGCATAGGAGTCCACCTCCAAAAGAAAAAGAAGGCGGACCCCGGCTACACTTAATATAGTTAAAGTCCGGGCTCCGTGTGAGGGTCATCGAACCCGACTTTTCAGTCAAGCGAAGCTGTCACCGTAAGCTTTTGCAACTCGGTCGCTTCCAAGACTTCCTTAAATGACACGAGGCCGCTGTCATCAGCCCTTGTATTGACACCGATGTCCATAAGCCCGGTAAATTCTACAAACCACGCAAGGCTGCGATTGTCAGTCGTGGTGTATACTTAGAATGCTTGGCAATGACGCTAAGTAGGTAGACCGACACCGAGGCTCACAAGCCTGGTAACCTCTACCAACCACGCAAGGCTGCGATTGTCAGCTGTGGTGTATATTTTGATGCATCAAAGTTGACACCGAGATAAGAAGGCGGACAGTCATGTCGGACCCTGATCAGGTCAAAATGTTTGAGTAGATGTCGTCCTGGCGGCACCGACTAAGCATGTGGCCGTTCGCCCTTATTTTGGTTAGATACGGAAAGACAACTCCCGTCATCGTAGCGCGGTATACGTAAACGTAAGACACCCTACTAATACACTGGTCGGTCTAGAACTTAACTACGTGCAGTCTATGCATGAAAGTTAAAAGTACATAATGGACTAGCTACTTGAATTTCCATTCGTAAGGCTAAGCGTTCAAGAGTACAATAAAGCAGCTATTACAAACTACTACAAAATCGGCAACCTACGCCGGAACAAAAGGAAAATGAAAAATACAAAAAGAACTTCTAGCTTGAAGGGGCTGCCTCGTCCACAGGCGCCCCGCCACCCTCGGAGCCAACCCCGGAAGCAGCACCACGGCATTCCTAGGGCCGGAGGTTACCACCTCGGACCCTTATGTCGTCGGTCCTCACCACGGCATTCCTAGGGCCGGAGGTTACCACCTCGGACCCTTAGGTCGTCGGTTCTTACCGCGGCACTCTTAGGACCGGAGGTTATTACCTCAGTCGCCCTTTTTGGACATCGGTATTCACCACGAGTCCTCAAGCCATAGGACGCCAACACGGCACGTCACGAGACGCAGGATGTCACCCCGACTCATCAGACCTTGCAACGTTACCACGTACACGGGGAAATGGGCTCAACAAGTCCTAGCCCGACGTAGACGTCAGGAGATGGGCAACACCTCGGATGACTTATCCAGACATCATACACCCGCAGTCCAAAACCTTGAACTACGGGGGCCGGGGGCAATCACATGGATTTATATAAGGCCCATATTCTGCTGTATGGCCCAACAAGGGGCAATCCACATGACACAGATATGACGCCACATCACTTGGGCTTTGAGGCATAGAAGCCCACAGTCCAAACCCTAAACCTAAGGAAGCCTCTATATATAGATGGTTAACCTAACAGGTACAGATCATCATCTCTTCTACACGGTCTACGCTCCGGCTAATCACATACAGCCGTCACAGAGCATACGACCACCCCCTTTAGGCTAAACGCCTCCTCTAATCCTCGAACTACGTGGACTTTGATCCCTCTTCAGGGTACGTAGGCCCCTAGGAATCGCTCCTAGGTCAAGTCCCAACCAACACCAACATCCTAGCCCCTCAGGGCTAGACAATCTGTGTTCTACACCAGAACAATATATATATATATATTTTTTTTTTTGGGTTGCCTATCCAATATGCAGGGCTTCGCTCTAACTAATCTAAATCCAACTTGGGTCACGTACCTGGTTATGGTAGGTGAGTCTCCCAACGAGGCTTTTCTGCATGTGTGTGTATATATATATTAATTAGTACTTCATGTCATCCTCGACATTCTATTTCCGGTGGGGCCCATGAACACAATAATCCCCCAATTGCCAATGCCATCGCTTTATATTATTTTCATGTAATTTTGATCCTAAATATAAGATAAAATTATTTATACTTCAATCTTTATCCTATATTTAGAATCGGAATGAGTAGTTTCCTATCAAAATAACATGCAAGCCATGGGACTAAACAATATAATATGAGAACAAAGAAATTTCAAATGGACATAAAAAAATATGTATTTTAGATGGAAAATTGAGAAAGGCAAAATAAAATCTTCAAGGATCTAAAATATACTATAAATATTATCATAATAATTTAGAATAAGGTGCAAATTTGTTTCAGAAGTTTTCACTTAGAACACTCAAGAGTGCTGGGTATCTAAAAAATTTTTAGAGGTAATTTTGCCCCGAAAGTATGTAAATTGTAGCAATTTTGTCCCTTAGTTAAGAAAGTTAATTTTAACTATTAGTTGACCGGCAGATATGACTTTGCCACATATAATGAAGGATCTTTTTAGAGATAATGGGGTCATGGTCCCCCCGAGAGGGGATTCTCTCATTGGCGTACTCTCTCCCCATCCCTCACAGTCCAATCTCGGCCGTCCAAATCTGGATCCAACGGCCCAAAAAAATCATGCGGTGTGAACCAAAATTTTTTTGGGCCGTTGGATCCAGATTTGGACGATCAGGATTAGGATGAGGAGGGATAATGAGAGAAAGGCATGTGAGAGAAACCAAATCCCCAAAAAAAAAACAAAAAAATTGTTCAAAGAGCGACGAGGAAAGGCGTCATGGATCGGCTTACGGCTTTAATTTGCAGTTTTCGAGGTTGGAGAAGATCGACGACAGAAGGTGAAACGCTAGAACCGAGCTGGTGGGAAGAAGGTTGGCTAAGTGAGCTGTGCTCTGATATGTCTGGCTTATTGCTTTCTGAATGAGGTTCTGTTTCTGGCACGTCCTTGTTCGTAACAAAGGCAGCTTTCCTCATCGTGATCGTCATCCACATGGCTTCTTCTAATATCCATTTTTCAAAAACTTGATCAAACACTTCAATTCCTCTGGTATGGTATTTTGACCAGCTCAAACATATCAGTTTATATAAGGAGAGGATAGGAATGAGAGTTCTGTGATGCCTTCTAGGAAACATGAAGTGCACATGTCCAAATATTTATCTCAAAGTCCGCCGCTGGCCCATAGGATATAATCCCACATATTACTCCACACCATCCTCATCAAATCTACGTGGTCAAAACACAAATTGATAAAAAAAAATGCATAACAGAACAAGAAGAATATCACCATCGGCATCACCATTATTGTTGACGGCCACCTCCACAAACCCAGATGAGCAAATTAAAGATCAAAGGTTTGGACTTCTCTTTACCATCCATGGTGAAGTAGAGAGAGGCCTTGAGAAGAAGAGAACATCATAGTCAAAAGAAAAGAATATACAAACAAATTCTAGCACATGGAACTAGAAACATCAAAATCCATAAATCAGATCCAATTTTTTTTTAAAGAAAGGAAACCACTCCATCGTTTGGACCTCATTCTGTGAAATCATATATAGAAATTAATGGAATTAGAACTAAAATTAAAGAAATAAAATACATAAAAAAAATCCTGTCAAGTGTGCTAACCACCAAAAGCACACCCCATCCATTGGACCTCAATTTATGAAGTGATTTGTCCTTTGCACAACCACCCAATTACAATTTTTGAAGCACACTCCTCACATCGGGGAGCCAAACTCTTGTAGTGAGGTTTATAAGTTTATTGGGTTCTCCCTCCTCATAGGCTAGCTTTTGGGGATTGGGCTCTCCATTTGTGATTGTGTCCATCACATTGGTGCTTTCATTGAGAGTCTATGTTTCGGAAAGGGCTACCCACGGAGGGTTCTGACCGGCTAAAGGCCGAGTGAAGTGCCGTGGAGTGGAGCCGCCGAGGACGTCGGCTCTTGAGGGGGTGACTATGTAATGAGTCCCACATCGGGGAACCAAACTCTTGTAATGAGATTTATAAGTCTATTGGGTTCTCCCTCCTCATAGGCTAGCTTTTGGGGATTGGGCTCTCCCTTTGGCTTGTGTTCATCACAACTCCAATACCCCCTCCTCTTTCTATGAGCCCAAAGCATGTTACTCCAATATCCAAAGCCAGAATTTTTTTTTAAAAAAAAAGCAGAACGCATTTGGTAATAGAGGCAAATTAAACCATAAATTTGAAGGAAATATGTGGGTCAAATAGGTTTTTGTGAGTCTGTGAGTCTTTGAAGGAGGAGGTGGTAACAACAGAGGCAAGATAGAGGAAGAAGTCAAATCAGAAATTTAATTGAAAATCTCAGATCTTCTTTCTTTCTCTTGCGATTTTTCCTTCCGCATTTATCCCCATCTCTCAAATCTACATATACATGGCAGCAACCAATGAGAAGATGCAATCACCGATGAAGGAGCCAAGGAGGATAGGGTAATGGGATTGGGGTTAGCGACGGTGCCGACGTTCACGGTGAGGGAGAAGGAGGCTCGAGCTTGAGAGGAGAGGGAGCGGGTGAAGGAGTGAAAAGAAGATTCCGGAAGAAGGGGTGGCGGATGGAGGTAAGATTCGATCGGTATGGAGTGAACTCAGTGAAGGGAAGGATGAGGTGATGACATGGCATAATATATAGGTGGAGTAACATGTAGCATTATATCCTACGTGGCAAAAGCCACCACAACTAAAATAGTTAATAAATAGTCAAAATTAACTTTGTTAGCTAGAGGGGCAAAATTGTTAAGTTTTTATACTTCTGGGGTAATATTTCTCTTAAAAAAACTTCCGAATATCCAACACTATTGAGTGCTTTTCTACTTAACCCTAATAATTTCCAAGGAGAAATGAATTTTATTTATTTGTTTTTTTGCCTCGAAGACAAATCACTGTTCATTTTATATATACTACATATAGGCACCCATAAGAACCCCGGCGCCAAAGTGAGGGTTGCCTCTATTTACCCAAGTAATAAATTACTCCATCTTGTTGAGTTTTAAAGCCAAAATTACAACAATAACAAAATTAGAACTCTGGGGAAATGAATCCAAAAACATCATCTAGCCACGTCCTTCACTGTGCTGGGCAAGTTTCCAATATAGCGGAATTAGTTTCCCTAATTTTCCTGTAGATGAGCTCTAGATCTGGACGATCCAAATCTTTTTTTATATTATTTTCTTATCTTTTTTATTTTTAAATGAAAAAAAAATCATTTTTTTAAAAAAATTAATTGAGAGATTATCTTTATTTTAGATTCTCTACCCATTAAAATTATTTTTTATTAAAAAAAAAGAAAATCAGATCTAGACGGTTCAGAGTTCGTACATACAGATAAGCTCTTTGCGCTTGTCCAAAGGAGAAGCATAGTAACCAGTTCCTCAATATAGCAGTTTTCGAAATTCCCAATTTTGCCAGTGCGTTAGCAAGTTTGTTAATTTTTTTTTTTTTTTTGATATAATTGTTAATTTTTTTAAGAGCAATGTGAAGAGAAAAGTTTCTGAAGGGATTATCATATGGTCCAAAGGCAAGGAGAATGTTGGGCCCAACAATAACAGATTGGGTATGCAATAGACATATAAGTACAAAATGGGCCTCGTATTTGTTAGTTGGTCCAACATGTAGGCTGTTTTTTTTTTGGACAAACATGTAGGCTGTTGACGATGTCAAAGAGAGTTGACATAGATGATAAAGAATTTGGTCAAATCTCAAAGGGATGTGTGTTCGATCCTCGCTGTCGTTGCTGGGATTCCTTTGATAGGCAATCTCGTAAGTCCCCATTAAGTGCTCAAAGAACCCGGGGTCGTGCCCTGACCTTGGTGGGGGACTGATGTCGAACCCCTCCAAAACCTTTATTTATCAAAAAAAAAATGTAGGCTGTTGACGTATTTCATAGGCTATAAACCTATCATTCGTCCTTTGACTCAACTGGTAAAGGGGTTGGACACTCTCATCAAAGGGAGACGGTTCGATCCTGGAGTTAGTCAATGCGTTGGGGGAGACATCTTAGTTCTTAGATGCCTAGGTTAATGCTTGAGGGTAATAGATGGCTCGTCAATGCGTTGGGGGAGACATCTTAGTTCTTAGATGCCTAGGTTAACGCTTGAGGGTAATAGATGGCTCGTCCTGCCTAACATTGGTATCACCTAGGAGAAAGGGAGATTTCACCCTGTCCTTAGATCGTGGGTAAACCCAACTCCCTTCCTAAAATTTATGTATAAAAAAAAAAAGTAGGGGGGGGGGAGGGCTATAAACCTATAAGTATAACTTTGAGCCCTTTTCCTATCACAAAAAAGAAAAAAGGTAAATATCATTGTCGGATATAAATGTAAGTCTATGTTTTCCCAATCAAAATGTAAGAGTTAGTTTTATTGCCTGCCTCTCTTGAAATTTATAGCATAATACAATGGTATTACCTGGATTCATAATGTCTAAATACTACCGTGATTTATGATATACGAGATAACTATTTAATAAGAGTTTTGCCTCAATTTACTTTGTTTTTACAATTCCAACTCAAACATACACTGAATAAAGAGTAAAAATAACTGCCTGACCATTTGTGATTGATAGTGGCATTAATGATAATTTGCAAATTTTGGTGGTTAATTACATAAGAGCTCATGCTTAACTCATGACCTTCTAACAGAGTCTGTTTTGAATGACTGCTCGTGCAACTCATCAGGCTTTCAAATCTGTATAAAAAGAAGCACCTCTCATGCAGGATCATCATCTTTTCCAACTCAAGCCTTAATTTTTTTTCTAGTTTTCTTCTTTGGGGCTGTTTCTCTCTCTCTTTTTTGTTGTTGCTTTCAATAGAAAATGACTTTGCAAATTCTCAAAGGATTGCACCAGGACTATTTGAATTCATTGTTGGATGAGGTAGAAGATTCCTTCTTTTTTGTATTGTGATCTATGCTGAACTGTTTGTCCAAGGATCTCTCTGTGTTTTGTGTTGAGCTGTTTTATTTTTTTACCAATGCTGAATTTTTTCCAGGATTTCTCAGGTTTTAACCCTCCCCCCTCAAAATTGGCATGATTCTTTGCCTAATCTTTTCTTTGTTTGACAATTCTCATAGGGCCACATCAGGGCTATTTATTTGAATTCTTTGTTTTCAAAACGATGTTGGAAATATAAGTGTCAGAAGTTTTATTACTTTAGTTCTGAGATATATATATATATATTTTTTCAGGGAATACTGAATGAGCAGTTTAATAGAATTCATTCTGAGAGAAGAAACGAGGAACCAGCTGACAGTGTAGTGAAGCTCGTCGAGTCATACTTCAGAGATGTAGAAGCGATCCTTTCAGATCTTTCCAGTCATGAGTAATGATAATGCTTATTTCATGGATTTTCCATTCAAGCTGATAATGGAATTCAATTTTCTAACCGTTGTTTCTGAATCTACAGTGATAATGAGTCAAAGGTTGACTTAACTAAGTTGTCTGCCCTTGCTCGTGAAATACAGGATAAGAGCAAAAGGTAGCATGCAAAGTCTATCTACCACAATTATCCTAGCTTCATATACACATATAATAATAAATCCAGACTTTGGCGCCTTTCTCGTCATTGTGTGTTGAAGTTATGGTATCCCAAAGCTGCGTTATGGAAACAAACCAATCATGAGACAGTACTAGATTCCAATATAAGTTTATGCACTAGTTCAGGGAAAAATAACGAGTAGACTTGGTTTTGTAGCTTCTTATTTTCGGTATATGGAGCTACTTCTTACATTTGTTGATGTTGTTGCAGCATTGGTGCTGAGCATGTTAAGAATGCATGTCCTCCTCTGATTGAAGCTTGCGAAGAGAACCATAAAAGAAAGTAAATGCTTTAACTCAGTTATCCGATGTGTGATCTTATGTTGTATTTATTATTTTCCCTATGGGCAGACATTCTGTTAAAGAATTAGCCTGTTCAGAACTTCATCTTTAAATGTTAACTACATTCTTGTCGTTCTATATTATGAAGCATAGCATACTGTGTTACATTTATATATGTTTGCGTGTTGTTTCTGTTTGCCCTTTTTTTACGGAAAGTTTGTTGTTCAGGTTTGATCGAAGCCTCATGTGGGTAACAACTGAATTTAGTTCTACCAAGACCAAGTTGGAGGCTTACGTTCGGGTATATCCTTCTCAAGCTGTAATCTTGTTTATGTAAAGGCAGTAAAGCTTTTATCCTAATCCATTTATTGAAACTATAAGCTCTAACACAATCTCAATACAGATGGAGCGAAGGATTATGAGATACATGGAACCAAGAGCAGAATCTTCATCATCCTCAAGTTAAATTCTCTCCTTCAGATAGATCAGAAGAACTCGACCCCTTTTTGAATGTCGTGTCAATTT
Organism: Acacia pycnantha; assembly: GCA_025563575.1. Taxonomy (NCBI): domain Eukaryota; kingdom Viridiplantae; phylum Streptophyta; class Magnoliopsida; order Fabales; family Fabaceae; genus Acacia; species Acacia pycnantha. Next base: position 443,061 of record JAMWYP010000303.1, on the reverse strand, counting down.
AACTTGGTGGTTGTTGAGTACTATTTTGTCCTTTTCCTCTAGAGAATGCTCTCATGCAGTAAAATGATGCTTCTTACTTCAGTTTATATATTCCTTCTGTTTTCATTTTCGTGCGTTGGGTGCTTCTGGACACCTTCCCATCTGAATTGTAGTTCTCGGCCTATGTCCAACTTTTGAGAATGATACTCTTTAATTACCTGTGATTGCCATCTTGCCTCTGTTTCTTTAAACGCCATAACTACCAGTTAAAGCTGTACTTGTGATAGGAATCGGAGAGAGTGAATGTTTTTACATTTGAAGTAACGTAACGTATGAGAAATAGAAAACTCTTACTACTTTTACATAATAAGAAATGAAATCTTAGTTGGGAAGCCATAAAAACAAGAGTATTGTTTTCTGAATTAAATGTGGCTGATGAAAAGCATCTCATTTAATATATTCAATGTAACTATGTAAGGTAAGGTAAAAGGGTATGCAATTCAAAACCTAACCTACACTTTATTAGTAAGAATTGTTTGGATTAATATTGGTAAAAGTTACTTTTAATACAACTATCTTTTGTAAACTGAAGTTATAGGGTAAAGTCAATTATATATAATTAATATAATGTGATTTAATTTATATGTATTTGGATAGACTTTTTTTTTAAAAAAAAAAGTTAGTTTGCAAATTGAAACTTATTTAGATACTTGTGCAAACATCAAATTATTATTGGTCATTTAGAGTACTTTTATCTCTTTTTTTGGGGGTTACGGAGTAATTTTATCTTTGATTAAAGCAAGTGAGACCCACTTTCTAAAAGACCCATTTTCTTTCTTCTTTGTCAAGCGTCATGTCCCCTTCTCTTTGTGAGGCTTCTTTTTTATGAAGCAGTCTAAAGTTGCTTTACTTGTTGGGGCCAGAAGTGAATTATTGAAAACGATATGCTAAACATAACTAAAGAGCCTGAAGCAAATTTTGAAACAGAACATATGAGTTCACATGTCTTCACTGTGGTGCCAACTGCCAAGCACACCGTGAGTTTGCTAGTAATAATGGAGCTGGTTTTGTTAGACTCATGGGATGGTTCAAGCAGGGTGTCACATGTTCAGTGCGAAACGAACGTATTATTGACCACACCATAACCTACAAGATGCAGAATATCAGCCACTGTTACTGGTTTACTACGGGTCCCATATTCATGAGCTCCACCCTTGTTTCCTTTTCACCTTTAACCCGATATACTTCAAATAATCAAAGTCCCATTCACGTGAACAGTGAAGAACGATGTCAGTGACATTACTAGTGTTCTTTGCATATGAGCGCAACACCTCAAGCCTTTCATGGTCGTTACTTAAAAAAGGCCTCAATTTCCACAAAACCGCCATCTTTTATTCTTAATTCATGTTCTCCCGAGTTCCATAAAGTGGCCTGCTTTTTTAACATTTCTTTTCATTTTTTGGCCGTTTGTTGCATTTATTCACCGTAAAGTATTTGGATGTAAGGGAACTTCAATCTCTCAAATACACAATCTAACTTCAAAGGATCTGCGCACATCCATTCCCAGAAAAATATTGAGTCAGAGCAACTTCAATCTCACAAATTCACAAGCTGACCCATATTAATTCCTGACACAAAGTAATTAAAACAGTTTCGTAATTAGTAGCCCAAAGCCATTTCAAATACACACACACATTTTTTTTTTTGATAAAACACACATACATATATAAATGTATTTGTGTGTGTATAAATTAATTTAAGCCCACACCCAAGCTTTAATTGGTAGTCCAAATCTATGGACAAAGCTTGCACCTGGACCATGATTTATTTTACACACAGAGAATCTTATCTAAACATGAGCAGTTGGTTGTGAACTCACCAATTTTCCTGAAAATATAACGTTTTACACCTTAGTGTAACTTCTATAACAATTTTTTTGTGCAGCCAAACTTAAATCGCGTTTGAGAGGATTAAAAAAATAATAAAGTGAAAAACAACAATGAGATATACTACCTCCGATCCTAATTATAAGAATATTTTTGTAGTGCAAAAAATGTTTTTATAATTAGGACCGGAAGGAATAATATGAGACTATTTTTTTTTTTATATATAATTTTTAGGAAAGGGGTTGGGCTCACCCACAGTCCAAGGGCAGGGCGTTTGGAGCCCAGTCCACAGGGCATACTGGCTAGAGAATACACATGCTTCCACCTCTACCAGCGTTTCCACGGCTTCCTAGACTCCTAGGATGCCTCCCCCAGCGCCTTGACCAAGGTAGGGATCGAACCCCCTCCTTTGAGGTGAGGAAGTCCGACCCTCTTGCCAGTTGAACCCAAAGACGAGGGGTATAATATGAGACTATGAAAATAGGTAAAAAACCAAAAAAAAGTATGGGACTATGAGATTACTATAGCCGAACCCCACTTAACCCTATCCGTACGGGGCGGCCCATATATCACAGGCCCACTTATGTACAAATAGTGGCGCAAAAAAAAGAGGGTGGCGTTATCGTCATTACACTCTACTGACTTCTGAGTTCTGAGAACGAAAATAGTTAGAACACCTTATTTAATTTTTTTTGCCATAAAAACACCTTATCTTCTTTCCGCGCTCTTTTTGCCTTGTCGTAGAAATGGCCACCGTAGTGAATCACCCCCACCTACTTCCCAGCCTCGCCCGCTTCAAGTGCACCAGAACGGCGACGAGGACAAGGTTAGACTCGCGTGGGATCTGCGTAAGCTCGGTTCGGTGCTCGTATGGAGTTTTGAGTGAGAATCGCGAAGTCACATTGAGCAATAAAAACGATTCCTTAGAAATCTCCCGAGTTCTGAATGGCATGTGGCAAACTAGTGGCGGCTGGGGTCGAATCGACCGAGACGCCGCCGTCGAAGCGATGCTCCGATATGCCGACGCTGGCTTATCCACCTTCGACATGGCCGACCACTGTACGTACAGTAACGTTCTCAGACTCTCTCCATGTCAGATAACTTCTTACGTGTCTAATGGGCCCCTGGCTGCGTCTGTTTTAAGTTTCCCGAAAACCAAATATAAAATTTATTTATTTTTATTTTTTTAAAAGGAGAAAATTAAAGGTGGAGAGCACAGAGAGTTCGATTTAGGATAGAGTAGCCACACTGCATGTTCGTGTGTATTACTAGAACAGAAGACACTGCTGAAGTTATGTAAGCAGCAGAAGACGATTGTGCTTGGAAATGGCAGTGTTATTGCGTCATCCATTGAGCAAATTCACATCCAATCCCAATGATAGAGTAACTAGGAGGGGCATTAAAGCACGAAAATGTAAGCATCTGAGGCCATTTCAATGTGTACAAACAGAGATAGCCGGCGCATTGTCGTCAAGAATGGAAACGATTCATTGGAAATTTGCCGGGTTGTGAATGGGATGTGGCAAACGAGTGGTGGGTGGGGCAGAATTGATAGAGATAATGCTGTTGATGATATGCTTAAATATGCTGATGCTGGGCTCACCACTTTTGATTTGGCTGATATATGTATGGAACTTGCACGATTGAACTTACTTTTAGTTGTCTCTTTGTTTGCCTCCTTATGAATCTCCCCCGGAAGGAAAAGATTGAGCTCATACATCTTCTACAGCAATTTAAATTTTCTAAAGATGTTACTTAAATAACTAACGATGATTGTGGGATATTGTTAATGTTTTTTTTTTTTGACGTATGCCACTTTTTGTATGTTCGCCAAATAAATGTGAATTGTGCGATTTATGGCTGCCTGTTTTGAACTTTGCAGATGGACCTGCTGAAGACCTATATGGCATTTTCATCAATCGAGTTCGTCGTGAGCGCCCACCTGAATACTTGGAAAAGGTCAGAGGGTGAGTTCTGAGTTGATTATGTGACTGAATCAAATTTCTAGTAGCTTACAACCTTATCCACCAAATATACTTTATAGAAACTTTCAAATCTTTTAGTACGTTAGGGAAGTTAATTTCTTTACCTATCGTGCCATGTGATGCAGTCTCACCAAGTGGGTGCCTCCGCCTGTTAAAATGACCAGTAGCTTTGTAAGAGACAGCATTGATGTTTCACGAAGAAGAATGGATGTCGCTTCCTTGGACATGCTTCAGTTTCATTGGTAATTTTAATCTTCGTGTCTCTCTTGTGGTTGTTTGATGTTCTTCTGGTTGTGACAGGTTAAAACAGCACTTATTCCTGTCAACATCTTAAATTTTTAATTGGTTTGTAACTTAAAGATTAATGATCAATATATTGAATAATATCATCCATCTTGCTTTCTATTGCCTAGCAAACTGTTTATTCAGCTCGAGTGTGCTTCTCAAATGAGTGTTTGACTTAATTCATCTGGATGAACTACTTTGGCAGTTAATTTTGATTCCTCTGGAGTCTTAAGGTTTTATTTATTTTACTCTGTGATTGATTTAGGTGGGATTACTCGAATCCTGGTTACCTAGATGCACTAAAACACCTCACAGATTTAAAAGAAGAAGGTTAGTGTTATTTCTGATAATTGCATAGAATTCACATGCAAGTCCTAACTTATTGATTTGATTGAACAACTTAACATAGTTATATGCAGGTAAAATCAAGACCGTTGCCTTGACGAATTTTGATACTGAGAGACTTCAAATAATTCTTGAAAACGAGATTCCAGTTGTAAGCAATCAGGTAAATCCGTGTGCTCTAGTTTTGCTTGACAAATAGACTTTGTAAGTAATATTACTGATGTTTTCTTCCCAGTTACTGAGTTTCATTGGAACTTTTCTGTGGTCAGGTGCAACATTCAATTGTTGACATGCGTCCCCAGCAGAAAATGGCAGAGCTTTGTCAGCTTACAGGAGTCAAACTTATAACGTCTCTCTCTCTCTCTCTCTGACATAATCAAACTTGCACCCCCCTTTTCTTTTTCTTTGAAATAGTCAATAGTTGATGTTCACCAGTATGAAGGGAATGTGGTTGTAAATTTCAGAGTTCCAATAAGTTTATACTCAAAATCTATTTGAATCTTACTCTTCATGGCTGGGATAACAATATATTACGTTCTTCCTGAATGTTGCAGGTATGGGACTGTATTGGGTGGTCTTTTGTCTGAGAAGTTCCTTGACACCAACATAACTATTCCTTTTGCTGGTCCTTCATTAAACACTCCATCCCTCCAGAAGTACAAAAGGGTATGAATTTCTTGCCTCCATAATTTTATCTTGAGTTAGTCTAAGAAACTTAATCCATTCAATTTTCTTCCAAGTCTGATTTCATCGTACCGAAAACTTTGTTAAATAGACAAACAAAAGTATAAAAGTTTGGCCTAGAGTAGACATAGAGAACAACAACACGATTATACTTATTGGCTTTCTGTCTGTATGAGACCATTAGGAGCGTGGGCTTAAATTTAATTTTTGTGCTTCTATCCTTATCATATTCACGTGTTTGACTATTTTGTATATATAACAGATGATAGATGCTTGGGGAGGATGGAGTTTGTTCCAGGGCCTACTTCGGACGCTTAAACAAGTGGCTTCGAAGCATGGGGTTTCGATTCCAACTGTTGCTGTCAAGTACATACTTGATCAGGTGAAGTTTATATATCTTATTTTCAGAAAGTTGCATATCATTTTGAAGAGCTTATGTGAATATCCTTTTCATTCTGGTTTTCTTCAAAGTTGCAGCCCGCTGTAGCAGGATCAATGATTGGTGTGAGACTTGGCCTGGCTGAACATATTCAAGACACGAATGCCATCTTTTCGCTTGTTCTTGATGAGGAGGACGTCAACAGCATAAAAGAAGCCTCTGGGAAAGGAAAAGATCTGCTTACGGTGATTGGTGATTGTGGAGATGAATACAGGCGTGCATGATCACTTGGCACATCAACCACCACCTAAATCTATGTTTTCAATTACATAGAAGAGAAAGGTCAAAGGAAAGGTATAATACGATATAAAATATAAGATCTTTTTTTTTTTTGATAACATTGAGTACCCAAAAGACTTCTGTGACTTTCCTCATGTTCCATGTAATGCGCAGAAAAATGTATCCCATTACCGTTAAATTTTGTGTCAATGTAGGAATTAGTGCTTACTGTTTTTATAAACCAGGCTTTTATGTACATCATAAGTGCCATTTGTTTTTGTTTTTTCGGGCTTTTTTTTTTTTTTAATAAAGGTAATAATACATAAATCAACCCTTGGTATTAAATGGGGCAGACACAAAATAACGAAGAGATGGACGAATGTCGCCCCGTAAAAAGAAAAAAAAGAGGATAAAAATTCGATGCCCGTAGTAATACTAAGGGTGTGCATGGCAACCATTCTGTTCCCCAACACTGTTTCTGAGATGAAACAATTTTTTCTGATTCTGTGCCTTGGAAGAGTTTTGAGAATCAGAATTACGTTTGTTAACTCATTTTATTTTTACTCCGAGAATCAGAATTACGTTTGTTAACACATTTTATTTTTATTTATGTAATTTTTATATTCAAAAATTATTTATGTGGTGGTGGTGGTGGTGGCGATGAGGTGGGGCGGCGGTGGCGAGGGTGGTGGTGGCGGTGAGGTGGGGGTGGGGGTGGCGGCGACGGTGACGGTCGTGGTGGTGGTGGTGGTGGCGATGAGGTGGGGGTGGCGGCGAGAGTGGTGGTGAGGTGAGGGTGACAGCGGCGGTGACGGTCATGGTGGCGGCAGTGGTGGCGATGAGGTGGGGCGGCGGCGAGGATGGTGGTGGGGGTGGGGATGGGGGTGGTGGTGGTGGCGGGGGTGGCGGCTGCGGCGGCGGTGGGGGTGGTGGCGGAGGCGGTTGTGGTGGCGGTAGTGGTGGTGGCGGCGGCGGCGGCGGTTGGCGGTGGCGGTGGCGGTGGCGGTGGTGGTGATGGGGTAGGGTTGGCGGCGGCGGTGGGGGCGGCGGCGGCGGCGGTGCGGTGGGGGTGGTGGCGGCGGTGGCGATGGCGGCGGTGGGGGTGGGGAGGGTAGTTGATACTGCGAAAGGTTTTCGAGAGAAAGAAGAGATTTCGAGAGAAAGAAGAGAGGTTGTACGTTGAGGAATAAATTCTGATTTTGTGCCTAGAAATAGAAAAGTATGAATTTTCTGCTTTTTTTTTTTTTCTATTCCCTAGCACAAAAATTGAATCGGTTCATCCCGGGAAAAAAAAAAACCGGATTTACCAAACAGATTTTTCATCCATTTGTGTTCCGGGGAACAAAAATTAACAAAAAAACACATTGGGAGCGTTACCATGCACACCCTAATACTAATGAGATAATCGAGTGAAAGAATCTGAAGAACTCTTCAGGTACATCAATTAAACAGTGCTATCTCGTAATATAATAGTCGAATTTACTCATTTCACAATAATGTTTACAAGTGTTTTTTTCATTTTCATTTTGATTAAGTATTAAATTAGAATAAAGAAAGTTCTGTTAAATATAGGGAAAATTTCAGAAAAATACCCTGAAAATATCAAAATACCACATCAGTTTTGTTTATACACTCCATTTTTCAATTCGCTGCACTTGAAGAGCACTGATTTGGGATTATCAATTCTGAAGGTATTTAACTAGAATTTTCCTTTTTTTGGCCAAAGAGAACATATATTTCATTAAACACTAAAAAAAATAGCAGCAACAAAGTCACAAAGGCATAACAGCCCCCCAAAGACAAAACCAGCAAAAACTTAACATCCAAACAGAATAACATACAGTCCTAGCAAAAAATCAAAAGACAAATATGATAAAAGAAACTTCCCAACCATAGATTCAACAATTGCTAGGATCTTGAAAATTGGAGAAGGGGGTTGAAACACCCACTCTTTCGATCACTTCTCCATAAGAGCTGCATCAACACACCAAGCTGCAGCTAAATAATGTCTTGGAATCCACCCAGCAACACCCCATGGTAGGAGCTTCGCTAAGATTTGATAATTCCCGCACCAAATTGAAACAAACACATTTTGGGCAAATGATACTAAGAATAATAGGTTAAAGTATACGTTTGGTCCTTTATGTTTGCTTCTGGTATCATTTTAGTCCCTAAAGTTTGTAAAGTGCACTTTTGGTCCCTTAATGTTAACACCGTTAGTCTAACTTAACGGAAAATACTAACTCAACAATTTTAAGCGATGACTATGCAATTAAATGCTGACCAAACATGCTTATATGTTAGTATTTTAATAAATTAATATTTTAAATCCTATTAATTGAAAAATATTTAATTTTCACAGACTGTTATATGGTTTTTCACTATTTATAAAGATTAAATAATTTTTTTTTGTCTGTGAAGATTAAATATTTTTCAACTAATTGGATTTAAAATATTAAGTTATTAAAATATTAACATATAAGCATGTCTGGTCAGTATTTAATTGCACAGTCATCGCTTAAAATTGTTGAGTTAGTATTTTCCGTTAAATTAGACTAACGGTGTTAACATTAAGGGACCAAAAGTGCACTTTACAAACTTAAGGGACTAAAATGATACCAGAGGCAAACATAAAGGACCAAACGTATACTTTAGCCAAAATAATATATTGAATTAATGAAGGACGCTTTGAGTCATACATATGATTCCCATAAAAAAACATCAGTACACCATATTTTAATCCATTAGGTTCGACTAAAACCTCAAATAGGAAGGGAAATAGAAGATATACTACTTTTCCAATGCTGGACAGACCCTCCCCGGTTGCAGAAAATGATATGAAGATTTTTTTTAGCCTCATCCTATTGAGGAACCCACCTTAGGTCATTCTTAATCTTCTGCTCTATAAGCCTAAACAGATATGCAACTTAAATATACGTGTCTTTTCACACAAGGTAAAGGTTGATCAACCTACGCAAAATTAACATCAAACCACAACATATTTTCACAACCAAGGGAGAGGAGGTAGTTATCATGAATTAGTTGCATGACTAGAATTGACATCATTAATTGACTTTTTTATTTTTTTAATTGAATTTATATGATATATGTAGCCAATTCGTCATGCAAACTTTAATATTTTATTTTTTCCTACAGTATTTTTTTATTACCACCACCCCCACTGGAGGGTCACTGTGGCGCGCGCGCATAAGAAGCGGGACAAGCACCTTATGTGCTTCCCCTTCGCCCCCGTGCGCGAGACAATATAAAAGCAACGAACCTAGGAGAGAAGAACTTCACTGAAAAGCAGACTCTGTAGAGCGGAGAGTGAGGGAGGAGAGAGAGCAGCTGAGGTGAAAGAGCAGGAATAGAGAATATCAGACCACAGGCATCGACGAATCCTCTTGAGCTGCAGTGCGGCATCAGGCATCTTCTTCATTTGATCTGCTTTGCGTTCTTTATTTCCGATATCTCTCTCTTTTTCCATTTTCTGATGCTTATTATCCTGCTTCCACTGTATTCGCTAAAACTCGTCGGTGTTACATTTCTATAAAATTTTAGTTGCTTGGTCGCTTCTTTAGTTGACTTTCATATGTTTGATGAAATGCTGCACTCAGGATTTACATCTTCCACTGTATTATTTAATTTCATACTCCATTTTCGTTGCAGGATTTAGGTACCTTTTTTGAATTTCTGCGTCGAAGACTTACCAGAAAGCAACCATGGACGGTACATGAATTCAGGAACTCTGTTATTGAATTTTACTTCGGCCTTCTTAGTGATTACTGCTGCGGATAGGTTCCGCATCTTGTTTAATGCTGATTGTGCATTTGATTTAAGTATTCTTCATCTTCAATACTTCCGATTTTCCTGTCAAAGATCGCTGTTCCAATTTTATCGGATGTCCCCTAAGGGAAAAATATAGATAATCACACACACAAAGAACCACTGGTCATAGGAATAGCACGTGAGAGGCATTGCAATTCCTTTGATTCTAGATCCTTCTCATACCCATACGCGTCCAATTTTTTTTTTTTTTTTATTGGATACCCAGCATTATATATGGAGCAATACTTGTAAACATTGGTTAATTTAATGATAGTATACCTTTTTCTTATAATGTCCGCTGGTCTCTCCTTTGCTTTGCTCTCTTGCCCTATGTCAATTATCATCCTTTTTGTTCAAACACTGTTCATGTTAGGGATAGGTTCCGAAATGTACGATGTGAATATGCATTATACTTCAGTTTTTTCGCCTTCATTGTTAGGAATAATAGGTAATTAGTATCTTGTATATAAGTGTCAATATTACATACAGATGTACTACCTGTAGTCTGCCACATGTATGGCCATGATTCATTTGTAACAATACCCTAATACCTATTCAGTCTATATAAAGCACAGTGACCTAAGGGATGATTATCCATTGGGCAATACAATTCTCCTCTCTTGTCCTTTTTCTCACTTTCATTAATGCGTTTTTTGTGAATTTTTCGGCATCGCTGAAATTCAGAATTTGATTTCCTTTTTCCTACCTTGTGAACACAATCTTGATTCTAGGGAACCGCCAATACTTTCAATTGGTTTTCAATTTTATTTTTGCATTGACTGAAGCATTATATTCTTTAGTTGTATAAACTTAAATATTGAAGATATGTTTGTTGAAAACTTCATTACGAACCCAAGCACAGCCGTTAATAGAATTATTCATTATTTTAATCTCACACAAGTAAAATGGCAATAGAATTTCATCCTTTGGTTTATAAAGATTTAGTTTTTTACTATTAATGAACTGTACCTGATTAATATGCTTATCACTTTCTTTGTGCTTCAGTCGATTCTGAGCCAACTATGGAAGAGACAATATTGGTTGGTGACGATCTAATGATGGGGCCACCATCACCTCTAGTCCCACCAGAAATAGCCTCTCATGTGCTTGAAGGTGTTGATTTGTGTGATGGAATCCTGAGAAATCTATTTTTGTGTAAGTACTGATTTTTCCTTTCTTAGAAGGTGCAACTCTTTCCCCAGAAAATTACTTCCAATGGTGTAGAACCCAGTTGCTACTGGGGGTAAAACCAGGGAGGATGACTACATCGTTTCACTCCTGGTTTTTATGGAGCAGATTTGATATCTATAGAATATTTCTCTCCAGCTCTGGTTGTACATTTCAGCTGGGGTAGAAAAGAGTGCAGGCCGTTTGTGAGGTACCAACTCAGAAAACATGATGCAAACACTGAATCTGATTCAATATTCAAAACAAACCTCTATCTTAGTGGGAGAAAAGAGGATTACAATCTGTGAAGAACACTCACAGCCACTCTCGGGATCTGGTTTTTGGAGAAACCAGCACCCTTCTACAGAAGACGCTCGCAAAATATCACACACCCCCTCCTCCAATAACCAAACGTCTAATATAAAGGAAAAAGTGGTCAACACAGTCTTCTGAAAACCTTTCTCCAAAATAGTAGGAAGTTCCCAAAGTCAACTTTAGTATTTTATAAAGTATCCTGCCCATTTGTATTCAACTTTCTCGCCCTGTCTTTGTGCACCAGTTGCCAACCAAAAATAGGACTCCCAAGGCACCTTATTCTTGTTCATAGCCCCAAAATGTATGCATTCAATGCCCTCCAAATTGCCTGAACAAACAAATGCCTTAACCTCCTTGAGAGTTCAAATATTTAAAGAACAATGTTAGTTACAAGTCTTTTCCCCCCCAGTAAATATTACTGAGATTTATTTATATTTTGTAGGCTTGCAAATCAATGACGTCGAACCGTTCTGTCAAGATGAGATTGCTCTGTATCGCCAATGTGCTGAAAGGAGGGTGGGATAACTGTGACAGATAAACTTCACTCTCTCAATGGCTTAATCTTCCATTTTACTGTTTCAAGCCATTTGCGCTCTCTTATTTATCTCTTAACGTATGTGCAATATGCCTCCAATATTAGTATGTGAAGATGGAGATGTTGGAAGTGCAATTTAGGCTATTAGATATATTTTCCTTCTCGAAACTTTGTAGATTTGAAGGATAAGTAGAATAAGATGTCTTCAAGATGGTAAACTTGCTGTCTCTCTCTTCCTTCCTCCTTGCTCTTACTGTTACAACTTACTTATTTTCTCTTTTATGTAGCTCTTGACATGCTTGCGGTTTCTTTTTTTCCACTACTGGAATTGAAAATGGAGGTGTAAAAGGACATTTAGTTTGTGTGATATGCTGTTCCATTCTTTTTTTTTTCATTCAATAAAAATTCTATGCAGGATAAGGAGATAACAAAACGTCTTCTAGATAGTGAATATAAATTGGGTCTATCCATGCCTTTAGACGATGCAAAGGAGAGGGCTACTCAACTTGAATCTGAAGTTACATCATTGGAAAGGTATGTTCAAATAGTATTTTACTAAAGAGATGCAAACTATGCTTATATTTATGAATAATTTGAGAAAGCTTTTGTTATTATTTCAAATAAATTTCTGGGGAATGGCTTCTGTTAACACGATGGTGACAGCTGGGATGGATGTTATTGTTTATTTGCTGATTGAAATGGTTTAACTTTACACTGTAAATGCGCTACACTTCTTCTTTTCTATTAGTGTGTATTGATCCCCAATTGGAGTCAGATTATTACCAATATTATTACTTAACGGTAATAAGTATTTCTATTATTACAAATCTACTCAGGAGTACATAGTACATCTTCAATTGACACAATCACTTTTTTTGAGTACCAATCAGCTCCTCAATGTGTCACTATGACATCATAGTCTTTCATGTTCAATTCATGGCATACAATGAAATTTTTTTCACTTATTGAATAATGTTATTTATCTTGCGTTGTACAATTTATAGGCGCCTGATCCTTGCTAGTGGGGTGGAGGGTGTGGATGGATTCCGTCAAAGATGGAGCTTGAATGGTCACCTTACTTATACCAAGTAATTTTTGTGAAGCACATCATGGATGGCAACATGATTTCTATAATTTTTATTCTCTCATGGTTATTCATGACAATTTTCCATATTTTTCATACAACAAGTCTTATCCGATTAGGCGGGGTCGGCAAATGGATATCATTATGCCATTATGCTCTATCAATAATCAAATCTTTAGATATATTGTTGACGAAAAGGTCCCGTTCAATGACCTCATCGAGCATTCTCTTAGGTCTTCCTTTGCCCTTTTTTCAGATGACTCTATTTTGTTTGATCTACCCTCCTCATTGATGCTTCCAATGGCCTTTATGTATATGTTCAAACTACCTCAAACGATTTTGTACCATTTTACTCTTGAAGAGGTGCCACTCCTACTCTTCCTCAATCTTATCTTAAATTGTATGACCACTCATCTATCTCAACATACTCATTTTTGCTAACTCAACTCTATGCTATTATATCCCTTTTAGAGCTCAATATTCACTACCATATAACATTGCTGGATTTATAGAAGTTCAATAAAACTTTCCTTTAAGCTTATTAGATGCTTTCTTATCACAAAGAACTCTAGTGGCCTTTTTTCACGAAAACCATCCAACTTGTATTATATGTGAAACATTTCTATCAATTTCACCATTCTTATGTATAATTGCTCCTAGATATATGAACTTTGTCACGTGGAATTTTTTGATCACTCATCTTGATCTCCAAGTCACTACTAACTTGGCTCCTGCCAAAATTGCAACGTATATATTCCTACTTAGGCAGAAACCTTTTGACTCTAAGGTTCTTCTTCATAACTCAAGTCTCGAGTTAATCTCTTGTCACTTTAACTTTTAAATCATTACTAACTTGCCTCTTGCAAAAATTGCAATACATACATTCCATCTTATTCTTACTCAGGTGAAAACCTTTAGACTCCAACGTCCTTCTCCATAACTCGAAGTCTAAAATTAATCTCCTCTTGATTCAACAAGAAATATATCATTAGCGAAAATGATGCATTGAGAGATTTCTTCGTGTATAAGCTCAATAGGAGTGTCTAAAATCGGGTTAAACAAGTAAGGACTTAAAGATGATCTCATATATAAGCCAATCTTTATAGGAAAGTCTTTTGTCTCACCTTCAAGTGTTCTTACACTAGTTGTTTACCCTTCATACTTATCTTGTATGGCTTTGATATATGCAATACGCACCTCTTTCTTTTCTAAAGATTTCTAAAGTACTTCTCTTGCTACTTGATCGTAAGCTTTATCCAAGTCATTAAAAACTGTACAAGTCTATTCTTTTGCTATGGTATCTTTCCATTAATCCCCTTAGTAAATAAATTGCTTCGGTTATGAATTTACTCGACATGAACCCAAATTGGTTCTCAAAAATTCAAGTATCTAACCTTAAATTGTAGAATCTCATTAAAGATAGGAACTAAAGTGTTTTTTCTCCATTCGTTAGGAATTTTCTTGAATCGTAAAATCTCATTGAAGAGCTTTGTTGGCCACAACACACTCTTTTTGCCTAAACATTTCCATAGTTCGATGGGGATATCATCAACTCCAACGGCTATATTATTGTCCATTTTCTTACGAGTTGTCTTAACCTCTCCAATACAGATGTCGTGATACAATGTCAGATTTCATTCCTCTTCGCTAGTTAACAAGCCCTTCAAGTCCTCCCTGCTTCCATCAATAAAGAACTTGTAAAAAGCCTCCCATCTATCCTTAATATCTCAACCACTAACCAAAACTATGCCTTCTTCATCCTTTATATTATTTTCTCCAAATCTCTCAATTCTCTCTCTTGTTTTTGGTAAAATGATTTTCTCATCCTTTGCTTTGAACTCTTGCACATATTTCTTTCCCCAGCCTATCTCTAACCCCTTGTAAAACTCCTAATAACATGCTTTATTCACTGTTTTCTTGGTCTTATTTTTAGCCAAATGATACTTTTCCTAGATAGATTTCAGCATCATTGCACAAGTGCATGGCTCTAAAACAATCTCTAAGTTTGACTTGTACATTTTTATTCCACCACTAATAATAAAATGGCTTTAAAATGATGAGCTAACAAGTACATAGAAATGTCACTTGATAAGAATGCTTGTTGTAAGTAGACCCTGATAATATGCAAATGTTTTTCTATGATTCAAAATACTTCACTGGTTTACTTGCGAACTTCATGCAGGAGGAGATTGGAGTCTTTGAAGAAGGGCATAGATGGCAGAAAGAAGGATGAGCCTACGAGTGGTTCAACTTCCAGATGGTTCTTCAGGTGAAGCCGCAGATAATGCCTGCTTTATTAGTTCACCGAGATTTCCTTACTATGTATTTCTTACACCATATAAAGGGGGTTGTAATCTAAGATAGCAATAAATATATGTTCGAGCATTTTGAAGATGTTGGCAATGATATTTTTAATTTTTTTTGCTGGTTTTCTTTCTACCTTACTAGAGAAAGCACAAGTTTTTGAAGTTTTTGATATTTGATTTAACTGTCTCGGTTTTCTCTTGGGAAGGCACAAGTGCATGGTAGAGATGTTGATGCATGATCATTCATCGATATAAATAATTTATATACATATTTTACATACCTCTTGACTTGCCGAATAAAAGAATAACTCAAGAAACTGACCATTTAAGAGATGGTATTAATTAGGCCAACCAAGCGTACATACACGGATTCTCACCTCTCTTTTTTGTGCTTCTGTACAAATCGAATTTGACGCTTGGTATGGCGAATACATGCAGTGACCCTTTCCAATAAAAAGTGTCAAGGGCTATCTCAATTCTAGAATCCATGAGGTGCATTCTTGAAGGAGTTGGAATTTTTGGCGAACAGCAATGTTGTAGAAAACCTGCATCTTATTGCGAAATTCAGTTCTATCTTCCTTGCACTTGTATGATCCGGCACAAGCACATTGCTCAGCTAAATGAGCAGCTTTGACCTGGTAACATCTGACACACACCAGATCTTGCAAGTGGTATAGTCGTTCTCTCTGTCGTACTATCTGAAGGAGTGCATTTTCCATCACCTCACGATCATATGGCTGCCCACACTGCGGCACGCCACATTGCCACTCTAGACTTAATAAAGCTGAGTCCCGGCACAAATCCAAATCCCTGCAATCATTGCAGTAGCTGTCCAAAAGAAGATTGGAAAGTCATGTTACTTGAGAGAAATGATAAGAGCTGTGACACGGGTGGGCTTCAGCTTCGGTGCCTATTTCATTTGGGTCGTCCAGATTTTATTTTTTTTCCTTTTTATTTTTTTCAAACAAAATATTTTAATGGATAGAAAATCTAAAATTAAATTGATCTCTTAACTAACATTTTTTCAAAAAATGATTTTTTTTTTAATTTAAAAACCACCATTTTAAAAAAAACAAATCTAAACCATCCAGATTCCATCTAGATGGTCCAGATGGATAGGCACCAAAACTGATTTCGGGTGCGCTTAGATTTTTTATTTTTTGGCCCAAAGAATGCGCTTACATTGAAAAACAAGATTTTGCCATGTTGGAGAAATGATTTTTCGAGGATACCGTGAACATTTAACATTAATTAATATCAATTAATAATACTGGTATATATAACCGTATTACCTGCAGATGACATTAGGTAATATGAACGAATGACTCTGATCACGAAACTCAGCTTCTGGTGCAAACTCCCTAACACGAACAAATCTCAACAAATTCTTTCTCATGACCTACCAAGCAAAGGACAAACAGAAGTATTACTTGGTTAACCATGGGGTACCGTAGGAACAAGAAGATTTGCTGCCTAATAAGGTTGCCCAGTTCAAATTGTTTAGGCAAGAATCGACATTCTTGGTTATGAACGCTACTGTTTAACTTCTATTTTTGTCTTGAGTGTCAACTCCCTAATTATGATTTACTTTATAATATCTTCAACAGAGGTTAAAAATTTCTCATCATCATCTATCCCCACCCAACGGAGGTCCACACAAAGGGCTGGGGCCTCTTAGCGAGAGTTTTTTCTATACTCAGGGATCAAACTTGATATTAGTTAAAGGGTGAAGGTATCTAACACCAAGGCCAACCCACGTTGGTGCGAAGTTATTAGTATTATTATTATTTTGACAATGATCATCTTCCTATTATTGGTCTATTGCAAGACCAAAATCACAATACTAGTCAATTTATCTATTATTTCATGATGAGGAATTATTCATTAGATATTACCAGAACATCATGCTGCACGCTCTGGTCCAGGGCGAGGACGGCACAAACATGCTTGATAAATTCCAGGGCTGCATCCCCTTTGTGGAAATCAGCTGCAACTTGAGGATTGCCAGATGATACATTCTGGTCTTTTTCAAGTCTTATCTCCTTCATATGATGCATAATATCACCAACAATTCCCAGAAGTTTGTCTGTAAAATAAGAGCTGATCTGCAGAATACAATGCAAACCATGTAATATGTAGAATCAAGAAGTCACACAGCATAAATAAATTTCACTTTCATTGTTATACCTGCCCTTTAATATACTCTGTTACATGTGATTCAAATTTCTCTGCAGCTCCAATAGTGATTGATGGAGTGCAGGAGTCGCCATCTTGTGATGAAGCTGGCATTGCAGCTTGTCTTTGTGCATAGATCCAGGGAATGTACATGAATTGAGAAACAATGAAAACAAAGTGGTCCTGTAGAAAGCCAGAAGAATTCCAGACAACATAGGAATGGGAAAAAACAATCAACTCCTATGTTACAAGGATAACCAACTAACAAACTAATATCATGTTTTAGGTTCTTTTCCTGTACATATATATTCGAACCACAATTCATCCTATGAATTTACCTGGATTTTCTTTGGTAAGTATTCGGCAATGTTCCAACTCGATATAATGTCAACTTGAGATTCATCATTTATAGCTTCATCAGATTTTGCTGGTATTCCACCATAATTATACTACAAAAAGTAAAGCAGAATAGAATGACTTAGTATAAGCATAAATTATATGCTAGTTTGAAGTAAACAAAAGAAAAGTGAAATGAGGAAAAGACTGCAAAACTAGGTTCACTTCAAATTCCATAAAAAAAATAAGATTAACTTCAACAAAAATAGTGTCTGATATTAATTTTCACAAGTATAACTCATCATTTGGTCAGCAATAGGCATTCCACATCATGTCAAATTTGCATATCCCACCTTAGTAAATGTAATGCGTGATATGAAATATTTGACTTCTAGATGTAAAAGCGTCTAAGCGATCAACAAATTTGATACTAGCTTCATCAATCAAGAAAATTTTCTTTCCTTACAAAAGAACACTCGAAAAAAAATTGAGCACCATTTTGGCATAAGATTCGAAATGTCACCCATAAGGCAGAAATAGGTTAGAGTACACTAAAAATGTCGACAATACATGGGTTACTGAATTTCTTTCTAATATTTGAAGAAAATGACCCTTGTATTCTTAAATTTATGTAATTCAGTTATACTACAAATTTTCCACCCAAGCATTGGCTCCTGTCTTTATTAAGTACAGTATTATATTATAAACAGCAGTAAAACTTCATCCTGACATAACTTTTGAGCTATGTTTAACATCAAGATTTTGTAGAAAATAAGTAAAACCGATCATCCCAAGACAATATAAGGCATCAACACAGAATTCCATCAAAACAGTCATGATAATAAATGTGCCTGGAAGGCCAGTATTAACTCAGCATATCTGTTCAAACTAGCAAAGAAGTTCCTAGGCTATGCATAAATCATAATTGCTTCATCAATAATGAATAATTTGTAAAAAAAAAGGAATGTAGAAACTCTTGAACCCGAAATACATATAGTGGAGGCTAAACAACAAAGGAAAAAAAGGGCTGACCAAACCTGATCCATAAATAGCAATGAGTTCCAGAACTGACGCGGTTCAAGTTCAATCCATTCAAATAAATCTCTACAGAATAGGGAATACCAAGAGTTAGAAAGGGTGTGAACCAAGTGATTCCAATTACCAGTGGATTAGTGAGGATAAAAGAGATGATTTTGACCGACCCCAAAGTAATTATTACACAAGAAAACAAGGCTCATCAGGAAAAAGTTGTAGGTGTTTTCTTAAATGAGGTTGTGGATCAAACTGTCCAACTTTTGTTGCCTTGACTGTGCATTTTTGTCATCATAGATAAAAAAACCTGATAATATCATATGGATAACTGCTATAATTTCTAAGGCATTGAGGAGACAAACCTAGATTGTAGAGTTCGTAACAAACTATCACAGTAAGCTTTGGCTGCAGACAGATCAAATTTTCCCGTGTCTATAATTATTTTTGAGAAGTTTGCAAAAACAATTGATGCACCCAATTTACGGAGCTCCACCAACAACAATGCAAAAACCTTCTGCATGACCTATAAATATTGATGTGATTCACAGGAAAAAAAAAAGTTAATAGATTTCATCCCATATACATAATTCACAAATGACATGAATTTTTTTTTTTTTTTTTGATACCAACAAATGACATGATTTAAATCTAAGTGATTCAAGTCAATTTGCCATTGTGAATTTACAATCACATTTTGTTGGACAAAGTGAATGAATTTACGGCAAAGAAAAGAAAAGGTAAAATTCATCATGTGCTATTGCTGCATGCATCATACAGCATCTTTTACTGTACAGTTGCTTTACCTTGTGGAGTAGTTGGTGAAGAGCTGGATCATGAAGTTTTGATTGAGGACTGAAAATTGAGAAGGAAAGAAGTTATTAAGCTAAAAAGATGAGAATGGGAAATAAATAGATAAATTTGAACCTGCATAGCCATCGATATAGATGTTGCAATATTGCATCAGCATATACATTTCCAGATGTAACTGCATCTGCAAGGCACCGTTGGATTAACTGCTTTAGGACTCGGAAAGCTCGTGCACATGAGGTGGCCTCATCAATGCCATTCTGATCATTTACGGCAAATGGTCCAGAGTTTATGTCATGATCAAATCCTAACAAAGAACCTCCTTCCAACTCATTGACTTGGTTGCTTTTTAGAAGAGCATCCACGGCCAGGTGGTGAATCTGCAGAAAATTACATCATTTTTAATTTTTAAAAACTAGGTTCAATTGGCTAAATCAAGTTAAGACAGACATCCAAACCTTTAGCTCTACTGTAACTTTTCTGTAAGCTCCAGGGTACGTAAGAACAGGTTGGTGGACCTATTCCCAGAAGGCACAGCATTCAGTTTCAGAATAACAAAATATATGTGTGCCAAGAAATCAATTATTATTATACTACAGCTACTACTATTAATATTTATTAATAGTTCATGCTTAACAAATTGGGCCACAATAAAAGTTAAGTATCTAAGACCGACCTCATCAGCAAAACATGTCTCTTCTTCATTAATTCCGCCTAAATCAGGAAGGCCATCATCAGATATCCAAAGCACCTATAAGAATGAACTTTGAACATGAGAAAGTAAAATCATCTATTTCAGGTTAGAGGAAAGCATTATAATCAGAGACAAGGTAACTTTCAATTTGTACATAAAACATAATAGAGAACATCAAAGGACAATAACAACCTGTTGATTATCCCTCAGTGCTCTAGAAAAGAAGATATCTGCGGCAAATATGAGCCAGTCAAGTTCGAAATTCCCCAAAGGCACCTGTAACAGAAAAGTTAATAAATATATCGACTATGAAGACAATAAAAAGATATGTGACGCTAAAGATCTGAAATGCTTACATGAGCATATCTTGAGAGAGAAAGTCTCTCATTTAACCACTGGACTGAAGCAGCACAGCGATGCATTCCAGTTTTTGCAGCAACTTGTTGCCATCCAAGAATCTAGAAGGAGCCAAAATCAAGACCCAGAATTTATATGCAAGGTTTATTCCATGTGCAACAAGTACTAATGTGTTGACCCTTATGTGCAGCCCAGACAATGATGAAGTAAAAATGGTAATAAGCAAAATGATACACAGATACAATAGAGGAGTTAGTATCTGTTAATACGCCTGAGAAGGATCAGTTCTATGGAGCATTTTACCTGGTACTGACAATCACGTGCATTAGAAGGAATGTTCAGACATGGAAAATCATCTAGAGCTCGAATAGCCAATTTCATTAGTTGCGGATTTGGACATTCAATGACAGCAACCATAGGCCCATGATGCTCATTCCTATAACCAAGAATATTAGAGGAGCAAATTAGTCTAATCTAAAGGAAGTGCCACAGCAAAATAAGATTTGATATCTGAAAAGCTTATATAGAAATTTGAACAAGAAGAGGGTTGGAAAATCTGAAATTATGCCCTAAAGAGCGACCAAGGAGCTTTAAGCAAATCTGAAATCTCTAGTTGTAATTCTTAAGCTTCATTCACTAATTTGTGGGTTATGAAAACTGGGCCAACCGGCTCAAATGGAAAACTTGTCCTTGGTTTGGTCTAGAATATGGAGTGAACCAACTAAAAGAAAACTGGTCAGAAACCAGTAAAATAAATTCAAAATTGATGAAAATTAGAAAAACTGTGACTCAACCAGGTTTGCACATACACTCAAAGGAGACAACCAGTTCAGTTTTCTATACATGAAAGCCATAGCATGACCCTTTATCATACATGACGGTGTCAGGTATGCAGGCGATTGGTTGGCATCTGGTTCAAACCATATGCATAAATGGACAGGTTTACTCAACACACCACTGCTACCAAAACATATAGCAGGAAACAAGGAGTGAAGGGAAAAAAAGGTGGGAATGTTGATCAAGCAGAGGATACAAGGATATATACCTGAAATGGAAGCAGATGGGCAGAAGGGAGATTTCATGAGGAAAAAATACTGGAAATAGTTGGAGAAAGTATTGGAGTAAAGTTAGGAGACAGCTAGCCTCTCGAAAGCCAGGACATGTCTTTTATTCTTTGTTTTTGTTGTGTCAAGTTCAAGAGTCTTATGCTGTGTAGTTGTAATATGTGGGAAGCTTAGTAGTTGTGATGCTTTGTGATGTTGTGTGAGCTGAGAGATGTACTCTTTTGACTAAATCTGTGTTGTTAGACATAATTTAGCAGGGGGATCCTATCTGAACTGAGATAAGCTCTGAGATCAGGGTGTCTACTAACCCACTACGGATTCAGAATCTTGCTTGCCTCTTGCTTCTGCATTTGTTTAATTTGAATATAACCCTACGATGATATGTTCTCTTTTATACAGATCTATAATATTATAACCCATAAGGTAATAACTAGGATGACCACTGTTTATTGCATAAAGTAACCAGAGGATTCAGTGCACATAAAAGAATAACTGTCTCGTGTATTTAAAGAAAACTTATTTTGAGTAGTTTCCTGAATGTCCTGAACACATTGAAAGCTTACAAGTAAGGTTATGACATTTGAAAAGAGATAAAAAAAAAAAAAATCATCCTTCAGGAAGAGAACAACTGTAAACTGAGATGATCGTGAAATGAAACCTTTGATCATTTATCACTCTTTGCATCATCGTTTCAGCATCCTTGACATGCAAAACGTAGTCCACCTGAAAGTAGCACATACTTATACTTGTAAACACAGTAGGATAAGAAAGTAGATACATGAAGAAATAAAATTGATTAAACACCTAGAGGTAAGATCAACTGCAAGGATGAAGACTAAATGCGGCAGGTGTGTTGCATCTTACCTTAAATCTAATACCATTTCTGGCAGGTGTCTCAATAGACAAAGCTTCACAAGCATCACGGAATTGTCTTTCAAGAAATACCGGGGATAAGTCCTTGTTTTGATACGGATTAACTACCACAACAGATATCGCTTTTGATGTAGGAAAATATCCAACATATATAGCTCGCCCCTCGGAGATGCTAATGTTAAGAAGGAAAAAAAAGAGAGGAGAATTTCAAAGATAAAATGCAAAGCACAAAAAGGGCATGAAAAAGATTCCCAAAGTGCAGTATTATGCAATACAAATATGAAGAACCATCTCATCTACATAGTGGAGGGAAAAGAACAAGCAGAAAACTTTCCATAGAATAATATATTCAACTATATGACCAACATACTACTAATATGAATGGCATGTGGGCATAACTGGAGGACTTGTAACACAAAGGAGGCAACATTATTTCTCAAGAATTACTGGACCCACGATGACTGTCCAACTTCTCTTATTATTTAAATAACAATCGCTACTGTATTGCACTGAAGATCCATCTCACCAAAATAATCTCACTACCCAATATTTTCACTGCTAAAAGAATTTTCATCATTAATGTGACATGACAACACATTGAGCATATTTATGGTTCTGTAAAATAAGAGACAATGAAAGAATATGGTTTCTAATTTGGCATAAAAATCCGTTCACCTTCGACTCGACTGCTTGATGCAAAACAAAACAATCATTATGGTGCCAAAACGAATGGTGAATGTACCAGAATGATGCCTCTGACGATATTGGAGCACACTTACCTATTGTACAAGTATAAGAAGGATATGGATTGTTCAAGATAAGAACATTCTGTAGTGGTCTTCATGTGCAACTCACTCAGATTCCAAGGTTCCTGAAGACTGCGTTTTTTAGCAGTTTTGTCCACCTTGCATACACAACCAAGCTGGACTATGGCATTAAATTCCAATGGCACTTTTGTTTCATATATTCCCTGACCAAAAATTGTATCCTTAAACTTTAACTCAATAAAATTTTATCAATCATAAATAATTGGCACAAAAACTATAAATTAGCCAAGTAAAAGAATTCCTTTCTCACTTTGTGGTAATAATGGAGATAAAGTGAAAACAGGAAATAAATTCTTTTTTGGTAGGTAAAACAAGTAACAAATTCTATCCTATATAATTAATGACAGGTGACACAGAAAAATTCAACAAATGTTCTTTCGTTCAAATCCAACAACCAATTAATTGAGAACTGAAAATACAGCACATTACCCAAGAAATGACGGGTGAAATAGCAATAGTCTCTATAGTAGGAAACAAAAAAGGTAATATGCTTTTTGATGATGATGAATATGCAAACCTCAATGTCAGGATCTGCCAGAAGTGCTGCAAGCTTTCTGCTTGTTTCTTTAAATTGAACTTCATCAATTGTAACCTGTAAAATTCCCACCAATATTATGCCCTTCCAGTGAGAAAAATATAAATAAACAAATAATAAAATCCATAAAAAGCAAGCACAACAACATGTACCTCGTACAGGTTATAACTATGCCTTCCATGTGGAAGAGTCTTGTTGACACGTTTACCCATAAAATGTTCAGTAATTGGCGACCTAGAATTGAGGTAAAAGACCCTAGGAACAGAAACTGGAATCTTAAGCATAACCCCATCGACAACAACCCAAGCAAAAAATTGGCCCATCTGTGAACTGTGGATTAGTTGTATTATCTGAACAGGAAGATTAGGAAAAAGAATTAAAAAAGCATTGAACTCATTTTGAAATTGATTAATCAATTTTGAAGTTTAACTCCCTCACCTGCCAATGGGACCGCGTCAGTACTACCTCGTGCCTTCTGAAATATGAATCAACATTACTTCTTCCCTGAGCTTTATGATCCATCTTATTTCTCAGTCTTTCAAGAGTGCTATTGGCAGTGTCAGATTTCTTTGAATTCCCCAATCTGATAAAATAAAACTTCTTTCTTAGTACCATACCATGTAATAACATCTGAGGCTTCAACTGAGTTAAGAGTGCAACCCAAAACAATGAATAGTGAGCATCTGAATTTGTATAGTTACTAATATACTAAGGGCATAATATAACAAAACACAATCATTTCCAATATTGCCAAAAAAAAAAAATACTCGTTCAACCAACATAAAAGATTATCTTTGTAGACTCCCTCGAGAAAGATCCAAGCCAAAGAAGTGAAAGAACTTCCTAGATATTGATATGCACTAAGTTTTATATGTTTTGTAGCCATGAACAATTTTTACCTTTGCTTCTTTCTTCTTGCTATTATATCTTTCCACTTTCTCTTCTTTGTCTGGAGCCATCCTTGATAATCTACTGTTTTGTCAACATTTTCAGATGACAATTCATTGCGTCCTAACTGTGCCAGCGGCTGACGCTCATTACCATGATCACTATGTTTTTGCTCAGAAGCTTCTTTGACACAAGGCTTGACTGAGTGCTGTTTATCATTAGCTTCATAATGTCGTATAATTGGTCTAGGTCCAGTAATATTGTTCCTGGTCTTGTTACCAAAATCCTCCAAGTCATTAATAGCCTCTTCATTCATAACATGGCAGACATTATCAGAATTACTTTGCTTTTTAGAGAGTTCATCCCTGTTCATGCTATTAAAGACATCCACTAATTTTCGTTGGCGAAATTTGTCCTGCTTCTCCCGAACCTTTTTGTGCAACCAATCAGGATGAACCACCCTAGGGACAGGATTTGCAACCTAAAGGAAAACAACTCCCTTTCAGCCAAAAGAAAAAAACTAACAGAGAATTTTGTATAGGAACATGCCAAAGTAAGATTTTGATAAACCTTCTGCATTGCAGCAGGAATGGTGATAATTTTTTGTATTGCAGAGCTCAGCCGTTGCCTATAATAGGACCAATCAACTATGGATCGAATGCCAGCATCAGCTGAGACCTTGCACCATTTTCGGACATAGAACTTCATTACTTCTGCAGATCATGGGCACGTATCTCATTTAGAATGTTCAAAAGAGTTTATGTTACCCAAAAATACAAGCAAAATTTACCAGCATCAGTTTCAAATATTGCCACAGGAACAGCACGGGCGCTTACAGGTATTCCCTGCTCAGACAAATATTTTTTAGACAGTAATCACTGAGCAATAGACAAGCCGATAAAAATTTGAAGATGAAAATGCAATCATGAGGAAAAAGAATTTAAAAATCAAATAAGAAATAATAATGGAAATGATCTAATGATATACAAAGTTATGTGCACAATGAAAAGCTATTATAAACAAAACTGGATGAAACCTAAAAACTTGCGTTGAAGTAAATCCGTTAGAGATAACTCCCAAACAATAAAAATACAGTTCTCTTTCTTTTTTGGGAAAAAAATGGGTAAATTATAGCCAACTGATTGCTTATGCAAGAGATTTCTTAATTTTGAATCACATATTCTTCTTGGTTATGTTGACCACCAACTATCATCGAGTGCTCTCAAGAAAGTTGTCAAATATTTTAAAGATATGCTATTACAGATTGAGTTAAAAAGTTAAAGGATTAGTAGTTTATAATTAATAAGGAGTCCTAAAAGCTAAATTTAATTTAATACTGTGAAGGATTATGGTAATTATCGTTTATCATTTAGAGTTTATTTTACAGTTGAACTCTTTCAGAATATTATAAATAAAGCAACAATAAAGAGGACCATCATTTTCTCCCGTACTTAAATTGTCCAACCATAATATGCAATAACTTCAAATACGTCAAAATCCAACAGATTTCTTCCAAAAGATTAATATTTTTTAATGATATTTTCACTATTAATGTGAAAGTTTACAGCACGTGCATTACATAAAGATGAAAATTTGTTGTTTGTGAAGGGAAAATAATTTTAGTTCATGCATCTCTCGTCAAAACATGAGTCACACCTTAGGTTCACATGCGACTATGTACTGACAGCGTAGGCCTTTATCTTTGACCATTGCATCACCAAGAAAGTCAGCAAGCCGTCTAGCCGTGGTAACAGCACAAGACTTCTGCTCACCATAATCAGCTAAAGACTTGCTCATTGTACTTGATTCTGATATATAATCAAGCAACTCGCTATCTGCAATATCCCTTCCTTGGTTCTGTGAGACAGAAAAATAGATATGATAAGAACGTAGAAAGTTATATCAGGATATGACCATAGGTGTCTTCCTCAAACTAGTATAAAAAATTAGCTAAAATAACACAAGAAAGCACATTGGGTGGACAAAGATCAAAGTTCCTATGCATATTAATTATGCTAGACACTAAAACATGAATCTTTAGCATACATCAAGAAGATCAAGCCAGCGGTTTGCCACAGTAGCGACAGCTGAATAACATTGCTCTATGGTTGACCCATGGAGAAACTTGTCAAAAAGCTCTGCCTGCAAGAAGAAATACATTTCAAATTAAAAATAAATGAAAGAAACAAATAAACTCTAATATGCAGATTCTGAATTTGTTATTTCAAGTTTCGACATAGAATCATCCTATAGTACAACAGAACCAAAAAATACATGTATTATAAAAAAAGCAACAAACCTGTTCACATATGTTTGCAGATTTTATTTTCAAATTAACAAGATAGCTAGTAAGTCCAGAGACTTCAAAATAAGAGTCAGGCCCATGTTGGATATTATTCATCAAAAGGAAAAAACCATGTTGGATGCCATGAACACTAGGAAAAGTTTTGGGACAAATCAAATCTTGAATGTGCTGCAGTGACTGTGTTTGTCCATGTTATGCTTCTTAGCAAGGCATATATAAATAATGAATAATTCAGAACAATTTTTTTTATCTATTACACACATCAAGTGCATTCATTGGCATCCACCAGTTTCAAAACTTTTATTTCTACATTCATAGGAACAAATGTTTCTTAACAGCTGTTTTTCCATTTTTAAAGCGAAAAATCTTAACTACTAGGTGCTTCTTGTAAGTAGAACCTCTCCCATTGTAAAAGATCTAAATATGTATATTTGCTTTTACACCAATCTAAAATAAGCAATGACAATTATATCATTGACTAATGTCAGAGATATCACATCATGCGTAATGTAATGCATAGCCTCATAATTGTCAGATCTTCTCATATTACTCCGTGCTTGAAGTTAATGGTCCTTATCCGTATACCTGGAAAACTTTTATTAGCTTTAGTTCACCTCTCCGCTTGATCTCAAAACCTTTGAGCTCTGCAAGTGTTCCATCATCATTAAAAACAGCATACCGCTTCTTAATTAGAATTCCTTCTTCTTTGGAAGCTGGAAGGATCATTGCCTGTGTCAAAGAATACATGCAAATCATACACATGTATGAAAACGCAAATCAATACATGTAAATGTCTTAAAATACAGTTTTACAATACCTTGTAAGGTCCATCAACTTCAAATTCAATAGAGCATTCGCTGTGCGTTGCGTAAGTTTTCCTAACTGTATCAATGAGAGTCTGAAAAAATTCAGAATTAGAAAGAATGTACTCAAAATATAAGCCAAGTAATTGCAGTCCCCTGGGTACTAATTACAAAACTCAGAAGCATAAACACTTGCAATTGATTGCAATATAAATAATTTAGAAATAAAATTATAAGCTGACCTGATACTGATCATTTGTATTGTTCCTTGCCACATCAACATTAAGCATGACACAAGGGTATGAAATAGTCAATTTCCTCTTTAAGTCTCTGAAATGCATAAAACATAAGTCAGTATATTTAGACTTATAACTGTAGAATTCTAAACAGAACAAAGCAAAGATATTCTAGAGTAGCCCGCATTCACGCTGCTAAAATAAATTAAATGGTGAGATATGATGAGCTGCTGTGATCATATTATACAAATAACTAAATAAAGAATAGAGCATACTTTGTTTTAAAAGTGAAATTTTCTGGAAAAGATCCAGGAAGTGCACACCAAATACCATCCGTGTCTAATTCAAGTGGCTTTCCTATTTTCTCAACAAGCAAGCGGGCATTCTGAATGATTTTTGCACCAGTATATGTAACAACTCCGGCCATTTCCATGGAGTACCATCTTGCTCCCCTGTAAGATAAATAGCAAATTAAGAAATATAGAAACAAATGTCAATGAGAAAAAACAAAGAAATTTCAAGAATGCATGGAGATCAATTCACTTTCTTTTTTTTTCTGATATTTTTTTTTTTTGTTCTTGAATTCAATACAACTTCACCATAGATGACTTCACTTACTTGCGCATGACATATCCATAAAAGGAATTAAGTATGCACTTGTGCGCAAGTTGCAATGAATCATAAAGCACGACCATGTCCTGGAGAGAAAATCACCATATTAACTCAACTCCATAAACAACAACATATTATTGTAGCAACCTGAGTCATATCCTGCAATAACCATCAAGTTAAATAAGATTATTCATACTTGTGCTTCTTGGATCTTAATGGAATTTCCACTGGCCTTGGCTTCTGACAACTTTCCCTTCCAAACCTTATTAAGACCTTTGTATTCATATCTTCTATCACGAAAACTAGAACCAGATTGAACAAAAACAGAGCTTAGTACAACAATCAATGAAAAATATAATTTTTAAATTTTTCTAAATTTAAATAATTAATAAATATTTATATTTCATTTTTCAATTTATTAGAATATTTAATTATAATATTCTTTTTGGAATATTAATATAATACTATTTATTTAATATGTTTAAAATATTTAATTTATACATGCATATATTAGAATTTATAACTTAACAAATAATATTTATGTTATATAATTGAGAAAATTGACCATTTTATCCTTATTATTTTGACAACTGACTTAGTCCCTAAATTTTCAAGTGTTTTATGCATTAATTCCTTTGATTAATGAAATTTTGTTAGACCTCTATAACTTAGTCGGGTTTGAGTTCTCTCAGAATCTTTTGTCTCTTTTTCTTCTCAGAATCTCATCTCAACTCTCAGATTTAAAAAAAATAGATAGTTCAGATTTCATGTTTTATAAATCTATTATTTTAAACATAAATAAATAAACTTGAACTACTAAAATCTGATCTATACAATTCATAACTGCAACACAAACAAAATTTTAAAAACTTAAATTATAAAATACTATAATAATAGCTTTAGAAAATATTAAATTTGAACCATTCATTTTTTATCTGAGGGTGGAGATGAGATTTTAAAAAGAAAAGGAGAAAAAGGAGTATGAGAGTATCCTCTAGTCGAGTGGCATTAATTTTGACTAACTGTTGAAAAACATTACATGGCATTATACCAAAGAAATATGACATGGCATCCTTGTCAGAGAGTCCGTAGGACACACTATCATACTCCCTCCTGTCATTTTTATAAGAGCCCAAAATTTGAATTGTTTTGATTCTTTTTATAAGAGACAGATAAGAGTTATCTAAGCTTTTAATGAGTTTTTTCTATGTTTACTATTCATTAATTATATATATTGCATTAATTAAAAGGTATGTGATACTTATATTTATTTTATTTCTCTGTCATACTTAGGAGAAAGAAAATTTATTTCAAATACACTTATTATTTTTTACTAATTTTAACCACTTTCTTAAATTACATAATTCAGTTATTAAGCTCTTATAAATTGAAGTGGGGGAGTAATAACAATAATTCATTTATAATTTATTTTTAGACGAGGCACACAGCTGTATCGTATTATCAGTCTTCGACTTCCCCACTCTTCAGTCCTCACATACCTGCGAACAGTGTCAACATAAAATGGATTTTCACGCATGCAGATCCCAGCTTCACGAATGTCAGTTACTGGTTTATCAAGTACCCGTTTGTATGCCTGTGCAAGTCACTAAGATTTAGCATACCATTTATAATTTAAACAAACGAGATGAACAAAAGATTCATAACCTTCTGGCAGTATTTCTTTAGACGTTCTTTTAGCCTGGATTGCTGCTCTGACTTCGGCAGGTCAAGAAATGATTTAGATGATTGCCTATCAGTACTTTCAACAAACTCTGACTCAATCTGCCTCTTTAAATGATAATAATCACTGAAATTGTTCAAATAAAAACCCTAGTTAATCATTATATTTTGGGGAGATACGCTCATATGATGAGATATGCTAACTTTCACAGCAAACATAAACCAAAAAGAAAAACACACCTTTTCTTTGCCATGAAAATTTCTCCACGCCAAACCCACTCAAGTTTTCGAAGGCAAGTCTTTCCAGGACGGTTGAAATCACATGCAGTGCAGACCTCCTCTGTAACTATTGAAGGCGGCTGCAATTACACAGCAATCTTTAATCAGCAAGAGTCAGACGGCCATCCCTCCTTCAGGGGAGGGGGAATAATAGACATGTTCATCAAGATAAATAACTCTCAACACAGGAAAATCAGAGAAGTATCAAGCACAAAATATAATTGATGCTTTCTCACAAATGCAGCAAAGCAAAGTTAAAGAATAGCACTGATACAGAAAAGAGTTTGTATCAAAATTTATCAGACATGTATGCATAGGGTAAATGTGGATGCAGGAATGAGACTTAGGAAAGAACGCAATTATTTTCATTTTCCTTTGTTTTTCCATTTTTTCTATAATTTAATATCCCATCCCATGCATGTATATATTATCCTGCCGCAAAGCAAAAGTAGAATATAAACATAGATATTTTAAAACAAAAAATTTCAGACATATGACTTGAAAACTGTTTATTGAGGATCATACCTGAAGCCGGTTTGTTAAGATTATGTTTGGATACATAGCAGCTACATCCAAATGATAAATGAGGGGGCATTCTTCACATATTGGCTTGTCTCGCAATTTTATAAGCTGCAAGTATAAGGAGAAACGAGTCAGAATTTTTCTAAGTGAATGCATATTGTAATTGTCACAGTTTTACACCATATTCTGAAAAAAAAAAACAAAAATACATCTTGTAGCTGCAATGACATATGACGAATTTTAAAAAAAGAAAACCTTGTAATGAATAACATTAAATAAAAAAATATATCATAAAGATATACACATGAAGATTGGAAAGTACTGAAGCACAAAAAATTTGGCCAGACAAGAATCATAACCAGTACCTTTTCCATGATAGCATTCTTAACGTCATCATAGTTAGAGATGGAATCCAAGTCCATCTTACCCTCTACTCTTATAGCATATTGCAGGTCTCGATCAAGGTTGTTGATCAATTGCTGGAATCCAAACCATTCCAGAATTAGTCAAGCATTTTTACACATGTTCAAAAGGTAATGTCATATTCATTTCACAGAAACTGTCAAATCACAAATGTGTCATGTACATAGGAGTAGAGTTGGGAATTAGGGCCGGCCCTACAGGGCCTAGGCCCTAGGGTAAGAAAAACATCTGTTTTTCAAAGCCCGGTCCAAGAGCACCAAGGCCAAGGCCAACCCTACAAGGCCCGGAAGTTACTATTCTAGAATTTAAATATTTTCCTCCTTTTTTTCCAAAGAAATATAATTAGTAAATTATAACAATTAAAGTTCTAATTTATCAAATAAATGTTATCAACATTAATATCCAAACAACACAAATCATCCAACAAATAAACACATTCACTAATTCGTAATCAAAAGCAAACTATTGTCCACAAATAACTCACATAAAACATAAGAAACATACCTAGGTTTTAAATTTAGACTATTATACAATATTTCTTTGGCAAGATTGACCCTCTTGTGATGAGAAGGTTGCCAACATAAGGAGCAAACTAACTTTCAATTTCAATGAATATTCGAATATGTGGACATCTCTTCCAACTCCTTATTAAATTATTTTAAAAAAAGAAAATTAACAGGGCCTAACAGGCCGGCCCTTTTAAGCCCAAGGCCTTGCAGGACTGGCCCTATAGGGTCAATTTCATTTAACTCCTCTAATTTTCAAGTCCGGCCCTTGAAGAGTCAAGGCTTAAACAGGCCGGCCTGATTTCCCGGCTCTACATAGGAGGTAGCCCCCTCCCCAACATTTCTTTTCTTAGGATAAGATAAGGACTCAGCATTCTTTGTTAAAATGATTGCATGATCAGTAGTACTTGGAAATGGAATGACAGACCTCGTATGCTGAAGGTTCAAGGGTAAAACTAGTTGGAAGATCAGATCTAAAAACACCACTTTCAAGGCATTCCACATGGCCACCTATGTATGTCTCGCTCTCAAGAAGGTGATTGTTGTAAAATTTCTCAGGATCAGACAGGTGTTTGTTGGGGCAGATCACATTAGCCTTGTATGCCTGTAAAAGATGCAAACATAATCATGAGGGAAACTTGAGATCTTGAAGTAAATGATTTGGCACAAAGAATTTTAATTTCAGTAAAATATGCCTCGAAACCCACCTGAACCATGAGCAACATTTCACAGAGGGTCCCACTACCTTTACGCAAAACCTCATCTGGTGACATGGGTATAATTGTTGCAAGAGAAAAAATAAAGGGATGAACATAGGTTGTATACAAGTAATAAGTTGCCACAGCATCAGAAACGGAATAAGAGGCCATCATCTGTAATACCAATTCAAAATCAAAGAGAAAATGAGAATTGGTTAAGATATATTGTGACCAATAAGAAGCTTAGCTTGACAACTGCCAGTGAGAAAGTATAGAAAATACAAAGGAAAACTTGCGGGAAGGGGTTGAATGCTCAACCAAAAACAAGTGCATCACACTTCACTAGCCACATAAAACCATGTGTTTCATCATTCACTTCGTGGACAATTATAAAGATTATGCAAGCAAAGAGAAAAAACATTTACCAATTTTGAAAGAACAAAAATGTTTTATCTAATAAATCTCGAGCACGCCTTCCATGTCGAATTAATTAATTAATTTGAATAACTCGTACCTGAGGTTTTTCCTTAGCAAAGCGAACCATGTCCTCAGGGTTCACCTCTAGGGGATCATAACCCAACTTTGCTTTTGTAACAGCCTAAACAAAAAACGGAAAGGCCAGAGAGAAAAGATAAACTCAGTTAAACCTGAGATTAATAAACACAAGGCATAGGATGTAAGAAAAGCACTCAGATTAATGATCAAAAACAAGTTATTCCAAATTTAGTCTTGTTGCATGCAATAAGTAGAATAATAGTAAGAAAAAAAGAGAAGGCGACCCAAATTGATGTGAAAATGAATCAAGGAACAAAAAAGTATAAACTTGTACCTTCAGGCCTTGACTCCCCTGAGGAAGATAACTATCACGTTTAACCCAAGCAAAACAATCTAGATGGCAAGCAAATTTAGCTCGACATTCCCCTTGGTTATTGTCACATTGAAAACCCAACTCCTGCAAGTTTAAATAATCAAAAGGATAAAATAAAAGGAATAAGCATTATCAATCAAAAAACGAGAAAGAAAATCAATAGAACTTGTAGAATGTTATTCCAACTAAGGAATGAAGTTAACCACTTTTGCAAATCAACCAGATATTTTTCCACATGCAATGCATGGGAGACATAATAAAACGTTTCACAAACTATACTCAATTTTTTTACATTCAAATCCTATAAGTATGTAGTGAAATAATAAAAGAATAAAAACAAAGTTGCACAAAGTCTTATAATTTGGATAAAGTCGAAAGAACTAAAAAAGGTTAGATGGAGCCCAAAAGAAGTCCAATAAATTATGACTTTCCAATAGTGTGATTTTCAGCGTATTTTAAATCTTATATTGATGTCAACTTTAAGAACAGATCCTCCAGATCAAGAAACACTATATGTTCATTAACTGTTGGTAAAATAATGCAATTTATATAGTCAGAATAGAAAGGGAAGAAAAAAAGAAATTGTTTAGAGTCATTATAACCCTCTAGCAGATTTATTTTATTATTTCTACTTAGTAGAAATCAATTGTTCTAACAGAAGTGAAACGGTTACCAACATACATCACGCATTTTGAACCCGTGATGAGTAGCCCTTCTTTCCACAAATGGCCAATCAAAGAAATCACCGTTATATGTAACATATATACTTGGTTTCACCTCTTGCATATGAGAAAACCACAATCTAAGAAGTTCCACCTGCAAGTAATCCCAAATTCTTAGCAAAAAGACAACAAACCTAAATAAATCAGAAATCATCATAACGCAACAACCTAAGGGAACAGATTTTCATCAGGTAAGTAATACATCTCTTTGTGGATTCTCATTACCTCATTTTGAACATTCGTCACCTTAAAATATCCTTCAAACTCTGGTTTTGGAGTGTACTCCAAATCCTCTATGTCGTCCCCAACACACTAAAAGTCAAAGCAACAAAAAGAATTTGATTACTCAAAAGAATCAACCTAGGATTAAAGCCTAATAATATGGGCACTAACTTTAGGACAAAAACTTGATTGAGGCACAATAGCCAGTTTATGTCTTTTAATCTAAAATCCAGATTTTGGATGATCAATTAGGCCATGCTTCATACTTATTGGCATTAACATGATTGTAGATCTCAAATTTACAATCAAGAGATCATTTTATATTCGATAGCTTAAGACAAATGATCCAACAACAAAGAGGGTTTTTTTTACCAAAAAAGGGGGTAATTACAAAATACATTATAGGGGACAAAATTTTAAATTCTATTGACCTCTGGTGAAGAGAATGAAAAATCAAATGAATATCATCTTCAGCAGACTTGTATTATGAGGCTTTTGATGAAAAGAGCCCTCACTAAACAAATGACTGGAACTCTGGAAGGGAATACACATCAAATAGTGTCAAGCATTAACCATTTCTATTACCTCTCTATTTATGATCAAATACCCTTGTCCATCTACCATGTATGAAATCATCATAATTAAGTCGTAGTCAGCATCAGGGAACTTCAATGGAAGTTTTGTGGTCTCTATATCAAAAGCACAAATACGGACTTCAGCACGCTGCAGAAGATCGGTCCTCTTCTCAAGTGTAACCCCAGTATTGGACACACTAACATCATACCATTGGCCAGATCGAATATCTGAGAGACATTGTGATTCAAAGTATTATGATAGATATAGATTGGAAGATAGCATGTAAGAACAGTAAGATAATTATCAAAAGAAAGAAGAAAGTATTAAAAGGTACCATTATCAATGGCAAAGCGAACATGATAAGGAACATCATATTCACGAAGATCAATAATATAATCTAGAAAATCTTGAAATTTTTGCTCCCTACAAGGAAAGAAGAGGGATAGCATCAGGTTGAGTAATCAATGTTATGTTCAAATTAAATGGACACTCCTATAGAAAGCATCAGACGACCATAAAGAAAAAAATTAAACATCCAATATCATGTTTCATGAAACAAAACTAAATGTAGATGAAAGGTGCCTACCTTCTTCCAGTTAATATGGATTCATAAGCTTCTGCTGCATCAGATTTTGCCTGATTTCTTTCAACAACATGCATCAGGTCACTCTTCACATTCATCAATTGTTGCACAGTGTCAAAGGATAGCTTTAAATAAGATTTTTGTAATCCAGACAAATGATTTTTCTGTTGAGAACAACATGAAGAAATCAAAATGAATTCATGAGATAAAAAAGCATACACAGCCATATTGTTGTTGGATTAATGACAAAAGCAAAAAATGTTTAAAAAAATTCTGGTATATAACAGTCTTAAGTGTCAGTTCAATGGGGATATTATAAAACCTGCAAGCATGTGCAAGAAATTAATGCTAAATATATCATACGTATAAATGATTTGACCTTCTCAAATTATGGAAGTAATTATCCAGCCATGAAGATAAGTACTGCAAGAGTTTCTGGAAGCAGAATGGAGTATTTGTAAAGCACTAAAAGAGGATGCTGCTCATCATGTATCAGCTAAAGCAAAGCAGATAAAAAAGATGCCTATATTGCTTACAAGATCAAGGTCTTCCTTCTCTTTAATTTCAATATTTGCAATTTGATTTTCATAACGCCGTCTCAGATATGCTTCAACTTCCATCTCCATTTTATCCTATTGAATTCATATAGCCATCATTGAAACTGACATCAAGGTTGGTATCTTGAAATTAACACTGAAATAGAATAAACCAACAAAAGCAAACACACACAACAAGCATGCATATATGATTGCATAGACACACACAGGCACGTGTATAAGCCCAGATGTATCATCTCCCCTGCTGTGTATGCATGCATTTGCATGCTTACCTTTGTAGCCACATAGAAATAAGGCCGAAATATGTACTTTGACTTGAACATAGAACCATCCTGTAGCAAAACTTCAAACAGTTAACTATTTACAAAACCAGGTTGCTCGTATGGTAGAAAACTTGTGAGAAGTTAATTTTCTAGAGAAGCACTCCAGCAGAATTATATACCTGAGAAACAAAATAAAGATCCACACAACTATAGACTTTGTGTGTATCTTCATCCTCCCAAGATGACTGCAACAAAGGAAAAGCATGTGTAAATCCCTTGGAATCACGAATGAAATGGATTTATACGCATTTTAAGAGACATTCGTTATGCAATCAAATATCTGTATTTTGTAACGGACTTAAAGAACAAACTGACTTGTTATGATGGTATATTGATCTCACACATATTGACTAGTTGCGGAAAGACACACTCAAAAAATGAATTATGCAAATGATTATGGTTAAAATTTGAACGTATTTGTAGACTACATCTTGAATAGCAAACAGAACAATCGCAGGTAATGCCGCTAATGGTGGCAGGAAATATGAGAAAAGTAGTCAGTCCATGGGATAAAAATAATGCAAGAAAGATATGGTGCAGTGGAGACAAACTAGAAGCATAGTTGAAGACGACAATGGTAGTTTACCAGGAAATGCGAAGAATAAAAGAATTTGATTTCTGATCTGTCAACAGTTTCTTAAGGCAACAAGTTACTGTGAAGTTAATGACGAGTTTTTAATTCGGAGATATACTGACGGTACCATTCAATGCGGTCATGGTGATGGAGTAAGTACAAAAACCATAGTAAAAAGTGATCACTAGCAATGAGATTAAATTATTATTTTTCATTAATACAATGCCATAACTTGTAAATGTCATATAATTTCAGAGTGAAGCAGGAAAGCTCGATACAGAGGACGAGTTTATAGATATATCACGTTTCTAGAAACGAGAAAATTAATTAATAGAATATATATATAGATATTGAGATGAGACCATAGGAGTGGGAAATGGCTTACAGATGAAAAATTTAGCAACCATCCAAGTCGTTTTTGGCCCTCTGAGAAAAGATCGAACCCTAATTTAGCCTCGAGTTCTTCTTCGGCGTTGCGGATTAGCTTCTGCGTCTTGGCTATACGGGAGTCTTTGCGGTCCCATCTTCGGCTTTCACCGTTCATGGTTAGTCAGTAGATCAAGGATTTTCTGTCAGCAGGGACTTCACAAATACAAATTATGCTGATTTTTCAGAGCTCCAGTGGTCTATCAGGTTCGGCAAGGGGAAAAAGAAAGAGCGGCAGGTTAAGGTTGGAGCAATGATATTTTCCCGCGCTTTTCTTTTCTCGGCAGAAATAATGAAATATTCGGCCGCTTTGACATAATTGCCCTCTCCACAGCGGGATGCTCCTTCCCCAGTTGCCCAAGCATCAATATTCAACGTTTACCTTGTTCTTGTTTTTTTGTTGGATTGAGAGAAAATCAAGAATAAAGAAAATTAGGAGGGAAATTTTCAAAAATAATAATTTTTTTACCATTTAAATAAATTTTTCTTTCTTTTTTTTATATAATTGAAACATCTCAACTAATATCTTTAAGAACAGTATACTCATTACAATTCTGACAAAGCAATACTTCTAAATCCTTAGAATGCTAATAAAGTTCATAAAACCATTGTCCTACACCAATACTTCTCCTCGCCAAATAATCCACCCCATAGTTGCACGAGCTAGGCACACAAGTGATCTTTACTGCCAAATTCATTCTCAGTAGCACTTTAACTTTTTTCAGGAGTTTTGAATCCCTATTTTTTTAGCACTTTTCTCTCCATCCAAACATATGGTTTTATTAGTAAATTTTTTATTACACAATTGTCACCAGAATATGTGTTTTTTTTTTTTTTTGCCAGAACCAAAATATGTGCATATATTCTTACCAGAGAAAAAAATATGTGTATATACTACTGATATACATTATATGCATGGTTACTACTAAGTTATGGTTGCTTGTGTTAATATACATTATGTTCCGACTTTTAGGTAAGGAATACTCAAATAATTTTAGAATATCTAGCATGCTTAAAAAAAAAAAATCAAACATGCAATATCCGTTATTAATATATTTCTTCTTGTATTTAATATAGGACCTATTAAGAAAGTTGGTATTGATATGAAATATAAGACATATTTTCATATTTATTATTTTTGTATGAAATTTAACCCTCTTGATGATCTTGAAATAATAAAAAATTAAGAATGATTACTAGATATTTTAAAAAGTATATATCATGTTAATTAGGGTTAAGGTGCAAATTGGTCAACAAACTTTTACCCCAGGAGCGCCCAACACAAAAAACTTTTAAGCGGACCAAATCTACCAATAAACTTTTAAAAAGGTTAAAGTAGCACAAATCCGTTAGAACCAAATTAACTCCGTTACTTTGACTTAGCTACCTCTTCCCTCAACGAGTCTTTCTCTGCAACACACGCACACACGAATCCAGCAACACCCAAGTTAATCTCTCCAATAATGAACCTTCTCTGCTTGAGGGGAGAAGCTTGTGCCGTGTCAGATGGGTGCCCAGGGACCCTTGTCTTGGAATTCCTTCTTTTCCTCCACCGGCAAGTTATGGAATTGTGAGCCTTGTTCACGACCTTCTCCACCAGCTTCTCTGATATCCCATGGTTCATCACCTGCCACAATATTCACACATTGTTAACCTCCAACGGAAAACGGATTAGTGCATGACTGAAATTTTCACCATGAAAAAACCCCATTCGGCACAGGCCTTGCCAAGTTGGGAGACGGCGTCAGTGTGGAGCTGAGGCATGTCAGATGTGAGGAGAGAGAAATCGATGGCGGGGATGGAGGAAGCGAGGTGGTCGACAACGTTGTGCTCTACTTGTCGATCGTGGGTGTGAGCGCACATGAGTGAACCTTGATTCGTTGCTTGGTTCTTGCCTCCTACCTTTCCCGTTCTTCCAAGCTTATTCTCTCTCCTTACCTGACGCTGCTGCTGCTCTGTTTTTTTTCATTCTCCTTACTGTTACATGTGCAGGTTATTCTCCTCTTTTCACTGTCTATTGCGTCTAGGTGGGTGTGCAGATTCGGTTGCCATTATTCTACTGAGTATTGCAGATATGAATTTTTCTTGCTTTTCTGATTCAATCGCTGCTGCATTGTGGTGGTGTAAGCAGAACTTCGAATCTATTTTTTTTTTTAAGCTCGGTGGTTTAGAAAAGGGGGGAAATTTGGAGTATGTCTAATTAAGGATAGAGGCTAAATGTTACATTTGTAGAATGAAAATTATTATGGAAATGGCCAAGTGGTCGTAAGTTAAATACTTGGGAGTACATCCGAACAATTGAATCTTTTTCCTTTGCTTTGTCGATGCTTCCATGTGTGTGTATGGGTGTGGGTGTGCAGAGATTCAAACCCGTTCTTCAGTACTAAGATTGTGTATGTATGCTCAAATCCCTCTTCTTCTTTCTCTGTTATGTGATTTGCGTTGTGTATGTGTGTTTTTCCCTTTGTTCTTATTTGCTACTTTGGTTCATATGTGTGTCGGGGAGAGTCCATTGGCGTTGGCAAAGGTTTTGATGCTTCTAATGTCAGAGGCATGAAGCTTGGGAGGCTCCGACGAGGAAACGGAAACTATAGGTGGTGGAGCCATGGTGCCAGGATAAGATAGGTAAAATCAGAGAGAGTGATGAGTGAAGTAGTGGAGGAAAGGGGTTTAACCCTATTAATTAATTTAACTAACTTTTTTTTTTATTAGAAGTTTAAGAAATTTTGTCCGGCGAAGCCCTTGAAGAATAAGGCCTGGGTCAAACCCCTTATTTTTGTATGACTCGACCCAGCCCAATCCGACCTCATGTCCAACCAACATAGGCACCCAAGAACCCTACTGAACTCTCGTCCAAAAGAAACCTGCTAAACGGATATCATTTGCTCAAAAACCCTAGTGATACATATACATACCCTTGTCCCCAAATTCTCCGCCACCCTCGTACGAAAAAATAGCAGCTGCGCAATCCCCCATCGCTTGAAGCAAGTATGCGTTCTCTTTTAGCAGTCTCACGTTCATTTCCTGTTGATTTACCCGTTAAAAGATACTGTTTTTTGGTAATTTGTATTACTTACAATAGTTTGGGCTAATTTATATTTGAGGCAGAGATGAAGGTGATCGCTGCATATTTGCTGGCTGTGTTGGGAGGGAACGCAGTCCCTACCGCCGACGATCTGAAGCACATCCTTGGCTCAGGTGAACAATCCTTTTGTTTTTTTTTTTGTTCTATATTCTCTACATTACATTTGGTTTACCCTTATTCAAGTTCTGGAGTTATTATCTACTCCTCTTTAATTCTACTGTTGACTAATTGTTGCCTGGTGGTGTTAGTAGTCATGATTTGAACCATAGAACACTTAACTTGGTCTGTAGTATTAGTCAATTGTGGTAGCGGCCATGAGAGGAGTGAAGATATAGAACGGAGGAAAAGAAAGTAACTTCTCAAAACTGCCGGTTCAATTTTGCGCGAATCAACATTTAATGACCCATACTGTGTGAATTTAGATTAAAGGTCTTCTTATTTTATCATTATAAATTACAAATATAAATTTTTAACAGTTATTTAAAAGGTCACTTTTCAAAAACTTGTTAGTTGCATGAAACTATCTAGTGGTAGCTCTGGCAAAATTAGATCTTTTTGAAGTTAAACTGTCCCTTGATGTATAGAGAATGTGATACAAATGATGGGGTGTGTATGGACTATGACTCACTTACTCTTCATGTCCTTTTTTTCACTCATCACAAGCTTCTAATTTTAGAAGGTTAAGAACCAAATAATTCTCTACTATTTGGGATACTTAAATTTAAATTATATCTCACTTTGGCCATTAGATGTAATTTCCCCCAATTTAAAAATGTTTTATTGTTAGTTGTCACCTGTGTTCAATCTAATGCCACTGATGGAGGAAACATAGAACGTGTATAATTTAAGAGACTTTGGCGCTGCTGATTGGCCCTTGAAACTTAATTGCAAAGCAAGTAAATTGTGAATTTACAGTGTTTTCATAGTTTCGGTGAGTGGCTTGCTTAATATGATGATAGGCTCTTCTTGTTTGGTTTATGATTAACAGTTGGAGCTGAGGCTGATAATGAAAGGATTGAGTTGCTTTTGTCTGAAGTCAAGGGTAAAGACATCACTGAGCTAATTGCTAGTGGAAGAGAGAAGTTGGCTTCGGTGCCTGGTGGCGGTGGTGGAGTTGCTGTAGCTGCTGCACCTGCCGGTGGTGCTCCTGCTGGTGGTGCTGCACCTGCTGCTGAGGCTAAGGAAGAAAAGAAAGTGGAAGAGAAGGAGGAGTCTGATGATGTAAGCTCTAAATTTGCAGTTGATTTGGCTTTTAATGATTCTACCATTTCCTTTCTCTATGATATATTCTTGTGTTCCTTACTTCTGTGTTCTTCGAACTACAGGACATGGGTTTTAGTTTATTCGACTGAAAGGTCTTGACTGCTGCCTTCATCAGAGGGGTTTGCTGTTCTGGTCACAAGCTTACTACAACCACAAAGTTTTTGTTATTGCAAGGCATATTGAGTTAGGTTTTGCTTTTTTTCTGTTGAGACATTGTAATGACATCAAACAATTTGACGTGATTATTAAATATTTTGAATTTCTTATCTTTGAGTATTGGTTGTTGAATTTAATGCATTCTACTCCGCTTGGACAAGATTGATAGAAAACGAATCATATATCAGTAATCAAAACCAATTAAAGGCGTGTTTTCTTAATGAACAAGAGCCTAAATTATCTAGCTGCTTCTGTTGCCTATCCTGCATTAGCAAGCTCTAGCTTCATGTGTCCCAATCCCAAATCCCCATCAGCTTTCTTCACATTTTGCTTCTTATCCGATTTCAACTTCGTTACCTCTGTCATTTTTATGAATTAAAAGGCAGGTACCAGCAATTTAAGGTTATGGAATTCTATTTCCAATTTATAAAAGAGCTCTCATGCCGATCGGATTTGGCTTTCCTCTTTATCCTCTTACTCTTATTTTTCCTCCTTTTTCTTTTTTCTTTTTACACCGTTGGATTAAGATCTCAACGGTCCAGATCTAACATATTATAAAAATATTATTATAATATTACCTTAAAAATATTATATATTAAATCTGGATTATTGAGATCTTAATCTAACGTTGCAAAAAGGAAAATGAGAGTAATGGGAAAAGAAGGAAAGTCAAATCCATTCCACTCACTATTTGGTGGTAGGGTTGAACAAGAAACCCGCAACCTAGTGAGCCCACCCGCAATCCGAAGTAATTAGGTGATTTTGAACCCGCTCAAAAAGGCCCATAATAGATTGGTTAAAACCCGCCCATTTAAGACTTAAATGGGCAGGCTATGGGCACACCTTCAGGCTACCCATTGGCCATACCTACCCATTTAATTAATTTAAAAAATATATATATATGGATAAAGGATAGGACACTAATAACATTAAGTAATAGTGTAATACCCATTTTTACTCGACGGCCCAACTCTCAATCTCTTCTGCTTTGTATTTTCTCTGTGACTCTGACTTTTAATCTAAAAGTTGGAGTTTAAACATCAAAATTATATTATTATAGTACTTGTCTTTTAGGTTCTTTTGTGTGAATTGTGATTATTAAACTTTAAAGATTTAAATTTCACAATTTAGAATTATGGATGGCTAATGTTTATGTATGTTTTTTTTAATATAAAAAATAGGTCAAATGTAAATGGGTTACCCAAAACTCAGTTAGCCTGCCCATTTATGTGCTAGCCCGTTTACACGGGTTTAAATAGGTTGAGGTATGGGTATGGGCTAGCCTGTACCCATAAAGTTAAATGGACGGGTCATGAGTTTAAGCATGGGTTGTTCAACCTGCCTATTGCTCTGCCTTATTTGGTGGATTGCTGGTGCCTATTCTCCTTGTTGTGCCCTCATAAAGTATGCCCACTGTGCCCTCAAAACCGCTACAGTGCTTACAACCCCAAAAAGTCAGGTTGAGTTTCTCTCATCATCCCTCATAATCTCTAAATCACATCCGTCCAATCAATACAATACTACTTCTACTTTTCTCTTAGTTGGGTTTCTCTCATCATCTTTTTCTCATTATCCCTCATAATCTCTAAATCACGTCCGTCCAATCAATACAATACTACTTCTACTTTTCTTTCATCTTCTCAATCAACGGCCTAAATTGAATTAATGAGATAAAATAAGAAAAGAGATATGGAGAGAATCTCCTTCCCAAAACGCCATGTTGTTCTTTGCGCACGAATGAATTTTTTTTTTTTGGTATCCCACCCGATTCACCGAAACCTTCGATTCCGACTAATCCGGATTTCGTCCCGCGTCGGGCCCATGGTCGTGGGGGAAGAGCTCCCAACACCATGTTTACCATTTCCACGCC
Source organism: Acacia pycnantha (assembly GCA_025563575.1). Taxonomy (NCBI): domain Eukaryota; kingdom Viridiplantae; phylum Streptophyta; class Magnoliopsida; order Fabales; family Fabaceae; genus Acacia; species Acacia pycnantha. The sequence continues at coordinate 399,127 of JAMWYP010000303.1, read as the reverse complement.
TCGAACTAAGGACATGGTAGTGGAAAAGTAAGTTCCTTACCACTTCCTCCAAATGGGTGTTGGTTGGGGTTGTCTTATTAATAGTGGGGAGTCAAGCGACACTAGTCTTTTGCCCAACAAAACACAACAATTTGTTCTCTTGTCCAGGCCCAACCCAAGGCCACATGCATAGTGTTTCCCAGACAGACGCACAGTTTAGAATATCGGATTTGTATATCATCCTAACAAGAAAAATCTTACAGATTATAGGGCTTCATTTTTTAACATCTTATAAAAAAGTAGTACTCCCTCCGGTTGGTTCTAAATATAAAAGAAAGTTGAATTTTTTTGAAGATATTAAGAAAGCTAATTAAATTATTTGAAAATGTTTTATTTATCATTTTTTCTCTAAACTATTTTGCCTAACTTATAAAGTGATATATAGTTTAATAACACACAACATATGATATGGTTAATTAAGTTATTTAACTTGTTTGATTTCTCTAAAAAAATCAACTTTGTCTTATATTTAAGACCGGATGAATAAAATAATTGAATATTTCTTAGCGCATGCAAACGTTGAAGTTACCTTTTTATTGTGACGGTGCACGGGCCCAGGATGAAAGAGTGCAAATAATGGTAGGGCATATTTAGGTAGGAGCAGATGAGTATAGTTCATAATGGAGAGCAATAGAAACAAAGTACTGTTGGTTGAAAGGTGATGAAGAAGAAAATGGTTAAGAAGGAGAAATTAAGAAAGCGAGGGCTTATCACAAACTCAGAAGGTAGTGGCTACAAGAGAGTCCCACAATTATGTGGGATACACAACTAACCACGTGGTGGGATGCATGTTCTTGGCATATAAAAACACCACAAGGACATGGGCCTGTACACCCCCTCCACGCGGTGTCACCGTCTATCAAAACCTTCCAAGTCACCAACAGGGTTGGTATAAGTGGTAAGCGACTAGTATCGTTTAAATAAGGTATCGAGTTCGAATATTGTGAATGCAAAAATAACCTCGCTGGGAGACTCTCCCACCATAGTCAGGTGCGCGATGCGGGTCGGATCTGGATTAGTCAGAGCGAAGCTCTGGTGAACCGGGTGGGAAAAAAAAAAAACCTCCCAAGTCAATCTCATTTGTTTATAGTTTATACCTACGTTGTCTTTGTCTTATCCCCTTATTGCCCCTTGTCCCTCTTCGTTTGACCTTCTGGTTTTTTGGGATCGCATCCTCCCGCGTTCATAAATCTCCCACACAACACAAGAAATCGTTAACGTAGATTGTGTGCAACTGTAAACTGTTGTCCCAACCACTTCACCTTATTTTCTCACCCTCCCTCTACATCAACTCTTGTCTTCCCCAGACAGTACAATTCCAAAAAAAAAAAAGGTGCTCGTAATTTCCTTATAGCTTATATTGAATTACTATGTAGTTTTGTGCGTGTTTAAGTTTTCTTAAACTTGATTAATTAAAAAATAAATTTACGACACCCTTCTCATGGAATTAATTGGCCATTAATTATAACGTTCCAAACAAAATTTCTAGCCATTCACGTGTGAGGTCACCGACACGTTAATCGGTGTGTGTATATCCCTTTTCAAATTAAAGTGGCACCTGAGAGCAACATTTCCCCATTCACATCGGCCTCTGGCTATATATTAAGAGACAACCACTAAAATTAATGTTGGGGCCGGGCAGCACTGAATTAAACAGCAAGGAGTTTGCAGTCTATTGTGTAATTTATTATTCCATCTGGCTCTTTATTATAAGGTACCAACTAGTAACTTTATTTGATCTTTTTTATAAGGCACTTGCTTGATCCTAATGAACATTGATTATTTTTTTTCATGTCTACCCCTAATTAATAAAGGTAATGAGTGAGAATAATAATTAATATAATATTAGAGTTTAGTGGAATTAGTAAGAGTAATATTGAAAATTACTTAGATTCTATAACAACTTTATTGACTTTAACTACTTTTATTGGTTTGTGAAAAAAGTTAGTTGGTGCCTTATAATAAGTACTAGAGAGAGTATTTCAATTTCTCATAATCTCTCATAGTCTCATATAGACCATTAATTGGGATGATGAACAAATTTAAACTGTTGATTGAGAACATGAGAGGAAAGTCAAATGAGTGATAATTTGATAATGTGGCTCATTTTTATACCTTTTAGATTTAATTAGAAGGAAATGATTTAAAGATTATGAAAAATAATTAGAAAAAAAAAACATAGGATGGTTAAGTCTATAGGCACTTAACATGCATGACGTAAACATGCGTGGATTATTTTTCGTTAATATGTGACGCTGGCTTTAACTCTAATGAAAGGCCAGACAAATATAAGAGGAAGTAAAATTATAAAAATCTTGTGCAACTGCCTTACTAACTGCATTATATATTAATTAGTCCTTAATATGATCATTATCAGTAGTAATCAATAGGAGTCGGGGGACAACTTTCACCAGATACAGTTTCTTTATAAGGTGGGGGCACAAAGGGTGGAGGGGTACACCTCAACAATGCCCAGTTCACGCCTTTAAAAAAGGGGTGGTGTTTTATCGCCGACGAACCCATCTTTGACCCCAATCGTCTCGTCGGTTCCTTCACCAATAACTGCGAGATTAGATCCTTCGCCGTGGCCGGCACGGCTGGTTCTTTTGGGAACTCGAGGGCTCGAGCCACGATGTTAGCTAGGGTTAGCTCATTGTCCAATCCCCTAAACGGCGTCACTCCGTAAAACAGTTCAAACGTAAATATACCCAACGTCCACCAGTCCACCGCGCTGCCGTGTCCCTCGCCGGACACTATCTCCGGCGCCAAGTACTCATGGGTCCCAACGAATGACATGGACCGTACGTCAACGGGCTCGGCCACAAACTCAGGCCCATCACGCAGGCTCTGCTTCTTCTTGCGCTTGCGTTTTGGGTGAAAGCACGACACGGCGGGAACCATACAGTTGGGAAGTATGCAGGAAGAGGAGGCAAAAGGAGGGGGATCAACGTGGTAATCCTTATTCTGTGGGACCGAGGGAGCCGGGTTTTGTTCAGAAATGATCTGAGCCGTTGATGTGGAATCATCGCCTTTTAACGATAGGTCAAAGTCGGTGAGCATGATATGGCCATCAGATCGAACTAACACGTTCTCGGGTTTGAGATCACGGTACACTATCCCCAGCATATGAAGGTATTCTAGAGCCACCACCACCTCTGACGCATAAAACCTGCAAAAGGCCACGACAAGAGTAAATGAATCTATGACAACGTAAACCATACAAATAATAAAGAAACTTGGTTTTTTAATTCTGCATGATGCTAAATAACGTGTTTTATCGTGTTAGCATATTAATTATATATCAAGTACCTTTTCAACAATCATACTACGAAATCGAGAAGTATATCCTATGCACTGTGGAATATCATTCTATAATTTGGTGCCTCTGAATAAAAAAGCAAAAAAGATTTTATTGTTTCCAATTATTGGAGTAGCAGTGGGGAGTCAACAAGGAGCCGTGGAAATGGGCTTCATTTTCAGTATTTCACTTTTCACTGCTTTTAATATGCACAAAGTGAAAAGAAAGCACATGAAGCACTTCAACCATCAAAAAGAATGATGAAGCAGGTAAGATGAGAGCCAAAATGTCGCCGTTTTGTCGACACGCACGCTGTGGGTGGATCAACGCCACGCCCAGGATCCACGTCCCGTAACACGGTACTTGAAAAAACCAAGATATTGTGTATTCAATTATTCATAAAGAACAGTAACTAGCTGTGCTCTTTGTTTTTTGTGGCAGACAAACTGTGCTCTTTTAAATATAGAATAATAAGAAAAGGAGGGAAGGATATACGTGTAATTTGGTCATTGGTTGGGAAGAATCCTGGCCTACATTGGAGAGAAGTCAATACTCAATAATGCTCCTGGCTAAGACGTACGATTATTGAAACCATCGCATGACACAAGAGTCAGGGTGTTTATAAGAATAATAATTGGCTATAAATTATATGCCAACCAAATGGGTCATGGGACCAAACAAGAATGGGTTATGAACCTTACAGTATAGTTTAAGGGCAACCTGAGCTACTTTAATGATTCTCCCACCCATATAGCCATCTAATCTGTGTGTGTGTGTGTATTTTGTTTCAAAATTGGATACATTTTTACTTGTCACTGAATATTTAAAATGTGCCACGTTGTATCTTTTGTAGTCCATTAAAAATGTGGCTAACTATATATTTTATATGATATATATATTGACAATTTTATGGTGGAAATTTTGGCATTAACCATCAAATAACAACATTTAAATGTTTTTAAAATTACTTAAAGGCAGAATGACAAATAGGCTTGAAAAGTGAAAAATAAAGATAGTTAGGTCAGAAAAAAATATTTAAAAATGACTTGTGAAATATTGATTTTAATAACCACAAATTCAATGGTCTCGAATTGCAAACAAGGAATTAATATTTTAAATATCCACAACTCTCAATTACAACTATCTGGAAAAAAAATTTCAACCCATTTTTCAGAATTCTGTAAACCTAATTGTCATTAATTTAACTTTTGGAGACTTAAATATAATGACATTCTCCCTTGCAATACTTTAAGCATAAAAAAATGTCACTATTCTTTACTTAGATTTGATTTCTCTCTCTACCTAAAAATATGTTTTTTCTGTTGACGCCAATAACAAGTTTGTCTTTGTAAGAGACAAGAAACATTGTTGGCTTTTGAATATGCCCAGTATAATGTAATATCTAGCTATGAGGCAGTATTATTCTCAAGGAATAGAAAACATGTCAATATCTCTGCCACATATGTCCGCCAAAAGTTGTTTTTTAAAAAAGCTACGTTTCACGTAAGACGTGCAGGTAAGGACAATAATATGAAGGTGAGAAAATGATTCTTCACCCAAAGATGGTATTCTTATTTCAAAATAATGTCTCCTATAATGTTCTCTGACGGAACATGCATGATGATCTGAAAAACCCAGCTTTTACTTTTATGTCTGGCCTCGGGTTTGTGGAGAATGAAGCAGGCAAATCAAAGAGAAAAATAAAATCACACACAATATATACATATCCTAGGTCCCTGGAAATTTCTTGAAAGAGCCCCGAAACAGATCGAGGCAAGCTATGGACATAAAATTCCTTTGTATCTGGCCAATGGATCACAAAATTAAGAACCATGGGATCGGAAAGCAAAACTTCGTCACGTACGTCAGAGAATTAGAATTAAAAATAAAATAAAAAGAGCCAGCTGAGATTTCCGGAATCTAGTATAAGAGATTTGTGAAGAACATGTTCCAGTAAGGGAACATTATTTTGCGAAATCATCAACCACTTTAAATTTAAATAAAACAGGACGCCAGAATTTCCGCAAAAAATTGTGGAATCAATCATAAACTATTCGTATGGTTTCCGCCTGATCAGATCCCTCAAGTCATCCGCACTATTATCATTTAATATTTAATGTTATAATAGCATTTTTAATATAGTATGAAGCTAGTCTCCATCATTAAAAATTAATCCAATAATAAAGAAATTAAGTAGAGAATGGTTGGTGGGGACAGCTTCCCCAATCCGCACATTCATCTATGTGGATATCGAAAAACCTCTCACACATATAAATTTTTTTCTATAATCTCTAGTAACACTAGCTGATAATGCTAAATCATAAAATCCGCTCTGACAGGGGTTAGATATTCTCACCAAAAGGAGAAGGTTCGATCCTGGAGTTAGTCAAGATGTTGAGGGAGACATCCTAAGTGATGTGAACTTGTAAAAACGCAAACTGAGGTGGAGACATGTGTACTCTCAATCCTATATGTCATGGGGAGCAAAGTCATAGCGTCCTGCCCTTAGACTGTGAGTATGTTGAACCCAACCCTTCTCCTAAAACTTCTATTATAAAAAAAAAAAAAAAAATCATAAAATCCGCTAATCTTTAACAACCGGAGAAACCAACAAGCGAAAGCTACAATCATTCGAAACTCAAGTAGCCTATACCCTGATGAATAGCTGACCTAGGAAGGCTTCGTTTTGACTTTTAACCTCTGTATCGTTTAAACTCCAACATCTGCCGCCTTAATTAACGGTACGTCAATGGGCACAGCCTATAATTAATTGCAACGCACGTGGTATAGTTCAGGCCCAGGTAGAATCAATCTAACAGTTAAATAAGAGCAAGACTCAGCGACGATATTGGCCACGTGGAAAAATGTTATTGGTTCTAAGCTTTGAAAGGCCATGCTATAGATGGTCCATTGATGATTGACCTCCCTAAACAAGATATTCGATGATGGGGAATAACTGTGGGTCATCAAATTATTACCTTATCAATCTACTGCCATAAAGAACTTACAACCTAGGCCATCATGTGCCTGTGGTCACCAAGGATCCACTTGCGACTTCTTTGGATTTCACAACTACCTATCATCCTTAATTTAGAATCAAGCACAGTTAGGGTACCCTCCTCCTGGAGATACGTGTTCCAGTGCCGGAGAAACAAGCCTCACGGAAAAGGCAAACGTCTAAAGTGACGGCGACAAATTGTGGGCTCCTCACCTGACAGGGCATCAGCTCCGGCCAGATGTTGGGCCCCACTGAGTTTAATGGTTAGGACTTAGGATTAAAAAGTGATTTTATTTCGGAAGTTTTCTGTCTCCGAAATATTTCCCGGGACAATATGAAAGATTGAACAATTTTTTGTCTTGACTGTTATTTCTCTTAATTTTAATACTAAATATACTAAGTTAATAGTCCATATATCATCATATCAATATCAATTTTGTTAAGATATAAATTTGCTTCAAAGTCTATGTTTCATTTAGTCAACTAACAATAAAAATTAATAAAAATAAATTACCACCTTTTTAAAACTTTCAGGAAAAACTGCAGCATCCCCCGAAACTTTAAAAGCAAAATTACTTCTTCTTGTTGGATAAAATTGTCCCTTAGCCGTATTAACACCATGAGAGCGGAGGTGGGAACGCCCGTACCCGATCCACCCCAAGAAATTAAAATCTCCGAGGGAAGGATCGAGTTCAAAAAAATTTAAAAACTAGAGATAAAGATGCAATTATTTCAGCGAAGTGATGTGCTAACGTGCGCACCTGACGGCGGATTCATGGAAGCGCTTGTTGGGCTGTCGTTGTCGGAGCACGTGCAAATCACCGCCGGGGCAGAACTCGGTTAAGAGGCAGATCCATCTGGGCGCGTCTATGGCTTCGTAGAGAGTGGGAAGAAACGGGTGGTCCAACAATTCGAGAATTTCCCTTTCTGTCCTCGCCCTCCCTTCTTTACTACGACTCGCGAGCTCTTTCTTGTCCATCACTTTAGCCGCGAAGAGCACGCAGCCTTCCTCGCCATTGCTGCTGTATTTGAGCTCCGCGAGGTAGACGGAGCCTATGTCGCCGGAGCCGAGCCGGTGGCTGAACCGGAGGTCCGAGGGGGCTATGCGGTGACTCGGGGACTCTGATCGGATCCGGTGGATGGCAGCCCAACAAGGGTCCGATGATGGCGCGTGAGGTTTCGTAAAGGTTGCGAATGGGAGTGAGGCCAAGCGGGCAGAGGTTGAGTCAGTTAAGGTTGTTGATTCGGAGCCAGAGCTTGTGCTCCGTTTGTTATCGGTGGCGGTGGTGGTGGAGAAGCTTAGGCTCTGGAGGTCGTCGGCTAGATCCTCGAGCCATGTCTCCATTGTGAATGTCCAGAGGGCTTCAGGAATAGAGAGGAGAGAGGTGGGGCTTCAGCTTTGAAGTGAGTTGAAACTTGGGGGAGTGAGCATTTTTTATTTTTAAAGGTTGAGGGGCCCGAAAACGAGGCATCCCTTAATGTAGAAAAACAACGAGATAAATAAAATAAATATATTAACTAACGTGTGGGCTGAAAAAATGAGATCGGGGCGACATTTCGGGAGAATTTAATGTGATGGTTCCATTAGGAAAATTTTATGTCTAAACTTAGCCTGTATGTCGTCCCATAAAACAAAAAAAAAACAAAAAAAAACCGCTACATTGCATTGGTGGTTGAACGGTAAAACATTTTGTTTTCCTGATGGATAAGAATTACAAGACACTAAGAGCCCGTTTGGATTGACTTAAAAAAAAAGTGCTTTTTTTAAATTTCACGTCTTTTTTAAGCTCAAAATTTGAGCTTTTGAAAAAGCAGATTTTAAACTTTTTTGTGACTTTTACTTTTTAAAAAAAATATCATCTAAACACATAAATTAATTTTTTTTGAATTAAAAAAAGTGTTTTTTTTATGAAAAAAGCCCATCCAAAAGGGCCCTAAGTGCTACAACAAAAACACTGTGAAAATTAATTTCACGCGGCAGAGTGTGTTTTAATTTAGACGAGAAGGGTCCACTACTTTTGAAGTTGCATACACTGGAAGCGGTACGTATATGTATACTACATATACAGTACGTATACCTGTGTGAGCTAGTATATATGCATGTGAATACTGTATTCATAAGAACTTGACATTGTCTTTTTACAATGCGTATTCTAGTAGCAGAATGGTTTGCTAAAAAACAAAACACAACTAACATATATTGTAATTATATGCATGGTTTAACAAGTGGTAGCGTAGCACTAATATATATAATGAATTATTTAATCCACCCGATGCTGTAAACAACTAATTAGTGGAATTAGCTACTATAGTCCATTTTGTTTGGGTTCACTTGGCAGCATTCGTTGGGGTAGTATTTGATACGGAAAAGCAAACAGGGAGAAGCAGCCAGTTGTCTCATGAATGCGCATGCCTTGTTTTGTTCCGGTATGTCTTAAATGCCAACTCCCCTGATCACTGAAAATTAAGACCTTGCAAATCGTCACCCTCCGTTAGAGGCTCTGTAAGGTTGGGCAGTCCACGTGTTGCTAATGCTATCCACTTGCACTCTTAACTGTGATAAAGATGTTTCATATGATACGACGACGTAGATTAGCTCACTGCTTTAGGCAAAACTCTGGAAGACTAGAACTTACCCTTCGCCTTCTACCATGGACTTAGATCATTATGCTATTACTTGAAAAATAAAAATAAAAGTTAAATTTTTTTTAAAAAATATTTTCACTGTAAATTCCATGCACTTTCTTTTTCCTCTATTTTCTCTCCTTAATCTAAGTACAAGGAGGGATAATATCATCTTTCCACTTTTCTCCCCCTCTATTTACACAGAGTGGCGGCAGCATGGTAGTGAACATTAGGAGTCAAACTCAAGTCCATAGGTTTGGACCTGAGTCCACCTCCAGCAAATCTGGGTTGGGCTTTCCTTCAGCCCATTATTCATGGAGTAGCCTTTTGTAGTTTAGTTTTAGTTTTTTGGGCTTTTTACTTCATGTTCTGCCCATGAAAAAGAAAGGACTGCTCATGTTCTTTTGGGCCGTATCGTTAGCTCAAAGTCTCAAAGATCTCTGAGTATTTACTCATACACGGGTGATGGAATCAACAGTTTCCAGCGATAAGGTCTGCAATCGAATGGCCGAGACCGAGACCCATATCTATGTTTTTAGCCCAAAAATTATATACAGAACAGTACAGTATAACGCAACAAAGTCGTCCCAAATCGGTCCACTCTTATTTATATCTATAAAATAGTTAAATTGAAGTATTCCGTACCTGTTTTTTATACTAGGGGCATGATAAAAAATTTGCTTGTTTCTTTTGAGGTATCATTATGTTATTGTTGTGCAGGATTAGGCAACCACCCTTCTCAGACCACGGTAACTGCTTCTTGAGAAGCAAGATATTTTCAGAGCACTCATAACATAAGCACACTTACTTTGAACAGGCCGTGTGATAAGATCACCTCTGTCGCAATACCACTTGCATTGGCAGGAGCTTCAATCTTTATAATTTGATAGATGACCTCTATTGCCTTTGTCAAATATTGGTACTAAGAAATCCTTAATTTTGAATTTCTAGAAATTTAACTTTTTAACGCTATGTCTTGACCACTGTTATCCGGGGACCAGGAATCTACAATATTTCGCTTGGAATAGAAAAGAAAGAGTGACTGACTCTGGCAATATCTGCTGAGTGCTTGGTCTGCGCACTAGTTCCTCAAATTAGACAAGTTTTTCTTTGCACGGACACGTTCGGTTTCATAAGAAATGTGCCTTGTTGCAGACTTTGATCACTAACGGAAGTGTATAACTTAAAGGGATCCGGTTTTTTTGATGTTAACCAGTTGACAGTTTGAATTGTGCAAGAAAATTTTATACTACCTCCGATCCATAATTTATATTTGTTCGGTTTCTTAAAGACGGCATTTCTATATATCAAACGTAATACAAGGATTTTTTTTTTTTTTTTATTATCTTCTTCCTAATACCATGCATGTTGGTGTTTGCAAACACACAAGTAAAGCGTAACGTACATGTGAACTGGGCATTGAGTGTGTCCGTTGAGTTGGGTGCGAAGACACTTTTGTACAAAGCCAAGATCAATATTGCTAGAAGCCAAGGCATGCTCGTCTGTGGGGAAAAAAATATGATCGTTTTCACTTTACAAAATAGATAAAGAAACAGTTATCCAGTGGTGCTTCCTCAGAGCACACGCTGGCAACAGAGCAACATAGTGGAGCGATTGTTTCAAGATTAAAACTTTTGATTGAAGTTGCTTGCGAAGACAAATTATATATACATATATATGTGTGAAATGTGTAGTTGCTTGGAGTTATATATGAAGAAAGCACGTGCTTGTTGCTGAAAAAGAGGAATGCGTAGTTGAGAAAGAATCTTACAACCTGAGAACAACAAAACATACATGTGACGCAACAACAAGCCAATTATATATGAGAGCCGGGATTTCTGGGGGAGCAATTTTGGCTGTCATTGAACTTCCCCCTTCTGTGTTTCGCCAGTTTTGAGTCTATGTGTTAGATCGTTTGATGAATTAATTAGCTGCATAGTTGCTTCACATGGTCTCCGATGTTATAGTACTCTGCGTACCACACACTACAGTACTACATACACCACTATTACTAAAACCTTACAATACTTTTTCGAGAATGTCAGATCCTTTGTAGAACTTTCCCCACCAAATGCTTTAAACGAAGCCGTATTTAATTTAAATACAGCAAGACTACTTTATGGTTCTTTGTCTTCTCTCATTATTGATAAATTGCTATTTGCGAGACTGCATGCTTAGAGATAGAGTACTGCTGTGTTTGACTTGAAGTATTCATTATTTATTGATCGTCAAAGTTGGAAATTCGAATCTCCGAGGGCAAGAAGAGAGATATCTTTCCCGCATTTTATATAATATATAGATAGAGGCGTCCTAATAAGAGTACTAATAATTAGGGTGCCGAACCCGGCTGGCCACCAATACCATACGCTAATGGGGAACCAAGTTAATGCTTATTATCTCCTAAACGTACGGGCCAAGCTAAGTGGCAGCTGCCTTTACTCCATTTGGGTTGTTAAGATAAGGGAATTGAACCACCTCGTTTGGTTAATTGTCAATTCAAAAATTACTTCTTAGGTGAATTCCAAAGGACCATCTGGAAGGCAACTATATATAGATCGAGTACTAATAAAAATGATGGGGGGAAAATGTCTTCCCGTGCTTAGTGCGCTGGAAGAAGCATTCTTGGAATATGAACTTCTAGAATTTGACTTGAGGCTGCGGAAATTAAAGCTAAAATTCTCTTGAGATTTCGTAAAGGCAAGAGTATTTTACGTGGTATATTAGGTTTCCCACCTGATGTGATTCATATCACTTCATAGAAACGGTGTGAGCGTGCCAGAAAGAGAACACATAAACAATTAATATTAATTTCAGAAGAGAAAAAATGTGTTGGGATTGTATTTTGACAATCCAATATGAAAATATATATTATATTATATATGCAAAGCTCCAACCCATCGAAACTTTTTGGTAGCCATGAAATAAAGATGAGACAGCTAAGTGAAAAAAATATCCTTCCTTTTTTGGCCGAGGTATTAAATAAATGGGGGCAATAAAAGACTAGCCAGCCAAAGAGGACTGTGAATAAATAAAAAAATAAAAAGTCCAAAATAGGGGAGGCGTCATTGCGGACGTCGTCAAATTAGTTGGGGATGCAATTATTTACTGTATTTATTTATTCCTTTGGTCAATCAATGGATTGACCATTCAACTTTCAATATTTTAATAATTATAATATAAGGTCATCATTTTATTTTGGGAAAATCCATTTCAAGACCCTTTTAGGACTGACAATCTCAAAAAAGACCCCAAGATTCTGACAATCCCAGAAAAGGCCCAAGATCTTTTCTGGGATTTTCAGAATTTTTGGTGAGTTGTCAACGGAGCTGATATAGTTGTTAACGGGTAGATTTTAACAATTAAATCAGCCCCGTTAACAACACTTTGCTAACAACTATATCAGTACCCGTTAACAACTAAATCAACTCCGTTAACAACACTTTGCTAACAACTAAATCAGCTCCGTTAACAACACTTTACTAACAACTATATCAGCCCCGTTGACAACTATATCAGTACCCCGTTCACAACTATATCAGCCATGTTGACAACTCACCCAAGATTCTAAAAATATCAGAAAAGGTCCTGGGGTCTTTTTTGGGATTATCAAAATATTAGGGCTTTTTTTGGGATTGTCAGCCTTAAAAGGGCCTTAAAAATGATTTTCCCTTTTATTTTTCTTCTCCTCCTCCTTCTCTCTAATCAGGGCGTATTGCGCAGCCTATGTCCTGTGTAATTGGAATTGTCAACTGAGTGTTTTCCCAGAAAATCCGCTCCAGTTCAAATGTGAAAACAAAAAAGTTACTCCTGTCTTTTTTTGCCACGACAGGTGTAAACTTGACATTTTCACTTAAATTTTTAAAAAATATGTTACATGACTTTATTTATTCAAAAACATCCTATTATTTTTTTTTTGTTTTCTCTTATTTTGAAGTACTGCTGCTATATGAATTGATTTTAGCTATAAATTCAGGAATTCCAGATTAGATTAGGTTTCATACTTTTTTCATACATGATACTCCTTCTGGTCTTTATTATAAGACATCAACTAGTAATTGTATTTTGTCTTTTTTATAAGACACTTATTTGTTCCCAATGAGTATTAATTATTTGTTTCCATGTATTCTCATAATTAATAAGGGTAGTGAGTGATAGTAATAATTAATACTCTCTCCGATCCTACTTATAGGAACACATTTTGGAGTTTGTTTTGATCCTAATTATAAGAGCAAGTTATAACTTTTGTCATTTTTCCCCTATAATACCCCTATGTATACTTATTATTAGGAGCATTTATATAATATGTATATATGTGTTTAATTTGTGTGTGTATATATATATGTGTGTGCGCGCGCACACACACACATATAAACATATATATATCTCTGTGTGTGTAAATAGATCTATATGTATACATACACACACATATATGTTTATATAGTAATACCATTATTTCAATTAGAAAGTGTGTGAAAAGGAAAATTGGTCGGAGAGTATGTGGTGTGGTTGTATTTCACTTTTACTTATGTCATTTTAAATTTATATAAGGGCATTTTAGGAAAATGAGTAAAATTAACTAATTTAACTCCTCTCTTTAATCCCTCCAAAATCGGTTAAATAGCTCCTATAATTAGGACCGGAGGGAGTATAATATTAGAGTTTAATTAGTGCAATTAATAGGGGTAGTGTTGGAAGTTACTTAAATTGTAAGACAACTTTATTGACTTTAACAATTTTTATTGGTTTGTGATCGATAATTGCATGTTAGTTGATGCCTTATAATAAGGACCAGAAGGAGTATATAGTAGAACTTTTAAATATGTGTATCAACCTTTTAACTATATATCTATTAAGCAAAGCTTCCCGGCCTAAACTTTTTGACAAGTCTCTTCTCGCATTTCATTTGAAGCATCTCATTTTGATGTTTTATTTCCTTTATAATTTAAATATCTCCACATGATATGGAAGATATATTAAAGTTTTAAATCCTCACGAGGGAAGGGGACAAAAAGGAATCTTTAATGTTCCAGAAACATTTTGAATCAAGCATGTTTGGTTAAATGATTGAGAGACTTATAAGTATCGATACATATAAGTCGAGATAATAACACTCATCTCATATACTTACTACTTTTGAATATATACTTTAATTGCTACTCCTTCCGGTCCTAATTATAAGACTCAGTTGACTTTTTTTGAAGAGATTTAGAAAGCTAAATAAGTTAGTTAATTATTTCATATGTTATGTATCATTCGATTATATATTAGTTTATTAGTCAAACTAATTAGTTTGAAGAAAAAAATAAAAATAAAAATACTCTAATTTAATTTAATTAACTTCCTTAATCTCTCAAAAAAATCAACTATGTCTTATAATTAAGACCGGATGGAGTATTGATAATGCCGCGTAGATTTAACACCCTGTCTAAGCGAATCAGAATAATCATCTTTCAAAAATAAATAAATAACCAAATATATTCGATGTGGTCCACGATATGGGTGCATGGTTTAATATAAGATGTAAGTAATATCACATTAATTAACAATCTGATGATAATACATAACTTAATATCTTTAAATTAAATAGTATTAGTATTAGTTAATTGATTAGCAATTAATGATTAATATATTAATGTGCAGATTTAGCCAAAGAAAGAAATTGTCGTCGTGGAACTCGCCGGGTTCCTTCTCGAAATCATTCTTGATTTTAAAAAGAATTTAATTAAGCAGTTTTTAAATATGAATGTTGCGCTGTCATCCCTTTCCCTTCTTCTTGTTCTATCTTCCTCTGCATTATTTTTGTATTCATTCTTTGAAAAGTCTCGCTCCCTGCAATTGTACGGCATATTTTTATTTTTATTTTTCTTAGTTGTATTGAAACGGCAACATAGTCAAATTTTGTTGACCGTAGAAAACAAATATGAAAATCTTAAAAAATATCAACAACTGATATCATAAACCTTCTGATATCACCATCAGCTAAATTATTGTATGTGAATGTTGAAGATATATACAGCCTTGGTCTCAACAAGATTTTTTAATCCCCCTTGAACACCAATGAGGTCAGCCTGGTTCTTGAGTTGTACGTTCAGGAAGGCGAGGAGGTAAAGAAGCAGTCAAATTAACAAGTACGTAAAAAAAGAAGGGTTAAATGATGTAACACTGATGCTTGAAGCTTATAGAGACCTGAGTGATGATTGAATAATTTAATTTGTACGTAAATAACAAACAGATGATGATAAGATAAGGGTGAATGTGATGAGTAGTGGTTGAAGATTCTTAAGTGTGTGTGGTGGCATGTAATGGCCTAATGAAGCAAGTCTCACATGGAAGATACCTCTATTATAGTTGGCATGGCTTGGAGGCTGCCGTACCCCTCTTTAAATTTTTCGCTCATCACCATTATCAAAATGGATTTTAATTTGTTCCCCATGAAAGCCATTTTTGGCCTCTTATGCAAATACTACAACGCATCTATTTTTTATCATTTTGTCCCCATCACGGCACACTGTTTGTAGTGTAATGGATACCAAGGTGCTTTAGACTTATTCCTCAAGTTCAAGGTTCGAGTCCTTGGGGAGGCGCCTTTAGATATTTACTCGAGGGACAAATCCTCTAAGAGAAGGAGGACAATTCCGCCCTGGTGGGGCCGGCCAACCACGGGTGTAAGGGTGCACCGTGAGAGGGACGAACCAGGTCCTTACATGTGGCGGGTCATTACACACCTCCTCTATACACACATACACGCACAAACAATCCACACTAAGGCATAGACCTAATACCTGGTTTTTTATACCATCACACACGATATCGTGCATTTGAAGCCTTATCAGTGGCGTTTCCTGATCTCTCTATCATGTAAATGCACAATCACACACTCTAATCAATGCCAGCCTGCACCATTTATTCACACAACTGTGATTTGAAGTGAGGATTGATTAAGTGGAAAGGGTTCCGATAAACTTGCTAGAATTGAGGTTGTTGTTGTGTGGGAGAAGAGCACAGTGAAGAAAGAGAATGCAATGAGAAATATCCAGAGAAGAGAGAGAGGACGGTACTAAAGTTTTTATCCAAATTCTGAAAACTTAAAATTAGGTCTTTAACCTAATTAGGGATATGTTAAATTTACCAATTTGATTTTGAATTTTATTAGTTCTTATGACTTTATATAAGATTTTTTCTAAAGTAATCTTTTAAAACTTACTCCCTTTAGTCTTAATTATAATCTTAATTATAAAACATATTTATCAATTTTTAGAGAGATCAATGATGAGTTTAATTAATTAATTATATTCTTGTATGTGATTTTTTTTCGTGCTTCTAGATGCCAGTAAAATTATATGATATACTTAAATGCATTCCATTCACGGAACCAAGAAACACACACATGAACACAGTAACGCACCCCACCATCATTTCTCATCAATTTTTTAAATCAATGCAAAATTACATGGTCAATATCTTTTACTGACTACAAAAAAAAAAAAAAAAAACTCTAGTCACAAAAAATTTAATGAGAAATCTTAAATACTTACGTCCTATTTATAAGTCCATTTTGACTAAACTACACATACCAATGAAAGATAGTTAGCTCAATAATTATAAGGTAAATTTTCAACTTTGCCTCATTTATGAATGACTATCTTTCAACTCTTTATCCTCTCTCTATTTTTATTGGTACAATTAATATGGGTAAGATTGTCACAATCTCATTTATTAACTGAAAAATAACTTATAAATAAGACCAAATTTTTTTATCAAAAAAAGTTTATAAATAGTACCAGAGTGGTACGCAATTTTTATTCTAATTGTCCAATACGAACTAGCGGTTAAGATTAGTTAAAAACAATAAATGTGACAAAAATGTCATGTTTCTTCCAAAAATGCCCCTATTTATGAAATGAACTTAAGAGAGAGAATAAGTAATAAACACAAGAGAGTATAAGTATAAAATATGAGAGAAAATGTATAATAAATGATTAAATAAAAGATAATTAGTGATGCGTGAGGGTAATTCATATAAATATATGTATTTAATAGGGGTAGAAAAAGAAAAAATAGTTTAAATTTTAAGACAAAATAAAAAAGTTGATTATAAAAAGAATCAATTTTAAGAGAAAGTTACTTATAAAAAAGACTAAAATAATTATATGGAAAGACTCATAGTTATTCATTAATTACTTGCCTTTTATTTTTGAAGTTGGCGGGAAAATCTTAAAACTCCAACTTTTTCCAACTTTTTCTTGAATAGATATCAGGTATTCTCGGGTTGGGTTTCTCTCCTTATCTTTTTCTCATTATCCCTCATTATCCTTAAATCATATCCATCCAATCAATCATAATACTACTTTAACTTCTCTCTCCTCTTCCCAATCAACGGCTCAGATGAGCCTATGAGAGAAAAGGAGAAAGGAGATTATGAGAATACCCTCTCCCGGTATTCTCACACCTTCAAAACGTCCGTAGTTTGCTCCGTTTTTATATATGCCCTTCCTTCCAAAGATTTTCACTTTTTCATATGCTTTTTAGAATAAACATTTTTGAGAAGATGGAATTTTATTAAAAATGGATGCTGACAAATCTAAAAGAATTTTCTCGTTCAAAATTGGTCACTACGTATTATTGGTCGTTGGTCGTTGGTCAAAGTAAGTAAAGAAATTAAAGAAAAGTATCCTGCAACGGACTTGGAAGGCACCTGGAATTCCAACGAACAAAGTTCTACTATTTCTTCATCATCACCATTCTCGGAAAAATTATGGCAGCATAATTGGAATATTAACGGAAATTTAACTCCATTGTAATACTAATAAAATGCAAAAGTTCATTTTACAAAAAGGAAGAAAAACTTCAGACTTCGTTAAACGAGAAAGACCATTAAAACATATGGACAGACGGTGAAATCCCCAACCTTTGAAAAGATCAAACTTAATCATAAACTATCAACGTATATAAAACAGTCACCATATGGCAGGAACATCAACAAATGAGATAAGGCAAGCAATTGTTGCGCACTAAAGTTTAAAATCCGGCCAATTAAAAAAAATAAAATAAAGAATACTTGCTTATTTTTTTATTGTTGGTTTGCTTGAAAATGTCCAACCCAGCATCATGTTTAATGAATGAACAGGATCATGAAGTGGCATAAATATCAGAGTGAGAGATCCCATTCCCTCCAATTTAACTTCTCCCTCCTAAACCTCTCTCGTTGACCTCTTTGGCATAAAAATACATCCTTCATAACCAATTTAAGTTCTTCCTCTGCTTTTCTGGTTCTGATATAGTTCAAAGCTTAGCTTCAACCTTGAGCAAAAATGGCTGCTGCCTTGACCGGCGGCAACCTGTCGAGGCAGTCCAGCAGCAGAAGCTGGAGGTCCGGCAGCATAAGAGAGATGTGGAATGAACCAAGCGCATTCCGGCGAGAGTCCGGCAGGGAGGAGGACGATGAAGAAGAGTTGATGTGGGCTGCCATAGAGAGGCTGCCAACTTATGACAGGTTAAGGAAGGGGATGCTGAAGCAGCTCACTGAGAGTGGAAGAGTGATTCGTGATGAAATTGATGTCACCAGACTTGGCCCTCGAGACAAGGAAGTTTTGATGGGCAATGTTCTCAAGGTTGTTGAAGAAGACAACGAGAAGTTCCTCAAAAGGCTCAGGAACAGAGTCGATATGTAAGTTTGTTTTGGATGCTTGAGAAATGAGAATATGTTTTTTCTCTTTTTTTTTGGTTGTTTCTACGTAAACAAAGATTGAAGAGTTGTTTGTTCGTGGTGAAAACAGGGTGGGAATAGAGATTCCCAAAATTGAAGTCAGGTATGAAAATTTGTCTATAGAAGGAGAGGCTTATCTTGGGACAAGAGCACTTCCAACTCTGATCAATAGCACCATGAACGCATTAGAGGTGCGAGAAAATAAACAAACTGCTTCTTATTGTATCTTTCCTTTTGACCTTTTCGTCTTTACATTTCAAGGATTGTTATGTTTTAAATAATCCTGCTTCTGAATAACAGGGGATCCTAGGAACAATAGGACTCTCTCAATCAAAGAAAAGAAAAATCAAGATACTCAGCGATGTGAGCGGTATACTGAAACCATCAAGGTGAATCTTCTGAAAAGGAAGAATCCTATTCCTCCTGCAACTGTACTTTGTAGGCTTCAACAACTCACCCGTTCTTTTGCAGGTTGACTTTGCTTCTTGGACCTCCCGGTGCAGGAAAAACAACTTTCTTACGGGCACTTGCTGGGAAGCTTGATAAGGATCTAAAGGTATGTTTTCTATGTGTCTCTTCTGTCTCTAGAAATGTTTTGATAAGCGCTTTTGACCCTTTGATTAGTTTATCTTATATGTAATGGCTAAATGAATCTCAGAAACAGATGTCTGGGAGAATCACCTATTGTGGCCACGAGTTTCGAGAATTTATTCCTCAGAGAACAAGTGCTTATATCAGTCAACATGATCTTCATCACGGGGAGATGACAGTGAGAGAGACATTAGATTTCTCTGGCCGTTGTCTCGGAGTTGGAACCAGGTATGATTTGCTCGCAGAGTTGTCGAGAAGAGAGAAAGAAGCCGGCATCAAACCTGACCCCGAGATAGATGCCTTCATGAAAGCCGTTTCTATGGCTGGCCAAGAAACTAACTTGATTACAGACTATGTTCTCAAGGTATGTTGCTGTTACATGAGCGTTGGTTTTGATAAGTAATTAGTTCACGAGACTAATTTTTTATTTCAACAAATAGCTTCTGGGTTTGGATATCTGTGCTGATATCATGGTTGGAGATCAAATGACCAGGGGTATTTCTGGTGGACAAAAGAAGCGTGTGACTACTGGTATGAAACTTGTAACAGTAGTTGCTAGTAGTTTATGAGAGCTCACAATTTAATGTTCTGACTTGAATTTGTGTCATTTTTTATTGCAGGAGAAATGTTGGTTGGACCAGCAACAGCATATTTCATGGATGAGATATCAACAGGGCTAGACAGTTCCACCACTTTCCAGATAGTGAAATACATGAGGCAGATGGTTCATATAATGGACATAACTATGGTCATATCTCTCCTGCAACCAGCACCTGAGACATTTGAACTTTTTGATGATGTGATTCTGCTCTCAGATGGTCAGATTGTGTATCAAGGTCCACGTGACAACGTTGTCGAGTTTTTTGAGCAAATGGGATTCAAATGTCCTGAAAGAAAAGGGGTTGCAGATTTTCTTCAGGAAGTTACCTCCAAGAAGGACCAAGAGCAATATTGGTTCAGAAAAAACCAGCCTTATAGATATATCTCAGTTTCAGAGTTTGCTCAGGCATTTAAGTCTTTCTCCATTGGCAGACACCAAGTAGAAGAGCTTAGAACCCCATATGATAAATCTAAAACCCATCCTGCAGCTTTGGTGAAGGAAAGGTATGGCCTTCCAAACATGGACCTGTTTAAGGCATGCTTTTCAAGGGAATGGCTGCTGACAAAACGTAAAGGATTCCTTTACATATTTAAAACCGTACAGTTGACAGTCCTGGGAACGGTTGGCTTCACTGTGTTCCTTAGAACCAAAATGAAAACTGGTGAAGTGGCAGATGGTACTAAGTTCTGGGGAGCATTATTTTTCGGTCTAATGAACGTCATGTTCAATGGGTTTGCTGAGTTAGCAATGACAGTTGAGAGGCTACCAGTGTTCTTCAAACAAAGAGATTTCTTGTTCTTTCCTGCTTGGGCTTTTTCCCTTCCTATTGCAGTCCTCAGAATTCCCCTCTCCATTGCAGAATC
This sequence comes from Acacia pycnantha, assembly GCA_025563575.1. NCBI lineage: Eukaryota > Viridiplantae > Streptophyta > Magnoliopsida > Fabales > Fabaceae > Acacia > Acacia pycnantha. The sequence goes on along the minus strand of JAMWYP010000303.1, from coordinate 378,406 downwards.
TGTGCTATGGGTTGTTCTTACATATTATACAATGGGGTTTGCTCCAGCTGCAAGCAGGTGAGTCTTCAATTTGAAACCATTAGATAAAAGATTCATTTTTATAGAAACTTGAATGTTGATTTGCTTTCAATTTCTCAATATTTCTATTATGTTACAGATTTTTCAAACAGTTACTAGCGTACATTGGAATACATCAAATGGCTCTTTCTCTCTTCCGTTTTATTGGAGGTGCCAGTAGAACACAGGTTATTGCAAACACATTTGGAATGTTTTCCCTACTACTTGTGTTTGTTCTTGGAGGTTACATCATCTCAAAAGGTTAGAATTATTTCTTTTCACACAAGTTCAAAAGGAAAGCTTCTATAATTGTAGTTTAAAATGTTGAAACTCAAATCATGGGGTCAATTGGAATCTAAAACGTTGAAAAATGTTTCATCCTCTTGGTGAACAGATGACATACCAAAATGGCTGATTTGGGGCTACTACATCTCTCCTATGATGTATGGACAAAATGCTATTGCTATAAATGAGTTTCTCGCTTCTAGATGGAGCGATGTTGTAAGTTCTCCTATGAATACTTTCACAGTATTAATAAATATATTAGGTAGGTTTTATTATTAATACCTGATTGAAACTACATTTTTGTGACAGCCTGCAAACAGCACAGGTGAACCTACAGTTGGGAAGTCACTTCTCCATTCTCGAGGCTTGTTTATGACAGAGTCCTGGTTTTGGATATGTATCGGGGCACTTTTTGGATTTACTATTCTTTTCAATGTGCTCACGATTCTAGCACTCACATATCTAGATCGTAAGTAATTTACTATTGTTGAAAAGTTGAATCATCTAGCTTTGTTATTAGAATAAGGCAAATATGTCAAGGTTTTGCTAATCTTGTTTCCTCCACGAACCAATTTCAGCATTAGGCAGCAATAAACCTATGATTTCCGAAGATGATGAGAATGAAAGTGTTTCTCCACAACAATTGACATCAAATCCACATGGTATGGAGATGCGAGAGAGAAATAGGAGCTCCACTGGTTCTGGCATGAATGGTCAAAACAGAAGAGGAATGGTTTTGCCCTTCCAACCTCTTTCACTAACTTTCAACCATGTCAACTATTACGTGGATATGCCTGCAGTAAGTGTTGTATCTTTGCTATCGCATCTAGATGCTTTTCATTTGCAAGCAACATAAGCATTTCAGAAATGAGTTCTGCAAGGAAGTATGCCAGAGGCAAACATGCTCGTGCTTTTTTGACATGTATGCTCTTTACTTGTGGCTTAAGAAATGTGTTTTTGTTTTCAGGAAATGAAGAGCCAAGGAGTTGAAGAGAGCAGGTTGCGTTTGTTGAAAGATGTGAGCGGTGCATTTAGGCCTGGAGTTTTAACGGCGCTAGTTGGAGTGAGTGGTGCTGGTAAGACCACCTTGATGGATGTGTTAGCAGGAAGAAAGACAGGAGGATATATTGAGGGAGACATAAGCATTTCTGGTTATCCTAAGAACCAAGCAACATTTGCTCGAGTTAGTGGCTACTGCGAACAAAATGACATCCATTCTCCACATGTCACTGTCTATGAATCTCTTCTCTATTCTGCCTGGTTACGCCTTTCCTCAGATGTTAATGAGCAAACGCGCGAGGTACTTTAGTTGTTCATATAGCCATGAATATGATGTTAAGTTCTGTTCACTGTTTGATGAAATTTGACGACTGAAAGCTGACAGTAGCATTTTACTTTTGGAATAGATGTTTGTAGAGGAAGTTATGGAGCTGGTTGAACTGAACAACATAAGGAATGCTTTAGTAGGGCTTCCTGGAGTGAATGGTCTTTCTACTGAACAGAGGAAGAGGCTGACCATTGCAGTGGAATTGGTTGCAAATCCTTCAATCATCTTTATGGATGAACCTACTTCAGGACTTGATGCTAGAGCTGCTGCCATTGTTATGCGAACTGTAAGGAACACGGTCGACACTGGAAGAACTGTTGTTTGCACTATTCATCAACCAAGCATTGACATTTTTGAAGCTTTTGATGAGGTAATATTGGGATTCTTCTGTACAATGTAGATTTTTTATTTAAAAAAGAAGACTACCCGTATTCATTTTGTGCTGTCTATTTCATGTTGCAGCTCTTTTTGTTGAAAAGAGGAGGACAAGTGACTTATGCTGGACCTCTCGGCCTGCATTCTCACAGGCTCGTTGAGTATTTTGAGGTCCGTCATTTTCAATTGCTAAACTTGTATATTGCATAAGTGTTAGCTACGTGCTTAAGTTTGTTTGTAAATAGAACTTGGACTAATAAACAGAGCTCCTTTAAACAGGCTGTTCCAGGTGTTCCAAGGATCAAAGATGGCTACAATCCTGCTACTTGGATGCTGGACGTTAGCACTACTGCAGTTGAAGCTCAACTGGGTATTGATTTTGCTGAAATTTATGCCAACTCGGATCTCTATAGGTATGTATATATTCAACAAATTACTTTCATCTTTATTCTTTTGACTATAATCTCAACTACGAGTTGCCATGCCAAATTCTGTCAGGCGAAATCAAGAGCTTATAAAGGAGTTAAGTGCGCCAGCACCGGGTTCTCAGGATCTATATTTCCCTACCAAATACTCTCAGAATTTCTTTACTCAATGTGTGGCTTGTTTCTGGAAACAACATTGGTCCTATTGGAGGAACTCTGAATTCAATGTTATCCGATTCGCCATGGCAATTTTCATCGGCCTTGTGTTTGGAATTATATTTTGGAACAAGGGAGGCAAACTGTAAGTAAAACGCAAGAAATTCCGGGTCCATTTCCGTTGTTCGTCGATTCGAATCCCCTTGACCATTTTGCTTATGATTTATATGCAGAGGTCAAGAACAAGATCTGAATAATTTACTCGGAGCAATTTATGCGGCTATCCTCTTCCTCGGTGCCACCAATTGTTCTTCTGTGCAGCCAGTTGTGTCGATCGAAAGAACCGTCTTCTACCGCGAAAGAGCGGCCGGAATGTATTCAGAACTGCCGTACGCGATAGCGCAGGTGAGAGATTAATTCAGATAAAATATTTTATGCAAATCGCATGAAATTATGAAGTAGCTTCATCGCGAATGGAAAATTAAGATTTCGGTCATTATTGCAGGTAGTAATTGAGATGATTTATACGTTGTTTGAAAGCATATTGTACGCTCTGATTATTTACGCAATGATCGGATTCAAATGGGAGGCAGGCAAGGTGTTGTACTTCTGCTACTTCATCTTCATGTGCCTCTCCTACTTCTCCATGTTCGGCATGACGGTCGTTGCCTTGACTCCTGGCCTCCAAATCGCTGCCATTCTCATGGCCTTCTTATTTAATTTCTGGAACTTGTTCTCAGGATTTATGATCCCCAGGCCGGTATGCTCTTCTTCCCATATTCATTTTCTGATTCTTTGTTAATATGCTGATAAGAATGCCCTGTGTTTCAAAACTATAGTGCTAACAGAAATGAAATTAAGCCCTAATTTCATTTTAGTGCTAACAGAAATGAATGCACTACAAAATGACGGTGTTGCACTACAAACTTTTTTTACTTAAATCTTTGTTTCATACAAAATGAATGCACTAGAAATCTAAATGATTTTTTTACGGCCTTGACTAGTTGTTTCTAAATAGTAGAGTACTATGTGAACACACTTTTCTGTTTCTGCCCATTGCAACCTTGGACTTTGCAGCTAAGTGCAAAGCACATTAAGCAGTATGGTTGTTGATAATAGAATTGGATGTTGAAAAATGCAGTTGATTCCTATATGGTGGAGATGGTACTACTGGGGGTCTCCAATTGCTTGGACAATCTACGGTGTATTTGCATCGCAGTTTGGTGACATGGACAGTGATGTTCATTTAACTGCTGGAGGCACTCAAATGGTGAAGGACTACCTTGAAAAAAATATGGGCTACAAGCATGACTTTCTGGTACCAGTAGTTTTTGGTCATATCGGTTGGGTCATCTTTTTCGTTTTAGTGTTCGCCGGTTCCATCAAATACCTCAACTTTCTCAGGAGATGAGCATCTTCATGGATTTTTCTCTCTCTTTATCTGCCTTTTATGTATGAATCTATACCTTAGTTTTGTGTGGCTTCCCCTCCCTCTTCTCTCCCTGTAATGTATATTTAATCTTCAAATATTTATTAATTCAATGTAATATACACCGTATAGTACTTTGTAATTTTAAGTCATCTCAAAAATGCAAATGAGTTTATTGAAGACATATTAATTTGTTTTTATTATGTTCCCAAATCTCTCATTTTCTTATTAAAAACACCCTTAAAATCCAATGTTGGGTCTCTCCCCCTTTGTCATAATTGAAAATATATAATTAGTTACATTTAATTAATATTAAACAAATTAACATAAACAGGTTTAAGGAAGGCATGTGAACAAATTTGTTGCCAAAGTTGACAAATTTCTTGGGGATCCCATGTACTAATAAAAAACTGTGCAGCAGAAACGGAAAAAGAAGCAGCCTCTAAAACTGTCCTCGCCAAAAAAAAACCCAACTTTTTAGCATTCTGTGAACCAAGCAGACACACCCGGACCTAGTGGGCCCCATCCAGTCAAAATCTGTAAGGTTCAAAGTTTTACATTGTATTTAATACTTGATTAGTGCAAAAATATAACTATTTGATAAATTATTAAAACAACAATGGGTGGTCAGAGTTTTGGTTATTACATTGCAGTTGATATACAGTTAAGGTGCTTAAAATCATCCTACCATAAAAGTATCCATACCCAATAGAGTTTAGATGTTTATTTTATTGAGTTAATAAGCAATGTATCCAAGTGCATGATCAGGATTCAGCCCCAAGAATGAAGATATTTTGAATCAATGAAGCTCTAAGAGCAGGACGCTTAATAATAATAGCAGCAGCAGCAGTAATAATGATATTCAAAGATCGTGTGTGTGTGTGTATTAGACTGAACTTTGTGTGCCATGCACTGTCCCTACAAACGTCCATGGGTTTCCTGCATCTATTCATTACAGAAATTTAAAAGAATGTAACAAAGCAAAAAGTAAAGGTGGAAATAGTTTTGCTCGTAACTTTGTTGTAAAGCCAAGGTGGAAGTAAAGGGTATACAACTTTTGAGCATCATGAATGTCATAAAAGCAAACTTAGGCTTAGAATCTCTCCTACTCTGTCTTGTTCACTAAGGCTCTCATTCATATATATGCTTTATGTGGTTGAGCCCTTTCTGTCCACTCCACGACCTTAAACTTGTGCCTCAAGCACCTTTCCATCTCCAAGAAAGCCACAATTTTTTATGATTTCAAACTACTTTATCTACACGTATGCTGTTCTAAATATGAAATTGGCCTGAAAATGCCCATGCCAGGACCTGATTCGCTGGAGTTACAGGGTGGGAAATTCTGGTCTTTTTATTATGTAATATAACTGTAGCTGTACATGACAAAAACAATTCGTGGTCCTGTTGGGAAGCAGTAGTTAGCATAATTTGCCAATATACCAACTCAAGAAAATAGCTATCTAACAAATGCAAACCCTCCAGCATCCTTATTTTACAACAAATTAATACAATATACACTAGCCAGCCAGGAGTATAAAGTATGAACTTAGTTGGCTTTTAAGTGAAGGTGACAATTAAAAAACAACGAAGGAAAGTATTTTTGCTGTGTGTAGAAAAAATTTACCCTTTTTAACTACACAGGGATAAAGGAATAGGCATTTCTGTCATTTCAGCTCATTTATTTATACGGATCTGTTAAAAAAATAAGAAGGTGGTTTCATAGCTTCAAAGCGAGTCTTTGTTTATAACCACCGAAGGCAAGGCAGGGAAAGAGAGCCATCATTCCGTAGAAAAGAGAGAGAAGAAGAGAGAAAACTGGTAAGCAATAGCTGCAATTAATGGCAACACCAAAACAGCTATATGAACAGCAGCAATCAAATGTGCAAAGAGTGAAGAACTCAGGAATTATCAGCTCAAACCAGAGTCCAATAGGGGATGACAAAGAAGAGGAGATGGCAAGATCAGCTCTGGCCATGTTCAGGGTCAAGGAAGAAGAAATCGAGAGGAAGAAAATGGAGGTAAGGGACAAGGTTCATGCTCATCTGGGTCGTGTCGAGGAGCAAACAAAGCGATTGGCCGAGATTAGAGAAGTGAGTTCATGATACTGGCTAATAACCCATACTTGCACATATCTTACATGTTTCATGTTTGTGTGAATCTGCGAAACTTCCAGTTTGCTACGTTTTAAGTTTAGATAATTAGTTTGTTTTCATGAATGACCATGTTATTGAGGAACCGAGAATCGTGTTATAGGAGCTTGAGGGTATCACAGATCCAATGAGAAAAGAAGTCACAGTAGTTCGGAAGAAGATAGACACAGTGAACAAAGAGTTAAAGCCACTGGGCCTAACATGCCAGAAAAAGGTGGGCTTTTTCCTATTTTGTTACCGTTTACTTGTTATTTGCTTTTGTCATTTCTAAGAACCTTTTTGCCAAAGGAGCCATGGAAATAGTATTTGCCGAAGAAGAGGAAGGCAAAATGGCAAAGTAATGGCCATTTATTTCAATTACACAGCTTTTGATACAAACACTTAAGCACTGCTTAATATCTCATGATTCACCGATTGACCTCATTCGCTTTAATTGGCCCCATGTTGTCTCATTGGCTGAGAGACAAGTGGATATGATCATATCAGTGGTTAAGGTGATCATTCATAATAATTGTGTCAGAATTTCTACGTATAAAAATATAGGATGGTCTTAGTGGGAAATCTCAAGTTACTCATAGAAGCTTCTTTCCACTGAATTATAAACACAAGCAAAATTTAACATCAGGGAGGAAGTTTTCTGAAACATTTTTCTGTCGGTGGGGGTGGGGGAGTTTACAGGAGAGAGAGTACAAAGAAGCCCTTGAAGCTTTCAATGAGAAGAACAGGGAGAAGGCTCAACTTGTTTCCAGATTAATGGAGGTTAGGAATGATTCTTTAATTTTTGTTTATCAAAGAATGATTCACATAGCTTTTGGAGGGTGAGAAGCCATGTTTTGAACTAAAACCCCCCATTTACTTCCAAAATGCTCTTTGGATTTAGCGTTAAGACAAAATGAATTCTTACACAAAAAAGTTACTTTAAAGTTGAGCTAACTTTATCAAATTATCTTCATATTTTGCATCTTTTGAACTTTTTACCATAACTTCAGTTTTTAAAAATAAGTTGGGATAAACATCACTTTTGCAAACATCAGTCCAAACAAGCCTTTAATACTTATTGGCTTTTTTGTATTTTGATTATTGATGCTTAGCTGGTGGCTGAAAGCGAGAAGCTGAGGATGAAGAAGCTGGAGGAGCTAAGCAAGAACATAGAAATCCTGCACTGAAGTGCGAATAAATGTAACCCTTTGGATTGTGTGTGTTGTGACTAGATATTCAGTTTTTTGTTTTTTCCCAAATGAATGTTGATACGAATGTTGTTATGTGATTTTTGTTTTGTATTGATTTTGCTGACTGAATTAGTGAAAGAATATCTGAATTATAAATACTCCAACAGTTCCAGTCGTTGTATTGTGAGATGTGCTGCATCAATCATCAAATTCAAAATTCTATATTCTGAAAACTCTTGTACAACTAAACTTACCTAATTCATCATTTATATACCTCTCATTTCAATTGTTGAAGCTCACCCTCCTATAAGTTTTTCTTTTAGACTTAACATCCATGATTAATTTTTCCCTTTGCCTATTATTAATTTCTCATTATATATATTCATGATATGGTGAGCTCCATTATTTCAAGTAATTTCCACAACTTTTTTAAAAATGGTTGTTAGTGAATTCAAGGTTTATATTTATCAACATAATTAAAAAAATGATTTCAATTTACAAATTCGTCAAATTCACTTGTTCTCTTAAATCATTGTTTAAGTTATAAAATCTCATTAGCCTATTCCATGGACCCACGTAAATAGCTTTTACTCATGGTTACGAATAAAATGTGTGGACTAAAATAAATTATATTAACGATAAAGATGACTAATATATTCTTCTGATTAATATTAATATTAATATTAATACAACAGGTTTAGCAGATGGGGGGACTCTTTAAAACGTTGAATGGATTTACACTATACTATTCCTTCTTATTATATGCGAGTGGGCCGGGAGTAGTGTTAGAGATGAGAATTAGGGCCGGCCTTTGTAGAGCGGGGGTCAATATCTAAAAGGGCCGGTCTTTCAGTTCGAGATAAAAAATATATTTGTTTTTTAAGATCTGACCCGAGATCAAGCGGGCCAGAGTTGGACCCTACAAGGTCAGGCCAGAAGCTCTTTTCTAAATTTTAACTGTTTTTCTTGCGTTTTTTCCAAAGAAATATAATTAGTAGATTACAATAATTAAAGTTATAATTTATCAATTAAATGTTGTCAATATTTTTGGTCTAAACTACATGCATCATGCAACAAACAAACACAACCACTAATTCATAATCAAAAGTAAACTATTGTCCATAGGGGCGGATCCAAAAATTCTATGAATGGTGGGCATCAATGGTGGGGGATTCAGGGGTTCAGGCGCGTTGGCCCCCGAATTTTTTTTTATAGGAAAGTTTAAAATGCATTAAAAAATAAAAAAATATAAACAAAAAAATTATATCAAAAAAATATTCATGAAATCAAGTGAATACTGATGATGTAATAAGAGATGCAATTATTTTTCAAACCTGTCATTTAGAAAATCAAGGCTAAGTGCGGTTAGAAATGCAGCTACATGAATTACAATAAAGGGTGGACGCTCAATAAGTTCAAGTACATATATTTTAATAACAAAAGTATATTACAATAAAAATAATTACAATGTCATCCTAATAGGCATTATTTTTTGGAATTCCATTATAATTTCCTTATTATCAATGCTATCAAATACATTTTTTCAATATAAGGCACTAAACAATCATTCAACCATTCATCCTCCATCCGATTACGAAGTGCAATCTTAATGTATTAAGTGTGGTCACTTAATTTAAGGGTGAACAATCATTCAAACATGTATTAATTATTATTATTATTATTATTTATATATATATATAATTCCCCAAATTCAAGGGTGGGCACTTGCCCCCTTTGTCTACTACTTGGGTCCGTCATTGATTATCCACCAATAATTCACACAAAGCATAAGAAGCTTACCACTAAACAACATGAGTATGATGGATATTATTTTCATCTTCTTCATCACTATCATCAATTTCAAAAACATTTGATTGTACTTCACTATGAGTAGTATGCTCTACTTCATAGGTAAGAATATCAAGAACTTATACTCTTTCATCATGAATACATCCATAAAATTATCTGCAATAAATAATAAACCAAATCACAAAATTATAGTTATTATGTGTTTGTAACTAAATGGATAAATAACTTTATAACAAAAAAAAAATACATATAAATTAGTAAATTATTATAATATGTGAATCCATGCATCCAATTGCGAGTACAAATAAGAGCTTGAACATTACATAGAAGAATGAAACTTCTATATTTTGTTAGAACACGTGAACCAATACTGAAAGTTGATTCACTGGCTATTGTAATAATTGGAATGCTCAAAATATCATTTGTCATATTTGAAAGAATAAGGAATCTTTGTTAATTGTTCTTCCACTAATTCAAGACATTCAATTATCTCCAATTATCAGGCTTTAGTATTGGTTCTTCCAAGTAAGAGACTTGTTTATGGAAGAATTATCCACATTCACATAAATATCTTGATAATCTTGCATTATTACAAAACATTCAAGTAATTGGACACCCAACAATTCAATTGACACTAATTTTTTTTTTTTATAAAAAATAACGGGCATAATGGGCTGACCCTTTAAGCCATCGGGCCTAAAGAGCTGACCCTTTTAGGCCTGACTTCATTTGGATATTCTATTTTATAAGCTTGGCCTTTGAAGGGCTCGATTTAAATGGGTTCGGCCCGATTTCCTGTCTCCGCTCAAGATTTATTTGTTACTTTTATAATTTTGTAACTTGTTTTGCATTCCAAAAATGTCTATTTCATTGATAAAAAAAACACATTTCACTTTATGTCTTCGTTAATAAACAATATGTGCTTAACATTATGATGAGATTGAATTGTCTAAAATTAATATGGATAATTTATATTTCAATTTTGTACAATTAATATTTTTAATAAAACTAGAAGTTGGAAATTATTTTATTTGTTTCTTTTTTATTTATTACAATAAAATTATTATTATTATTATTTGGGTTAAGGTGCAAAAATATACATGTATTCTCCCAAAAGTACATCTAACACCAAGTGTTTTTTTTGGGTTCAAAAGTGATTATGTGGTTCCAAAAGTGAAGTAAAATACCCATTAATTGTTAGTTTAACTTTTTTTATATTTTTAAGGCTGACATGGACGACGACTCAGCTAAATTTCATTTCAGCTAGCAGTTGAGAAATGGAGAAAATTACAGAAAAGCGGTAACATCGGTGAGGAGGTGGAGATGGGCAGCCTGATGGGTAAGATTGAGATTAAGAGAGAGAAGGGGAATTGAAAAGAGAAGGGCTGAACTGTTATTTTCAAAATATCTATGTTATTTGTTATAATTTTCTCGAGTTTTTTACTATTAGCTGGGATGAAATTTAGTTGAGGTATCATTCATGTCTGCTTTAAAAATACAAAAAAGCCAACCAAACAGTCAATGGATATTTTTGCTCCACTTTTATAATCATAGTCACTTTTGCACAGAAAAAAACACTTGATGTTTGGTACAATTATAAAAAAATCACATATAGAGTATATTTTGCACCTTAACTTTTTTTTTTTTTTAAAAAAGAAGAAGCTCGATGCTCATCAATCATTCATTGAGAAGGCCCACGGTAAGCAGTAAGCACCCAGCTCAAAATATGTAAACCAGGGTTAGGGTCTTAGGGAGTCCAGAATCAACGGCCCTATATCTGTAACAAGAGAAAAATTTGGGCATTGAGTTCAGAACAGGGATTAAAATTTTCCGAGAACAGAGACCGAAGGAGCAACGAGTTAACGACGATGGACGACTCTGAGGCGCTCGGAAATTCCAATCCTACCGATACAGCAAAAGCAAAGAAGCAGAAGGTGGTGGTGATAATGGGTCCCACTGGCTCTGGGAAGTCCAAGCTCGCCATTGATCTGGCTTCCCACTTCCCGGTCGAAGCTATCAACGCTGATTCCATGCAGGTTTACCGAGGCCTGGATGTTCTCACCAACAAAGTTCCACTCTCCGACCAAAAGGGTATATAAGTTTGTGCTTCTTCTTAATTTCGTGAATTCTTTTGGTTTCTGAAATTCAACTTCACGCTGTAGGGGTGCCTCACCATCTTCTGGGTACCGTAAGTCCAAACGTGGAATTCACAGCTAAAGAATTTCGAGATTCTGCTATCCCTGTAAGTTTTTTTTTTTTGGTTCCTCAGTGTTCTGTTTTGCCTTGGAAGCCTTTAAGTTGCAACATGGGTGCGAGACTAGAGAACTGGAGGCTTTCTTCTTTTCTAAGAAATTTTTTGAAGTAGTATGATGATAATTACCATGTTTATTTTGATTAGGGGCTGTTGGTAGTTTCTAATTTTAATTAATCTCGCAACAGTTAATTCCTTTGTCGTTCTTAACATTTCTTTTCTTAATTTTCAGCTCATCAATGACATATCTGCTCGCAACTGCATGCCTGTCATAGTTGGGGGTACGAATTATTTCATCCAGGTGGGAATTGTGACAATTGCTGCTATGAGCTGTGCCTACTTTTCGTTTTTTTATGTTCTTCATTTCTGGAAAGTTTTATGATGTCCTTATATTGCATTTTTTCAGACTAGTTATATGTAGACAAAGGTGGTGGGTTCTATATGTTACTTTTTTGGTTAATCTTGTTTGTTATCTTATTTAGGCTCTCGTGAGTCCATTCCTTCTAGATGAATCATTTGAAGATATGGACGAAACCTGTATGGACAACCTGTCTGGTAAATTGCGATTCAGTGATCTAAAATGTTTGTCTGTTTAGTCGATTATTTCATGCATGCTTAGCATCTTCTTTATTTGCAGGTACTACACCGTTGGATAAGAGTTTCATCCCTGAAAAGAACAGTTCAAACAATAATTATGATTTGCTTAAAGATATTGATCCAGTTGCCGCAAATAGAATGCATCCAAACAACCATAGAAAGGTGTCCGATTTAATTGCATTATTCATTGTTCTTGAACATAAATAAAAGGTCCTCCTAGTTAGAGCAAAAAACTTTGTTTGGAGGGTAACAAGAAAATAGGAAAATAATTCTGCATGACGTGTGATCCATGCTTATGTTGCTGCATCACCCAGTTTGAACTGGAAAAGGCAAGGCTATCCATGATTCTGCTGTTTCTTCGATTGAGTAATAAATCTGTATGATGTATTAAGAAATGGGACATACCAGCCTTTGAGGATTCTAAATGATTTTTTAAATCTCCTTTTCTTTCTTCCCATGAAATTCCTGTTTACAGTCAAAGCAAGAATGTGAAAACTTTGGTGTTCTGGAACTTCATTAGAAGAACTATCCAGTTTGATTTGTTGCTGTATTTGTTCTGTAAATTGTTTAAATTGAGGCTGGTATGGTTACATGCATTTCTCTTTCTATTTGCAGATTAGTCAATACCTTAGTTTGTATGCTCGCACTGGTGTTCTTCCAAGCAAAATTTTCCAAGGAAAAGCAGCGGAGGTTTGTCATCTTCTTTGACTTCTATTTATTGATCACATTTCCTAAACAATCACTATTTACTTGATTGAAGAATTTACCTTCAGTTTTGAAAAGAAATTTGACTTGTTCATCATGTACTAGTCGGAATTTTGGATTTTCAAGTCCTCATCATTGTTGCGTCATGGTTTTTATCTGGATGACCATCCAAAAACAAAAGCAGTCTGTCCTGTTCCCCTTCTATTGTATGTATTTGGTATTTTTTGACCGAAGTATACAGTTGTGTTTACATCAAGTGAATCAATGACTAACTTAAAAATGTGAATCTAGGATATTTGATTTTTTTTGTATCTTCTGGCAATGTATGTATTCTGTTTCTCTGGCTTTTTTCTTACAACTAATGCTGGTCCTGCTTGTGCCAGGGCAGAAGTGGGGTCAAGTTGGTAACTCCAGATATGATTGCTGTTTTGTATGTGTGGATGCATCTCTCCCTGTACTGGACAGATATGTAGAACAAAGGGTAGATTGCATGATGGATGCTGGATTACTTAATGAAGTCTATGACATTTATGATCGAAATGCTGATTATAGTCGAGGCTTGCGGCAGGCCATTGGTGTCCGTGAATTTGAACCTCTTCTGAAAACCCCTGTAATTGAAGAAATCTACAAAAGAGAGAGAGAATTGACGGAGGATTCCAGGCGTGAAAAGGGTGATAACTTGTCTAATTTCGATCTGAGGGAGCTCTTGAAGTTGTCTTCTGACATGAAATCCATTACACTTGTGGAAGAAGCAATTGAAAAAGTAAAGATTAACACACGGAGACTAGTCCGCCGTCAGGTTAGAATAATATCTCACTCTCACCTTCTTTAAACTTGCATTCTTGGTAACAACTTTTCTCATGGTCAGATTTGCGAGTAACTGAGAATTTGGCCATATTGTCGTTAACATTGCTTAGTAGAGACCAATTAAATGAGAGATCTTCAACTCAGCTTTGTTTAGTTGATCAGGGGCTTGCTATGAGTTTTTCCTGGACCCACCTGCACTAATTTAATTTCTTGACTCCTATGTACAAAAATATTGTTATTAACGACCACACGAAATTGAAGAGAACTTAGCCCTTGCCTCATCATTAACTCAAATGAAACAAGCATATAAGTAATGTCAGAGATTGATACCAAAGCTTTCTTGGTACAGAAGAGGATGGTTAATCGACTGCAAAAATTGTTTGATTGGACCATACACTACGTGGATTCCACGGATTCATTATCAAGTATGACGTCTCAGTCCCTTTATATTTCAGTGTTTATTGTCAACAAATAATGTTATTGTGATAATTCCGTGGATTATATTTTCATTCCTATCTTCTATGTTTTCAGGTAAATCTGATAATATATGGACTGGCCAAGTGGTGGATCCTGCCGTGAAGGTCATTAGATCCTTCCTTGGTGATAATGAGAGCTTGTCATCCACGTCTGTGACATCAAATAGCAGTGGGATGAAGATACTTCAAAGGGACCTCTGGACCCAATACACATGCAAGGTATGCTAGGTTTTAGAATATCCACCTGTCTGCGATGAAGACAAGTCAAATGTTGAGTTTGATTATGATGCTTTTCTTATTTGTTTGTGTATTTTCCTGGGGGCCTTCCTTCCTATGGTCAGGCCTGTGGAGATAGGGTGCTTAGAGGAATACATGAATGGGAACAACACAAACAGGGTCGTGGACACCGGAAACGTATTTCTAGTCTCAAGAACAAATCACAAGCTCTCTGTTTGGTGGAACGATAGCCGCAATATTAGTTTGCAACATTTGTGTGTGTCTCTGTTGTAAGTGAATGTTGTGACCTGCCTTGGTGCTTCATTTCCCCTTTCTTGCGTCCCGGAGAGCTTGTAGTTATTAGAGTCCACATTATGTGTTTAGAGTTAGGTGCTTATACCTCTAAGCATATTTTTTTTGATTTTTTTAAATTTTTTTTATATATTGTATTTATTTAGATTTAAATTATATGGGGCTTTTTGATATATTTTTTATACCTAATATCTCAAATTAATTAATTTTCATAATACTGGTGTTACAGACAAATGTAGAACTGCAAATTAATTAATTTGAGATACTGGGTACAAAAAACATCTCAGAAAGTAACATATAATTTAAATCTAAATAAATACAATATATTAAAAAATTAAAAAAAAATATGCTTACACCTCTAATTAGAGGTATAGGCACCTAACTCTAAGCACATAATGTGGACTCGTAGTTATTACCTTCTAAAATGTTTTTGTTATTACTCCTCCATATGAAATGTTTTAAATCATGACAGAATTGCCTTTGTTAAGAGCCATACACGGTAAAACTGACAATACATGAACTTAAGGAAATAAATAATCAGTGTTCAAAAAACGAAATAAATAATCTGGGCAATATTGGGAAAAAAAAAATCAAATTCACGGCATCTTTAACGATGTAAATTGATGTTAACTAAATTTCTTTGTAAAGTAGTTGATATAATATGAATGAACATGAGGTAGTGAGAGAGGGGTAAAGCAGAGAAAAATGAAACGCTCATCACCGTGAAAATTACTTTTTATTTTTTATTCATAAATCATTTTTAATAATTTACGTTAAATTAATTGATGATCTTAGAAATATCTTTTCAAAAAAAATTTTGCGCTCATCTCTCCTTTTCTCATCATAATTACTTAATGTGTGCGTGTATATGTATTAATGTATATATCAAAGACACTATTAAAAAATACTAACTCCGGTCCTAATTATAGGACCTAGTTAACTTTTTTTGAAGGGATTAAGGAAGCTAAATAAGTTATTTAATCATTTCCTATATTGTGTTTTCTTAGATTATAGGCTAAAGTATACGTTTGGTCCTTTATGTTTGCCTCTGGTATCATTTTAGTCCCTTAAGTTTGTAAAGTACACGTTTGGTTCCTGAAAGTTAACACCGTTAGTTTAACTTAACGGAAAATATTAACTCAACAATTTTTAGTGATAACTATGCAATTAAATGCTGACTAAACATGCTTATATGTTAATATTTTAATAAATTAATATTTTAAATCCAATTAGTTGAAAAATATTTAATCTTCACAGACAAAAAAAAAAATTTAATCTTTACAAACAGTGAAAAACCGTATAATAGTCCGTGAAAATTAAATATTTTTCAATTAATAGGATTTAAAATATTAATTTATTAAAATACTAACATATAAGCATGTTTGGTCAGGATTTAATTGCACAGTCATCGATAAAAATTATTGAGTTAGTATTTTCCGTTAAGTTAAACTAACGGTGTTAACTTTTAGGGACCAAACGTGTACTTTACAAACTTAAGGGACTAAAATGATACCAGAGGCAAACATAAAGGACCAAACGTATACTTTAGCCTAGATTATATATTAGTTTATTAGTCAAACTATTTAGTTTGAAGAAAAAATAAAAATACTCTAAGCTAATTTAATTAGCTTCCTTAATCTCTCCAAAAAAAAGTCAACTAGATCTTATAATTAGGATCGGAGGGAATAACATTGATTGCTTCATAAGTTTTACAAAATTTTCACTCTAGCCTAGCCTTGAAAGAAAAAAATCCAATATTGAGCTAAAAACACATGAAGAAGGTGATGAAAGATAACTTGTTAACAGGAATGAAGGCAGTAATGGGGAAGTAGGGAAAATAAGTAAAAAACTTAGGCAGGGGGGAGACGAAATGATGTGTTGGGACTTGGACGCATGTTTGGAGAGAAGTTTGAAAATTGAAGAGACAAGATTGCACAATAATGGTGAGATTCAAATGGGAAGGTACACGTGGAATAAAGTTGTGGCCTTTCTTCTTGTTGCCATCAACCCCATCGCTAATTTCCATATCAACCAGGCTGCCATTTAGTAATTGTCACTAATCAGCGCATATACCTATCGATTTGATATGGATATTATCAACATAAGAATTGTATAGTTACATTGCGTTGGTGCATGTTTTTAGATCTGCTTTCTCATACGTGACTTTTATAAAAATCTGAGAAGCATACGCATTAGGCACTGTACGTATAGCGTATCTGTCACTGTCAGATATCTGAAATGCTTTGAAATTAAAGCCAAGTGCCCTGTTTGTGCCTTTAGGTACTGTAATGCAGTGGCATCTTTATCTTTAGTTTCCGCTACTGAGAATCCAATCCAGCTTAAATTACAAATGAACAAAAAATTATCAAAGCATGTCTCACCCGCCTGTGCTATATATGCAGATCCAGATGATGAAAAATGGATGATCTTGAACGACAGAGTATAACAATTATTCTGCAGATGAAAGTTGTCACCTCTCGCAAATGGAGGTTCAATGTAACATGTCGGAGAGATGGAGCCGTTCATGCCTGCCTATATTTGACATTATTACTTGATTAAACGCTGTTGAGACTGTGAGCACTCTGGCCTTCTTTCATTCCTTTTCAAAGTCAAATAATTTCCACAGTACTTTACCGATCAATGGTTACCCCGGCTTTCTATTCAGATATTTTCAGCCAGACATGTCATTTCACTCACCACCTCCAATCCTAATCCGATCCAGATAGCAATTCCAGCTGCGATTTTTGCTTCCGTAAACACTATTTGCAATCCGAATGTATAAGTTAATTAGAGCCGTGAACAAGTAATAAATAAGAGAAAATCTAGTTAACGAGATCGATCCCACGCGTGTTAGCATGTGACAGAGCTCAGAAACCGAAGTCAAACTTGGACTCAGATCCAAAATGCTGGTCAATCAGACCTTAAAAGATAAAAATATGAGTGCACAATCAGATACCTTAAAAGATAAAAATACGAGTGCATAACATGTGATGCAATGTATTAAGAGGGGAGAATAATAAGCAAAGGTGGAGCACATGGGCAAGGACATAGAGAAAAGTCCAGGCAGAAAAAGGTCTCTGCCTCTGCCAATATATCATCATAATGTTTTCTTAGAGGCCAACTCATATCTCAAACTTCTATGCGAATATAACACCAAATAATTACGACCCCATCCTCTGTGCCAAGACAATGGCACGAGACAACTCTTACGGTGCCCTTCACACTAGAAGTTGCTCTCTGGTGGGTCTATACCTCCAAGAAATCGTACATTTTCAAAGATTCATCCCTGGATGCTGTCTCCCAAAACAGCTTTTCCCGTTCCATCACCGCCAAAAGGGCGGTCACTAACAGTGCTCTCATACAGTCTCACAGGCTTGACGCTCATGTTATAAATTGAAGTGCCAATCACAGGTTCTGGTTCATAATCATCAATCAAGCGGTTTGGTTTTAATCAGTGTCTCAGAAATGGGAGAGGGAGAGTTCAAGCATTTAGTTGTTGTCAAGTTTAAGGAAGGTGTGGTCGTTGAAGATCTTATCAAAGGGATGGAGAAGATGGTGTCAGAGATTGACACTGTCAAGTCCTTTGAATGGTAACAAGCATCTATGCTCTGTTTCTCTCTGTTTTAGTATTTAGTGTATAAATATTTATGGGTTGTGTGTTTTTGGTGCGAAACAGGGGACAGGACGTTGAAAGCCTGGATATACTAAGACAAGGTTTCACGCATGCCTTTCTCATGACATTCAGCAAGAAAGAAGAGTTCGTTGCGTTTCAGGGTCACCCAAATCATGTGGAGTTCTCGACAACGTTTTCAGCTGCTATTGAGAAGATCGTGGTGCTGGATTTCCCAGCTACTCTGGTGAAAGCACCAGCTTAGATTGATTCATGATTCTGCTTAGGCTATTCATAAAGATTTCATCTTTTAATTAAAGCTATATATGCACGATTTGCTTGTCCATTTGTTTCTGTGGTATCTTGTTTTGTTATGGGTTCGTCCGTCCCAAGTGATTCATTCTCTTGTCTCGGACTTGTAGCATGCATGGCTTAAGAATATTTTGTAGCACCTGGTATTTGACAAATAGACAGTGTTAATTCCTTCCTTTCTACGAGGGTTTTAGCCTTTTAGGTGTATCAGCGCACATTATAATTTCTATTCGGTCCCTTTTTTTTCAAAAGAATCCCCTATAACATGGATCTTATGAAGTAAACCTCCATTTAGAGCCGCTTCAGGGATGCTGGCGGATTTTACACTGGAGGCTTCGTATGTTAATGCAGAGTTTGTTTCTGTTGTGAAATACCCCTGCTACGAAATTTGAAAATCCAAATTAATTGAAAAAAAAGGGAGACGAGTAATCACATTCAAGAATTTCAAGAAAATAACAAAAAATTAGCCCGTTTCACTTCGATATGGTATATCAGATAATGGTTGAAAGGCTGATACACCGGTACAGTATACGGAACAGAGGGAGAGTTTTCCCCATATGGACCGTCTAGAACTATTGGACCGTCCAGATTTAATTTTTTTTTTTACTTTTTTTTAAAAAATAATTATTTTAGTGAGTAGATAATCTAAAATAAAGATAATTTTTCAACTAACATATTTTTAAAAAATGATTTTTTTCATTTAAAAATTAACAGTTAAAAAAAAAAAATCTAAACCATCCAAATCAAGAAAAACTCTCCTTACTTATCTTTGGGATAGGTAGCCAGGGAAACTTGGTTCCTACAGTATACACGGTCTAATTACAAAGCTTTTAATACAAAAAAAAAAAAAAAAAAAGAAAGAAAGAAACGAAAATCATGAAGGAAAACAAATACTTGGATGCAATTTTCAGGTCACAGATGGAATTGGAACCGATAGCCTTATGGATATCATCCTCACTCATTGATCAGTCAGAGCCTTTTTGTTTTGGGCCATACATTTTTGGATCCTTTATCGTTTCCTCATCTACTCAGATTTTTTTAGGCCCAGTCTACTTTGATCATAACCCAAACCTTTCAGTAATAAAAAAAGCCCCGTTAAGAGACTCTCCCACCATAGCCGGGTGAGCGACGTAGGTCGGATCCGGATTAGTCAGGGCGAAGCTCTGGATACCGGATGGGCAACCAAAATGGCACAAGTTTGTATTAAAAAAAAAAGCACAAGTATCCTCTTATTGAAAACAATTATGTTGGAGATACTATCTGACACTAAATGTTGAGACGTTGGGTATCCACTCAATTTGATGCTCATTATTTATCTTTTTTTTGCCGAAATTATGCTTATTATTTAGGCTAAAGTATATTTTTAGTCATTTAAGTTTACACGAGGAATACTTTTAGCCCATTAACTTTATAAAGTATACTTTTAGTCCTATAATTCTAACACCGTTAATTTCGTTAATAGAAAACGTAAACTCAAGTGATAATAGTGTGAACTTAAGTAATAACTGTGTAATTAAATGCTATTAAGTTTAAATTTAAAATATAGGTAAATTGAAAAATATGTAAAATTTGTGTAATTAAATGCTATTAGTCATCACTTGAGTTCGTCATGTCTTCATTTTCCTTTAACAATATTATCAGTGTTAGAATTTTAGGACCAACAGTATATTTTATAGAGTTAAAGAACCAAAAGTATGCATTATATAAAACTTAAAGGATTTAAAATATACTTTAGCCTATTATTTATCACCAAAAGTAAATCAAGCCTTTTTCTCCTTTTCTCCAATCTTGTATTATTCCTAAACAAGTTTTTTATAACTTTTGTTACAGCAGTAAAAAAAATTAAAAAATAAAGCAAAATAACATGAGCTCAGTTTCTTCTCTCCATTTTTCGTTGAATGAACATTGAAGTTTGAAGAATGAGCAAGGAGAAAATCAAAAGACACAAATTGTCTTTTTCTAACCACCCTTCCTTTTTTAGGGTTAAGGTGCAAAAATAGACATATGCTTTTTTCAAAAGAGCGTTAAGTGGCAAATACTTTTTTTAGGTGCAAAAGTAACTACGTGGTTACAAAAGTGGAGCAAAATTAGCAATGACCGTTAGTTGACTTTTTCTGATTTGAAATTGATGACGTGAACGATGACGTGGATGTTAATGCTTTATAAATTACAGTTTAGCCCCGGATACATTTCAAAAATTTCAATTTAGTCCCTCTATAAACTTTTAAAATTTTCATTTAAGTCCCTGGTCAAAACTTGCATTTTGACCAAGGACCTTCTTCTTCCTGGTATACCCAGATTCCGGTGACGGAGTTGCACGGCAAAACAGAGCACGGCAAAGAAACCAGAGCACGAACCCACAAGCACCTCAATACAAACTCAATCGAAAAAATTACACAAAACCACAGCGTAACCACAAAGCAAAGAGAACCTCATGAAGATCGAATAGACTATGGTCAAAACATACAAGAAAAAAGACAAGAAAAAAGAGGAAAATAGTAAAGATAAGAAACTCATTCTTTCATACACCCAAATTTCTTTCATCGGGGCATCTGGTGAAGATTCTTTATCATACGAGATAAAGGGAGAAAACATAAAGCAACACGAAGAGCGGTGGCTAATGTGGTATCGACAATCTACGGAAAGGGCTCGGCTCGATTTGAAGAACCTTCTTTGTAAGTATATGGTGATTTGTTTTTCCCTTTTAGAAAGATTAAGCAATGAAGTTGGGGGGAGGCATGGTGTTGTTTAACAATGCCTATCGCTTATAGTTGAAGAGCCATTGGCATAAAGAAGTTGATGTTTTAGCCTTTATCCACAAGATTATCTTATTGCAGGTGATGTTCAAGAACACCGCATACACAAAAGGGTTCCATGCTGGCACTCACCGTCAGCCTAAGCGCTTGTGAAGGCAGTGACTATTGACTGCTTCAGGCTATTTAAGATTCGCAGTGTGATATTAAATTTGGAATGGGCAACGAAAACTTTGTGCAAAATGAGAAGAGACAAGGAGTATGAACCTAAAACAATGGAATTCAACCAATCAATAACATCTCGGCGTGATTTGAGCTTCAATAGCGACAGGGTCGACGACCCAATGAAGGCAAGGACGAACACCTCCTGCCAGCTCAAATACCCACACGACGTCGTGGCCTTCGCCGACGCAAATCTCTCCATATCACCTTGATGTTTCAAACTCTTGCCGAAAACCGATCAAACCTTCTTTATTCCATTGGTCGACGAATTCGGATTTGGGATCGAGGATTTGGTACCACCAGGGAACCCTAAAATCAATGGGTTTGACGGAAAATCATTCGCTCACAGGGATTCAAGTGCGGGAAACGAGGAAGGAGACGCCATCTAGTTGAGGTGCGGCAACGGCGAGATGTGGCTGGGCTGGGAAGGAGCTCGACATCGCCGGTGGGGGGGGGGGTTTTGTCGAAGGGGTTCAGGTCGAGGTTGAAGGAAGGGGAAGGGTTATGTGGATTTTTTTTAATTTATTCTTTCTTTTTTCACTGCCAACTCAGATAAAAATTTGATGAGTCAACATCCATGTTAATGTTTTTGGTCAAACTAACGGTCAACTAACGTTCAATGCTATTTTTGCTCAACTTTTGTAACCACGTAGTTACTTTTGCACCTAAAAAAAGTATTTGCCACTGGGCGCTCTTTCGAAAAAAGCATATGTCTATTTTTGCACATTAACCCCCTTTTTTATTATAAGCTTTGTTTTAGATTTGTTTAGATATTTAATGCATTTTTATTTTTTTCCAACCTTAACTCTTCTTGGCTGTATTTATTACATTTATTTTTTCACACTTATCCTCTTTACGTAAAGGGCATAGTTAGAAAAATAACACAAATTTATAACCTTTAACTAATTTTAATTGTCTTATTGACTAACGCAAAGAAAGTAATAATAATATATATAGGAAATATTATTTTAATACCTGTGTAATCCTCTTGTCCTTAATATAAAATATATTTATCTAATTTAATTAGATTAAAGAAGTTTGTTGAGTTAGTTAATATGACATATATTTCTAAAAACACCAAAGTTATCTTCCTTAACTCATTCATTTCATATTCTCCTTAATTATTTTTGATGAAGCATGATCAATAGAAGTAAATTAAGAAAAGATTGACAAATATAAAAAATAATATCTTATTTTAAGACTTAATCAATTCTATAAATATGTATTGTATCAAGCACCATGTTGGTCAACTTGTGAGTTATGATAATAACTGTGGTATGATGATAAGGCTCACTGTCCTCGAATAAACGCCATTGAAAGATGCAGCAGGGGGCATGGCATAAGCATACTCTCTTTGATTTTTATTATAAGATACCAATTAATTATTCTCACAAACTAATAAAAACAGTTAAAGTTAATAAAATTATTTTAGAATTTAAGTAATTTTCAATATTACCCCCACTAATTACACTAAACTCTAAAATCACACTCACTCTGATCCTTATTATAAGGCACCAACTAACTTTTCTCACAAACGAATAAAAACAGTTCAAGTCAATAAAATTGTCTTAGAATAATATTACTCCTACTAATTGCAAAAAAATTTAATATTATATTAATTACTACTCTCACCTACTACCCTTATTAATTATGGGCATACATGGAAAAAAAATTAATGCTCCTTGGGAACAAGCAAGTGTCATATAAAAAGACAAAATAAATTTATTCGTTGGTGTCTTATAATAAGGACCAGAAGGAGTATTAATTATCACTTTCACCTACGACCCTTACTAATTATAAGCATACATGGGAAAAACAATTAATGCCCCTTAAGAATAAACAAATGCCTTATAAAAAAAAATCAAATAAACTTATTAGTTAGTGTCTTATAATAAAGATTAGAGGGAGTAGTTTCCAACTTGAAACACAACACGGCTGTCGTTGATCTGGAGGGAGCTCGGTGTTGCTTTCATGAGGACTCATAATAAAATAAAATAAAAAATAATGGAGTACCTGCTCCTCACTGCGATTTAAATGACGGAAAAAGCGAAGAAGGGAAAAGGTGAGAGGAATAGCGTGTCCATAATCAAAGGAAGTAGAAGCCCCCATTTCAAACCTCAACCACTCTTGTAGTAGGAGTACGTGTTATTAGGGATATGTAATAGAACATTCTCAAAATTCCAAACCATTCTGGAGGACATTACTCACTTACTACTTGTCATTATTTTGGATAACCAATTAGGAGCAATCAAACACGCCAAAGCCAAGCGCACCATTCAGTGTATTCATGATCTTGATCAGATTAGAGTTCCATTTAAGTCTTTTATTTTGCCGCTTTCATTCAAAACACGTCATCTTCATCTTGCACTGCCCACACACTTCGTATTATATTTATATTACCCTTTTGAGTTTAGCCTCAAATTTTCGCCCAAACATAAATCAAAACCTTTCTTAACTGCCTGTTTGGTGGCCTGCACACCTGATTATATCAATAGTATTACTCATTCAATTCGGATAAAGTATTTTTCATATATTTGTATTTTTGTTTACATTTTTTGAACGATGTGGACAAGCTAAAATTCGGCTTCCCTGATCCAAGAATCCTAAATCAAAAGGGGAGCCATGAGCGTGCTGTTTTTTTGATAATATGAGCGTGCTGTTAAAGATAAAGAAAATGCCAAAAACAATAAAGACAAGATTCCAAAACAAAAGAAACGAGGCCTTTTACGTCCCTATTAAGTAAATTGTTTGAGATAATATTTGAGATTTTAATGTTAAGAAAGAGGACAAATTTCATCTAAATACTATTTGAACTTAAAAAACTTCAAAATGTATGTTAAACATGAAAGGACACATAGGTCACAAGGGAGGAATCTATGATTTTGAAATGTTCTGCTTTTAACAAAATACCCATCAACTTTCTTTTTTTTGTTAAAAGAAAAAAAGGCAAGTTCCACTTACCACCCAGAGCTCCGCCGGTTGGCTCAACCCTACCACTAGGCTAGCAATCAGAGCTCTGGTAACATCTTGAGTAGAGTGATTAACTATTTGAGTATAGAGATTGAAAAGTTAAATAAAGGCAATCTGAAGCTCTAATTCTGAAGCTCTAATTCACCACCAGGTGGTGCCAACCTACGGAGCTCCGACGCCGACAAGGTTGTTTCTTCTTTTTTGAAAAAAAGAGAGAGAGAGGCATTTTAATAAACGCACAACATTTTAAAATTTCAAATTACTCCCTTGTAACCTATGTATCCTTTTCATATTTTAACAAACCTTTGAAGGTTTCCTAAGTTTAGATGATATTTAAATAGAAATTATTCATCAAAGTAAAGTAACATTAAATAAAAATATGCTAACAAAAATAAAAATACATAGTATTTCAGACAGCTTGACGGAGGATTACTGAATTAGATCATCCACCCCAACCACTACACACATCCCTTCTACTCAGTACTCACCCCACCCCACCAATCTCGTATTTGACGTCACCAAATAGACACTATATTTCAATTGAACTATATCCATTTAATTTAATTTCACTTAAAAATTAGGTCATAAAAACCTGCTTAAATTCAAATAAAAAAGTTATAATGATGATGGTATCATTTTTAAGTTCGACAATATCGGAAGCCATTAAATAAATACCCATCACCAATAGAATGGAGGAGGCTGGGTTTTTATAACAGGAAAACGCCAAGTTCTACTCAGCCAATGATTACCCGAGTCTGAATTTGTTTGCATGTCATAGATTTCTTTTTTCTTTTTCTTTTTCGTTTAACCAAAAAAAAAAATCATATAATTATATAGGGAAACAAAATTCCGGATGATATTGATTTTAATTTAAAAGTCTAAAAAAGGAGGAAACAACAAAGAAAAACACAGTCCGAGAAATAATGATCATTGATGAGATTCTCAAACTTTATTTCCCTATAAAGGCTAAAAGTAACTTAGCCATGCCAGTCAAAGCACCCTATTGTATTGCCCTTTTACCAAATCTTGGTTGATTTCCTCTGTCATAATCCCGATAAGTTCGCTTCGCCGTCCTTTTTCCTTAATCTACCGTAAATCTATTCATCAATTTGACCCTTTTACCCGATGAATCCAATCTTGCATGATCACTACCTTCACTATACATCACATTCCTACGCCTAATGCAAGAAGGACCTATGGTTTTTTTTAAAGTTCAATACCATCCTGGTCACAAGGAAGAACATGGCAACACATGACTCATAACTAAAATAAAATGGCCCCATTTGACTGAGATAAATCTAACATTTATCACTCTAAACTATTTGATTCTATCATTTATCCCTGGGAAGATGTAAGAGTTGAAGCCAGAAGATAAAAATCAGAAAGAATGAGAAATTGAAGAAAGAAAGTTAAAAAGAAGCGAAAGATAATTCACAACTTTGAAGTTCCATTTATGTGCTCTTACAGGCATAGATCAACAAGGAGAATTCCACTCCATCTTTCTCCTTCTGAGCCATCTTCTCTTCTAACCACAATCTGCTATCCATTCCACTCCTAGTTCTGAACATGAACACCGCAATCCCAGAAACAGGGTTAAAAAACCAGTCATGAACATCCCAAAGCAAATCCACCAGCAACCCATCTACGAAGATCGTCTGGTTTCCCCTGAAATTCCATTGCAGCCTCTTCACTCGAATCACTGTCTTCTTATCGATGCACACTGACAATACTGGGCACTTCAATCCCTCGTTTTCTCCGCTGCATTTGATCACAATGTCGTGCCAAGACCCTGTGTCGCAGAACTGGGCCTTCGTCGTGTAAAGGGTATTTCCGGAACAATGCTCTCGCCGTGAGATTAGGGAGACTTTAGCTATGGAGGGATTAGCTTTCAGCTTCTTCGTCACTGTTTCTTCTCCCGCATCCCCGAGAATCAGGCCAATTTCTGAATCTATGAGAACTAGAACAGAATAACCATCAATGGGTTCGGGGCCAGATTCGTATTTTGCATTTGAAAGATCCCAGATGATTTCGATTTTTGAGTCGTCAGATTCGAGAAATTTGCTTCCTTTCTTCTTCCTGAAGAATCGTGAATTAGTGTTGAGTCTGAATGCCGCTGCCGTTGCTGCAATTGTTGGGTCCCCATCTCCGAAGCTCAAGCTAAAACCTTGATTGGAGTGGGTTCTACACCATGTGACTGTGATTATGAGCTGCTTCTGCGTGGAGAGGATGATTTTGTAGACGCAGGACACTGAATTTTGGGTTGAAGGAGTGAGAGTGGGAGAGATGCAAGCATTTTTGGAATAGCTAGAACATGAAGAATTAGATACATCTATTGCGTTCTCGCTAAAACAAGAGACCAAGTCTCTCATTTTTTGCAGAAAACCCGTAAAGATCTGAGCTTTATTCTGGAGAAATGGGTCCTCTGGGATTTTTGAGGTTGTATCAAGAGATGAAGAATTCTAAGGTTGAAGAAGACGATCCCATAAAATGCATTTGTATTTTGAAAGCGCAAGTGAGAGAGAGGGAGAGAGACGCAGGGGAAGGGCAAATCCAATTTCCTGACAGACAGACGGGCTCCTTAACATGAAATATGAGTACAACCACTCTCTCTCTCTCTCTCTCTCTCTCTCTGTGAGCACTTTATAATAATATGCATCTAATGTAAGGAAAAAAAGATGGAACAGAAGATTGAGGCAGAAACCGAGGGAGTGCCCTTTTTTTTATTCCTCTTTTTTAAATTTGATTTGGCAGTTAATACCTTAGATTTTAAAAACAAGCACAAAATAAGAAAGGAAAAGGGGTATCAAAAAAAGTTTAAAGTTGGTTCTGGCCTCCATTTCGGCACTGTTTAGCGACATGATCATGGCCTCTTTAATTTTTTGGCCCTCGGGTTTAGTGATTCTTAAGATACTACCTTATTAAGCTCTCTGATGCTATCAATAATCAATTCAATTTATTGACTCCGTACCTCTTTGGCCCCTCGCTTTAATTCCATTTCCCTCTATTGATCAAATCATTAAAAAGATAACTAATTAATGATAAGGAAATGGTTGGCAATCAGATTATTAGAATTACAAGGTGTTTGGTATAATTTAAAATAAATGTTTTTGCGTCTCCTCTCATATACTCCTTCAGATTCTTATTATAAGACACTAACTAACAATTTTCACAAACTAATAAAAACGGTTAAGAGTATTAAATTTGTTCTAAAATTTAAGTGATTTTCAATATTATTATTAGTAGTTATCACTCTGGTCTTATATATAAGTTTCTTTTGACCAAAACACACATGCCAAGAAAAATTAGTTAGCTCAATGATTATAGGGTAAATTTTCAACTTTGATTTCGAATGTGTATCTTTCAACTTTTTCTTCTCTCTCTATTTTCATAGGGTATCTTTCAACTCTTTCTTCTCTCTCTATTTTTATTGGTACAATTAATATGGGCAAAATTTTCATAATCTCATTTACTACTTGAAAGAGAACTTATAAATAAGACCAAATTTTTTGGTCAAAAGGGACTTATAAATAGGACCAGAGTGGTATACTAAACTCTAATATCATATTAATTATTTCTCTCTCACACTACTTTTTTTAAATACCGGCATTAGCGTGTAGATAAAAAAAAGTATTTAATGCTCTTTGAAACAAGCAAGTGTCTTATAAAAATGACAAAAAACACTTATTAGTTGGTACTCTCTCAAGTCCTAAATATAAAACAGAGTTAATTTTTCTGGAGATGTTAATAAACCTAATTAATTACTTTAAAATATTTATATTTGCCTAACCTATAAACTTATATATAATTTAAAGATACACAATATATGATATGATTAAATAACTTATTTCGCTTTCTCAATCTCTCTAAAAAAGTTAACTATACCTTATATTTACGATCGGGAAACACTTTATAATAAGGACAGGAGGGAGTAATATCTCTTATACCACGATGTGTCTCTAATTTTTCCGCGTTAGCTTAAGTGGCTGTTGGATAAGGAAAATGGATAAACAACAAAACCAAAAAAGAAAAAAAAAAAAAAAAAAGAAAAAACTCTATATTTATTTCTTTTTATCTATTTTTTATTTTTTGGTTGAAGATATTGTGTTTGCAAAATATGAGTACGGTTTGTCTACCAACAAAAATGATGAGTACAGTTTAGCTAACTTGAAGAAAAGACTAATTCTTGTTATTAAGTAATCGCGGGAGGTGAAAACTTGATACCAAGAGATTTTGGATTTTCTTGATAAAATAATAAATCCATTTATTTATAGTAGATGCCTCTGCCGCCCATGATTCAAACTCATTGTTGTAATCATCACAACTGTGTCATCATCAGCCTAAATTTTCACACCGGCCAGTTTGGTAAACCCACTTCGAAGATGCCACAGATGTGATGTCAATGACCCTAACTCCTTTGATTTATTGGGATATACTGGTATATATTTTAAAGTAGAAAAGGTACATGATCAAAAAATGATTCACAAACTTAATGTTCTAAAATTTGGAACCAAGAAATGGTCAGCACATTTTCGAATTCATGTATTTAGTAGTCATTGGACTTGGATATCCAGCGACAAAGAATAAGGAAAACACTAGACTTCAATAGGCATTTGGGATTTTCAATTGGATTTCTCAGAATCTGGCTTTTCCATTAAAAAAATGGCGAGCCTAAAGTAACGGGAAGACATTGAAGCAAAACTGTGAAGTTTTTTTTTTTAATGGATAAAAAAGATGGATGACAAAGAGAAAAGGACGGGGAGGAGAGAAGTAAGATAATGTGAGAGTGAAGAGTGGACCAACAAAATAAATAAAGGGCTAAAGAGCCACCAACTCCTACTACTCCCCCAACACATCATGCGCCATTAAAAGCAGGCCCCTTTCATATTATCTAATGACTTTCACTCTTTGAAGTCATGAGATTTAATGCTTCTAATTATGTGACCTTCATTTATACAGAGGCAACATTTAGTTGTGGGATATCCAAAAATATGAGAACAAGTGTCCTGCCTCATGAATTATTAAAGCTCTGGTCAACACTCAACAGTTGCATTATTTGGTGCCTTTTTTCTGTTAAAGAGCCAAAGTAGAGGAGAATCAAAGAACCAGGGCGGCACTGACCATGAATTTTTTAAATATAACAAGAAGAATAAAGAAGAAAGAGGCTGTGAAATGAGCTGAGGGAACAGAGAGTTTGGAGAAGGATGAGACAGCTTTTGAAACCTGGTAGTGTTTCTGTGTGAGTGTGGAGTCCGGAGAGGAAGAAGAGATAAAAGAGGAATATATGATAGAGAAGTAGAAGAAACAGCGTAGACGAAAGGGAAACAATATCAATAACTCAGTAATTTGATGGCATACAAGCTCTGATTTGTAATATCAAGTCATTAGCATCTGTCTTCTTAAGGTTTTTTTTAAAAAAATCATTGCAGTGAGGGTGAGTCCCACCCCCATATTGATATTTCCTTTTCATGCTTCCATGATCATCATGGTCATCAACTCGAACCCCACTTATACACAAGCACGCTCTCTTGTTCACCATTCACTCACGCCTCTCATTACTTTGAGTTTACACTATCCATCAACTCATCCCTTGAAACACCATATATTTTGTCCTTTTTCCCAAGCTCTCAGTCACATCCAAATTATTTTGACAACTGAATAACTACCACCAAAGTTACACCCTGCTTCAAATGATACAAGTATATGCACGTTTCACAACTAACTTCAAATTATTTAGTTTCATCACTTAATTTCATCATATAGGCCCGTCTTGTCTTATCTCCCTTTTGCCGGTTCCTATACCATCGCACATCCATTTTTCGTGGCGACTTGTCACTGCTTACGGGCACAGTGACTTATTTTCAATCTCATTTTTATAGAAGTAAGATAAGATAAAAATTAGATTATAAATATGATTTGTGTTTAGATTAACGGTGACAAAAATGTTTTTTTCCTTAACCTCAAACGTATTTGAATTATTATTTGAAAAGTCAGTTGAGATAAAAAATGACTGAAATTGACATGAATCTTATTAAATACTACATATATTAGTTGTATATATTGCGAAAATTGAAGATAAGAATTTAAATTTGAAAAAAAATTAAATTATTATTAAAAATTAGTAAACAATAAAGTACTTAATTAAATATATTTAATGGATAAAATTGTATATAAATTAGAATGTATACAAATGTTTTTTACATGTTGATACTAAATAATAGTACATTACTAATTGGATTACCTATCCCTCACAAGTTGGTCTTTGATTCTATCACTGTCTTATCTTGCTTCTCGTTTTTTAAAGAAAAAAATTAGCATCCTTGTTTTCCTTAAAATAATTAAAAATTGTAAATAAATTATATATAAAAAAACTTTTACCGATATTTGACTGGACCTTACTAGCAGATACAGATACATGCATGCCAGGACCCAATACGCCATCTCATTATCCCTTGCCATCCACCACTGAACATTTGAGCTTCTGAAAATAAGGAGTTTTTGTTTGTTTGTTTTGGAGAAGCGTATTGACTTCAAAGCTCTCTCAAACACTTTCCAACTGAACTTTTTTCCTACTAGCCTTTTTTCCCACTTTCATTAGGCTTTTTTTTTCCTTCAACGCTTGCCCAAACACACTCTTATGAACTTCAACGTCAGAATTTTGACTCCAAGTCCCCTCGTTATTTTTCCACATTTGTATGTATCTGCATATACTACTGGTATAAAATAAAAGTAACAGCTCATTAACTTGTATTCCTTTTTTTTAGCCCTTTCAAACTTGGCAGTTTCTTAATTCATAGTTTCACTTGGTTCTTGAGAATCTTATTATCCTATTGGTTTCTGCTTTCTCTCTTGTTATTAATCTAAACAGGGCGTGAGAGGAAGGAATTATTGTGTGTTGGCAGCATGCAATTCCGAGAAATTCTGTCTCCAACAAAGCACCTTCTTTAACTGACAAGATTTGGATAAATTGCCATTCAAACTTGCGTGTTGTCCTGTTTCTTGGAACTCCAGCGAACAGCTCATGAATAAAAGCTTCAAGGGGAATCCAAATGGTTAACCTTCTTCCACATGCAATACTATAAAGTGCATGTTCACAAGTCAGCTGCGCTGTTTCACAGGCGATACTTCATAGTCATTCACGAGCCTCACAGATCAGTCACACATGCCACAATTTGGGACACAACTTTAAGTGTGCCCATTGTTTTGACATGATTTTTTTATCTCAACTTTTTTAAAAAAAAACAATGATTCAGTTAGTTATAAAACATTTGTACACTTCATTAGCCGATGCCTTCTTTGTCCTTTGACAGAGAATAATCCATATATAATCTAAATTAGAAGTATTTTCAGGACTGGATAGGATCGAAAAATCTCATTCCTAATCCCAAAAAAGGCTCGGGAGAGATTTTTATTCCCAATCTTGGTCCCAGATCGGGATTAAGAATTTTCTGAAAAGGTCTCCTTTCTTATTTTCCCCTTGTATTGAATTTTTTCTTGTGTTTCTTTTAGTCTAGTACAAATATACAATTTGTCCAATATCATATTGTACCAAGTTAGTCCAATGCAAATATTTGAAGTGAATTAAAATTATAAATTCATCAATATATAATTCAATATTCTCAATCTTTCATCAATTAATGTTTTGCTCCCTTTGAGTGTATGCCTGCCTGCACCATAATTTAAAATTGGCAACAAGAACATTAGGGTCGTTGTATGGCAAGATTGAATGATATAGTCTAACAACTCAAGTACAACAAAAAAATTCAATAAACTTGATAATCACGGAGAAGCGATTACGTGCGTTTTGAAAACCTTGAATACGTCCATTGTTAACGATGGATTGCATCCAACTCATAACGTAATATCCGCTCTCGGTGCTCCACAGTTGTTGATGGCACTATAAATCAAAGGCAAATTGTTAAAAACGAATAAAGGCATATCTAAAGCTACTGTGTCAATGAAATAACTTGAATTGAAACTACTCACCGTCGGTTTAAACCACTTCGGTCCACCCTTCTCTTTTGCATTGATAAGCTCTCTATACGTCTTGAGGCCACTATCATTAAAATGGAAATTAACAGACATATTAAACCATTCATTTAAAAGAAGAATCGATGATTCAGACAAAAATTTACTTACTCGGCAAACATGTTTTTGATATCCTCGGTAGGATTGCCATCTACTGAATCGAACCAATAACAGGAGTTCCCTAAGATTAAATTAAACTAAATGACGAAAGAACAAAAAAAGTATTTAGAAGATACTCTACTTACGAGTGAATAAGGTTTCGAGCAAAAAAATGAGTGAATAAGGCTTAATTCTTTGACAGAGGCCGTTCATTCCAAAAAGAGGCTCGTAAATGAGGAAGAAAGTAATAACTGTTTGTGAAGATTGGAAATAACAAAAGCTCTTGCTATGGAAAGAAAGAAATAAAATACAATCATTTGCGTAACATCTTGAAATTGGTCTTCCCTTTGCACCATAAGATGCCCAAATCTATTATTAAAATTTGTCTCAACATCCAACAAAAACTTCATTAAATAGTGGCTTCCGTTGATTTTAAAAAATTCAAACAAATTAACAATTTTTCTTACTTTGCAAATTAAAACAGCACCATTTGTTTAGTTGTCTAGTGCTTGCTCTTCATTTGACATGCTTAAAGTTATCGATTCAGCTCCAAAAAGCACAAGGAAAAGAACAAAAAATTACAATTATTTAAAAATTAATAAGTGAAATGAACTAAACAAACCAAAAGAATAGATATTACCTTGTAGTACAAGAATGGTGTCGGGTTCGGTTTCTCTACTTGGCGCTATTTCTCCTCATCCCTCCTTATCTCTCATTTTTTGATACCAATCAGCATCCTAAAATATATTTCTAATGCCAATCGTTATCCTAAACCTAAAATATATTTCTAATACCAATCGTTATCCTACATTTTTTTTAAAATCTTAAAATAATTTCTTAAGATCATGAAGTATTTTTTTTAGTACCAGTCAATATATTGAAGTATTTTTTAGTACCAATCAGTATCTTGAAGTATTTTTTTTAGTATCAGTCAGTACGGTGAAATATTTTTCAATATTATAAATTTTAGGATTTTGAAAAAATATTTCAGAATACTGACTGATATTGAAAAGTACTTCAGGAGGGACAATCAAGATTAATTCAAATCAATGGTCTAGATTGGTTGAGGGGAGAAATCAAAGATTGAGATTGGATGAGGAGGGATGATGAGAAGGTAATATAATGAGAGGATCCAATTCTAAATAGTGTCATTGAAGTTATCAATTTGAAGTCATTTTAGTTGATCACACAAATTAAAACAGATTCAAAGGTGTTTAAGTATTTCAGAGACAAAAATATATAAATATATATATTCAGGATAGGGAAGTCCCAATCCCAACCCCAAATATTTCCGTCTTGAATTTTTTGGTACGGGATTTGTCCCAATTTACTTGGAATTGGGATGGGAAAACATTGAACATCCCTAACTTGAACCAGATCTTTATGAGAGAGCTAGGGTAGGGTTTGGTATAAGGAAAAATAAAAAGGTTATATTGACGAGAAACAAACTTTTCTACCTCAGTAAATGATGCTAGGCATTTTCTTCTTATAAGCTTAGCTTGAGTTACACTCTTGGTAGTGATCACAGGCATAGTGACACCATGATTAAGGTACTGTTTCTACTATCTTTTAACTTCTGAAAAGAGAGAATTCAGGAACTAGCCATGTAGAATCATCTCTGTCAGGTGGCAGTGAACTAATGAGAAGAGGCAGCTGCAGAATAATTAGCTTTTGGTCAGAATTAGATTAAAGGGATGTTTTGGTGGCATGTGTAAATCTCAAGCCATCATTCTCTTTCAACTGCAGATTGGATCTTCCCGCTTTTCATATGAAAATGTCGGTATGTAGTGTTTCATTATATTCTTCAACCAACCCAGGAATGATCACTAGTAGTATTATTTTTCATTTTTGTTGTTTTTTTTTTTTTAAAAATAATCGGTTAACAAAAGGGCATTAAAAAATCCAAAGAGAAAGTTAGGGGACCTAAACTCTCAAACTCTATATTTTTTTAAAAAAGTCTGATAGCCAATATCCATATGAAGCGGGCTTCCTCACGCTGCCGTACAGATGAATCTCAAACTCTGCCAATCTGATGCTTAGAGAATAAGTAAAATAACAAAGGTACTATATTCAGTCAATTAATGAATTGTTGTTTCAGAGACATTCAACAAACTAAACATGTTCACAGAACTATATATTCAGGCACATATAATGGGATTAAGTCACTTCTTGCAGTTTGGCGGGGGAGAATTTCATAGTTAACAGGAAATCGAAGTCATTGATGAAAACGACACTTATTGCAAGTATGGCTCGATTGGAACACCAACCATAACCCTGGTAAGGGAAGGTTTCACGGATTCTCTTGGCCACGAGTCTTCAGTTTGTGATGTTGGATTCTCTGGACATCTAGATGCAGCTTTCTATTTCAAGGCGAACACAGATACCAGGGAGTTGCACCACTTGTGTAACTATCTTCTTATGGGAAACCATGTTAATCACAATCTATCTCATCAAATTTTTCAACTTGACAAGTATGAGGAGAGATCTTGGACCCCCTCCAGACGATGCAGTCCGAATTGATGTAGACGGATCAGTTCGCCACAACTTTCAAGCAGCTTGCGGAGGAGTAATCAGGAATTCTGAAGGGCACTGGCTGATAGGGTTTTGCAAATCCCTTGGTCTCCATACTGTTATTGAAGCGGAGCTCTATGCCATCAAGCTGATATTGAATTTGGGACTTCAGATGAGATTTCAAAAGATCCTCCTTTATTCTGATTCCTTGGATGCGATCAACATCCTCATGAGAGACTGTTGTTATGCTGACCATCCATTGCGAGACTTTATTAGGGAAACTAGAGACCTTCTCTACCAGGACTGGGACGTGACACTCCGATATACCCTTAGGGATAGCATCTCTTGTGCTGACTATATGGCCAAGGAGGGTCATAATGCTCCTGCTGATGCAGGCTTGTTATTAGTCCCGATAATTCCTTCAGGATGCCTGGATATAGCTTTACAAGACCAATTGGTCTGTAGATCCTAGTTCTTTTACTAGTTTATTGTATTTTTGTGCTAGTCTTTCATAAACTAACCTCTCATACTTTTCAAGCTTCGGCTTGCCAATATTTTCCAAAAAAAAAAGGAATTATATTGATGTTTTTCTTCCCCCCAGTTTCTCACAAACCTTCATATATAAACACAAACACTGTATTACCATGTGTGCACACCAAACAGTTCCCTTCATTATTAACTGTTAACATATTCAGCCATTTACTTTTTATGGATTGGATGGATAAACCCATCCTTAGTTAGTTACAAGAGATTTGGAAATATATAAGGTTGTCACATTAATTATCTGCTAATTAATTACATTAGAATATCGTGTGTAAGGTTGTCTGTCACATTGAACTGAATGTTATTTCTTGCGCTGTTTTTTCCCCTCCCTGCTGACTCGGATCCTAACAAAAAGACAAGAAACTTAGGCCTAGTTACCTGAGGCCAGCCGAATAAACCAAGCCTAATTAAATCGTTTTTTCATGGACCGAGAGTTGTTCAGTCTTTCTTTAACCACATTTGGTTTAAACTACTCCCTCCGATCCTAATTATAGAAGTACTTTTGTAGTATAAATTACATTATAAAAATATTTCTATAAATAGGACCGGAGGTAGTAGCTTTTTTTACATTTTCCAACCAAACCGAACCAATCATTGTCCGACCCAATAATGGGCAGACGCTGTTCTTACAATTTGAGATGCATTTCATGGTTAAGCCCACATGTCTGTTTTGTAAGGAAAAACCCTCAAGTTTCGTTTTTACAGAAGGTAAAAGCCCAGTTTAAGATTTTACTTTAAAGAAAAGCCCAGTGTGAGGGACTGAAAATGTGGCGCCAACTTGTTTTTCTACACAGGGATTCGTGCCCGTGGTTCCGTTTTTAAGGATGATTATGTATACGTATGATTCAACTGATTATCTAGCTTCAAAAATTGCTTTTGTCCTAAGAACTTGTGAAGGTGACTGGAAGCTCTTATTGAGTCCGGCGAGACAATGGAAAATGAATGCATTGGGATGAAAATGAATATGAGAGGCAAAATAGTCTGCTGGCTGTCAAAGAGGGTTAATAATCCATCTAACAACGAACTAATTTATGTTTTATAAGTTTGTGAGTTTAAATTTTATTGTTGATATATGAATTTTATTAATGAATAATTTATAAGTACGAACTTCAAGTTTAGAACTCATAAATTTTTTGGTATGAAAATAAAGGAGGAAGAAATAGCAGTTAACGAAAATGGAAAATAATGGTACGTTGGGCGAGGCGTAGTCTCTTTCATCCTCCAAACGGCTCGCTGGGTTATCAGACAGCAATCAGAAATGGGCCTCCATAAAACTAGCCGTTGCTTTCTCCCCCCGCCTTTTTCTTCACTTTGTTTTTTGGTTTTTTTCCAACAATAAGAAAATAAGAAAAGATGAGGATATAATCATGGCTTCAACGATAAGCTTGTGAGCGAGTCCCACCTCGCTGCCAGTGTCCACCTGTCAACAGTACTTTGCTGCCACTTCCCCATTACCTGTCCCTCCACTGATTTCGTTTTGTTTTGTTTTTCCCCAACACATCATTATTTTATAATTAATTTTTCTTCTAGTCCTAATTATAGGGGCATAATTTACCCTATAAAAATATTCCTATAATTAGGACTGGAGTAGTAGTTAATGACATTTATTATAGTGTACACATTTTTAGTTTTTACTAGGAGAAAGACAGAAAAATTACTTTGAAATTACAAATCAATGATTTTCTAGAAAAATAAGTTGTGAATTATTTATCAAGTTTCGTCATTCCCTTATTAACTTTCGGCAACAAACCTGATTTGGGATTTTACAATTTCAAATTTTTTTCCCATCTTTTTTCTCTTTTAATATCATCTTTAATCTCTCAAATTTTTTCTCATTTTCGTTTTAGTTTCTTAAGTTTTAAATAGTAGATTTTAGTCTCTTGAAAGACAAAATGATCTAGTTTTTTTTTATTAAGTTATAGGACCCAATATTTTGAATGAAATGAAATTTGAGGGACTAAAACCTATAACTTGAAATTTGAAGGACTGAAACTAAAACAAAAGCAAACTTGAGGGTCAAAATTTATATAGACCCTTTTTAAAATTGTATAAGCTGCTCCATTCAAAGAATCTTATTACCTTAACAAACCAGGCATCAACCCCTGGAATTAAGGAAAATCAGTACGAACATTGAATCGGAGAATCAAAAAGTTAGGGAAGTAATAGAAAGATTGGATGGCGTGAGACAAAAGCACCAACTTGCAATTTATTACTGTATTGTGTATCACACTAATTATGGAATTCTGGGTGTTAATTCTTAAGATGTGACTGTACTACATAAAACCCCAAACATTAATCTCATTATATAACTTGGAAATACTTTATAATAAGCAGTCTGTCCTCAAGAGTTAAACTGCAAACACCCAAAAAAACAAACGTGAAATAGATCAAATAAACAGATAAGGTGGCAGTAGTGAATGATGAAGTGAACAATATGCCGTCGAAGTAGCTGTTTTCGGTTTCCTGGTGGATAATGGATACATATGATTGAATTGAAAAAGAAAAAATATCGTCGAGGCCATCAAATCAGTCATAATCGATGCATGCTTGGAGGCAACCGAAGGCATATGAATCATGCTCATGCAACAACCAAAAATTTAAATCACCAGCAAAAAGGCCTATCACCCCAACAAAACCCAACGATCTGTTAACAGTGAAGAGTGGAGTTCCTGATAAATGTTAGGATTCGTCATAACATGATGAATTAGAATATACATTTTTGTTGGAAGAGATGTTAATATTTAGTGCTTAAACGTATTTGAAACAGGATTATGTATATGACCTATAAAAAAAATGAAGAGTTGAGCTAGATCAGAGAGGTGCAACTGCAGCGGAGGGAAGAGTGGAGTGTTTAATGAAAAAGTGGCAAGTGGCAAACGACGTTTCAACTAAAAATTGCAGCCAAATAAAAACAGCAGAGATTTTGTCATCAACCTTTAATTTATTGGCTGACAATTCCCCGGAACCATGTGTATTGTTCATGACTTGGAAAGTGACCCCTTCTCAATATCCAGTTCCTCGGGCAAATGATATCAACAACTTTGTGTATGTTTATGTTTGAAAAATACGTATACATTTATCCCGTAAACCGTAAATCATATTTAAAAAACAACTCCTACCCCTGACTTAAAAACGAACACTTCAGCCACAACCAAAACACAGGCAAGTATGAAATTAGGACAGCTGTTTTAAATTTTTATCACTTTTAGCAAATCCTTTTAAGACAACTCTCAAATGTTCTGTTGCAATCTAACTATGTTTCTAAATTTTTCGAACAGCCTTGAGATCTGATGATGACGAGGTGATTGTTTATATATTTTGTAACAGTGATGGCTGTTTATATTCACACTCACAATTCTGAAAATTCTTTATACGCTATATAAAATTTAGATTAATTCTTTTAAGCAAACAAAACAGTACCCAGCCTCCTTATTAAATATTATTCTTCAACTCTCCACACGATTCTGTACTTGCTATTCACCCCACAGAACCTCTACTTTGCGGATTGATTTCAGAAACATCAATGGGATTCTTTGTAAATATCTTCAATTAAATGATGATTTGATCAGCGGATACCTTTTTAAACAGGAAATATTCCACAGCCAAGAAAATTGATAGAATGTTGCCCATGTTCAGGAATCTGATTGAGTAGCATTGTACTCACTCTCGCCCTCGTCTCTGTACTCTTCTCTCGTTTCATCACTCACTAGTTCTCCATCTCATTCTCACCCCAAGACGCCATCGATCCTTCTGTACAACTGCATGTGCTCGACAGCATTTCCACGAGTTCAGTGGAGCTTCATTTCTGTGGCTTTCATGTACATTTCTGCAGGACTTGACCCCAGTGATCAGATCTGCACGAATAAACAAACCATACACCGCTAGTATATCTTGCTGCGAAATGTCAGCTCCCGATCCCAATAACCGTCAGCGTCCAGGTCCGCGGCCGCCGGAGCCCGACATCATGGCAACACTGCCGTCTTATTGGGCCAAGAGGACCGGGTTTAAGCCCAAGTTCTCCGGCGAGACCAATGCCAGCGATTCTGGTCAGATGACCTTGCAGCCCAAGCAAAGAGAGGCTCAAGCCAGCCCCGGTCTTGAAGCTGGTCGGGTGAGGTCATCGCCGGCCGTGAATGGTGAGGCCGGAGGTGAGAAGGTTAAACCATCGTCAAATAAGGAACACACAGTGAGGTTCCAGGAACCTGACGGAGCGTCCAAGCGCTCGGTTCCTAGTACCAATATGCAGGCACCAGAAACGCCGGCGGAGAAGTCGTCGAGGCCGCGGAGTTCGAGAAGGCACGAGCCAGAGCAAGTGATCGATGTCTTGCCTCAAGTTGCAGATAATAATGGGCTAGCCTCTAGGCGGTTGCGAATGAAATATGAGCTCCGGGATTCCCCTGGTCTTGGTAAGGCGCGTTTGTCTCTCTCTTTCAATCACTGACTTGAAATTATAATGGAATCATGAGATTTTACGATTACCCTAAGGTTGAGAATTTGAAAAGTACTGATTTTTTTTCCCGGCTTTGTAGTTCCCATTGGTCTATACGGTATGCAGCATTTCGTTTCCATGTTAGGTTCGTTGATTGTCATTCCTCTCGTCATCGTTCCTGCCATGGGAGGCACTCAAGTGAGTGATTGGAATAGCTCTATTTGTTCTTCATTTCACATCTCTTTTGTAGCCAGTAATTATGTGCATATTGTCATCTGATGTGATAGTGGCTATAGGGGGATGCTTCTGCGTTGATATCTACAGTGCTCTTCATGTCGGGAGTGACCACACTCTTGCATACTACTTTCGGGTCCAGGTTGCCCCTTGTACAGGGCCCTTCTTTTGTTTATCTGGCTCCTGCTCTGGCAATAATCAACTCCCCGGAGTTTCAGGGATTGAATGAAAATGTAGGTGTTCCTTCCCAGTTTGATGTTGTCAAAATGATTTTAATTTTTGAGGTTCACTCTACCCATATTGTTTGGTCTTGCAATAATTTCTATCATAATTTATAGTGGTGCTCTTTCACAGTTTCTACTGTACACCATCAATTTTCTGATCAACTGACCGAATGCAAGATTACTTGCTTCTATCTCAAATTGTAGAAATTCAAGCATATTATGAAAGAACTACAGGGTGCTATTATTATTGGATCAGCTTTTCAGTCTTTACTTGGATATACTGGACTTATGTCACTGTTGGCACGGTATGATTTTTGTAGTTATATTGCTCATCTATATCTTTTAATACCAGTGCCAGCTTCATGTTTTTGCAAAACAGCACTTATCATTAGGGAAAGACATAATTGCAATGTTCTTAGTCGCGAATGTACCCTGTACTTGATTAACCTTATGTTTGGATGGAGAGAAAATTATGGAAGAAAGAATACTAGAAGGAAAAACTCCCAAAAATAGTAATTTTTTTTACCATTTTAGGAAGTTTTCATTCCTAGTATTTCATTTCCCCCATCTCCCCCACTTTTCTCTCCATCCAAACATAGGGTAAATGCAAGAGTTCATACGGAAAAGTTCCTAAACTTTTGAATGGGGATTTATGTGGTAGCTCTTAAAAATATCTTTTGGGGAGACGACTTCAATTATCTAACGAAGGATTTTTTCTTAGAATAATTTATTAGTGTTTTAAAAGGAGGTATCGTTTCCTAAGAGTTCATTGAAATTGATAATCAGCCTCATTTTATTTCTTTTCAGGTTGATCAATCCTGTGGTTGTATGCTCAACTATTGCTGCTGTTGGACTTTCATTTTTCAGCTATGGTTTTCCTGTACTTACCAAATGTCTCGAGATTGGTGTAGTACAAATATTAGCAATTATCGTTTTTTCTCTTGTACGTGTGGAAATGGATTAATGCCTATCAATCTCATATGTGAGACCTTTTCATTTGCACTGCTATGAAATGCTAAAACTTTTGTTTTCTTTGTTTCTTCAGCATCTTCGCAAGATATCTGTTCTGGGTCACCGTGTATTTCTAGTATTTGCTGTAAGTTCAATGTTATTGCTCCAAATTAGTTACTCCTTAGTAGTTGACTTTTCTTCTTTGTTGTTTAAAATAATTCTTATAAGTTTGACATATTTACGTCACTTTACTGCCAGGTTCCTTTGGGTCTGGCAATTACATGGGCAACTGCTTTCTTGTTGACTGAAGCAGGAGCTTATAGCTACAAAGGCTGTGATATAAGCATACCTGCCTCTAATATGGTATCAGACCACTGCAGAAACCACGTCTTGAGAATGAAGCATTGTCGAGTTGATACTTATCATGCTTTGAAATCTTCCCCATGGTTTAGATTTCCTTATCCACTACAATGGGGAACTCCTGTCTTCCACTGGAAAGTGGCTGTTGTAATGTGTGTGGTGTCCTTAGTCTCATCAGCTGATTCGGTTGGTTCTTTGTCTTTTCCTTTAATGTTTCCTGTGTTTTTGTTTTATTCTACCTTGCTTGTGTTATTATAATAAATTAGTCAAATTTAATCACTTTTGCTCCCTAAATTGGAGCGATGCCCATACTGTGTTATTGAATCAATCTATGCTGTTTTCATTCTCCTTTGCTTTGGACTCTTCAGGTTGGCTCCTACCATGCATCTTCATTATTGGTAGCATCCAAACCTCCAACTCCTGGAGTTCTTAGTCGAGGAATTGGTTTGGAGGGTCTTTCTAGTTTATTGGCTGGCCTCTGGGGAACTGGAACTGGATTTACCACACTAACAGAAAATGTTCACACAATTGCTGTGACTAAAATGGGAAGCCGCAGGGCAGTTGAATTGGGTGCTTGCTTTCTGATAGTTTTGTCTCTTGTGGGTAAGTGTCTACCTTGTTTCAATTTTCACGGTCACCTTTTCTGATGTATGGCTTTATTTAACATGCTCGCTCACTCTCTATACAAGTTATAATCTTATCCTTGTATATGTCCTGTAATTTTTTTTCTCCCCTGATTTTCCCAATAACATTGAAATTGCTTCAATTGATTTATGGAACTCTTTCCAATTGTTTTGGTTAAGATGGCTCTGCTCTTGCAAAATTCAGCAAAGCTTGTGGTGTTTGCAAGAATGAGCTTGAGAAATGAGTCCCTCTTAAGGATGAGGAAGCATTTATTTGAATGACTTTAAGTTCAAATTCACAATTCTGAACTCGATTAATATCAGGGTCTGAACATATTGATGCTATATAACAGGTAAGGTTGGAGGGTTGATTGCTTCAATTCCTGAAGTGATGGTTGCTGCTCTTCTATGCTTTATGTGCGCAATGCTTACTGCTCTGGGCTTGTCAAATCTACGTTATAGTGAGGCTGGAAGCTCTCGCAATGTCATCATTATTGGGTTGTCATTGTTTCTCTCTCTTTCCGTACCTGCCTATTTTCAACAATATGGCATCTCTCCGAATTCCAACTTGTCCGTGCCAAGTTATCTTCAAGCCTACATTGTGGCTTCCCACGGCCCTTTTCGTAGCAGATATAGAGGGGTATGTCTTTCGCGTTATGCTGCAATGTCCTTTTTTTATAGCGAATTCTTTTTGTTTGATTCTGATGATGTTAGATAGGATGTTGATCTTTCATTTTAAAAAATGTAAAAGAAATTTTACGTCGCGATCAAACTTCGTATAATCTCCATGATCTCGTAGAAGACAGCTTGTTAGAATTAGTAATTGTAATTAGAGATTAATATCCCTTCTAGGTATGCTAGCTATCATAGGAGACCTGTATGGCTAAGATTCAATTGTACAGATATTGTTGACTATATAATACATAGTGACCAGAGGAGCATTTATCCTGTTTTCCTTCTTGGTACCAGAGCCAGGAATATTTTATTTTTTTCTCTTTCCATTTCCTTTTTACCCTACTTTCTCTTTGCTGTGATGGCTGTGAACGGCGCCTCTTCTTCCCCAGTCATTCCCGATGCTCTCTCCCTTTCCGGTGGCCCTAAACAGTACCTTCTCTTTCAGTCCTCTAGCCAAACTTCGTCAATCAAGTTGGATCGTACGAATTATCTAGTGTGGGAGTCCGTTGTGTTACCTTTGATTGAAGGAAATCGCCTCCAACACCACATCGATTCTGATTTCTCTGTGCCCTCCTTTACTACAGTTCTTCCTAACACTGCCACGGTGGTTCCCAACCCCGACTTCGAGGAATGGTACTCCGTCAACCGGATGCTCATGGGATGGCTCCGGAACACCACGACGCTCCACGTCGGGACGCAGCTCCTCCACTGTCGGACAACACTTGAGCTATGGACTGAAGCTCGTGCTCTTACCTCTGCGGTTTCGAAATCAAGGACAATCTCTCTTGGGTTGATGCCCAATCTGCCTTACTTGCGTTTGAAACTCAATTGGAGCAACTGAATAACT
Organism: Acacia pycnantha; assembly: GCA_025563575.1. NCBI lineage: Eukaryota > Viridiplantae > Streptophyta > Magnoliopsida > Fabales > Fabaceae > Acacia > Acacia pycnantha. The sequence goes on along the minus strand of JAMWYP010000303.1, from coordinate 334,472 downwards.
TTTCATCCCTCTCCACTCAACCTAGTGCTAATTTTTCTGTCAAGACCGATTGGCCTGAACGTCTACCTTCAGGCCGTGGACCATGGAGAGGTGGTTCTCGAGGAAATGGCAGACGTGGTTCTCGGGGACGCTCCTCTCAAAACTCATCTGGAAGACCTTATTGTGATTTGCGTGAAAAGTCTAGTCACAGGGTTTCTAATTGCTACAAACGGTTTGACAAAAATTTTCACCCTCCTACTCACTCTGCTCCTCAATCATACTTTGCTGATTCTGAAATTGTGGCTGATTCGGATTGGTATATGGACAGTGGTGCTAATCACCATGTAGTTGGAGATGCTTCTCAGCTTGATTCAGTGAAAACTGTTGGTAAGGCTAATCTACTCTCTTGCACTGGATCTAAAACTAAAATTACTGGTATTGGACAAACTTCTATTCCCTGTTCAGGTTCTGTCTCAATGATGTTTTACTTGTGCCTAATATTGCTAAGAATTTGTTGAGTGTTCACCAGCTTGTTTCCAGCAATCCTGTGTCTGTTTTGTTTACTAATGAAGCTTGTGTTGTGAAGGACAACCAGACAGGGCACATTTTGATGAAAGGACCTCCAAGGGACGGACTATATCCAATAAGTAGAGAAAATTTCAAGGCCAATACTGCTGTAGCTTCACTGAATGAAGAGTTTTTGACTTGGCATTATAAGATTGGTCATCCAAGCAATAAAGTTTTACAACAAGTTCTTGATGATTGTAATGTCAAAGTTCATATTCGTGATGATTTTGTTTGTGAAGCTTGTCAATGTGGCAAGTCTAAACAATTACCATTTTCTAAGTCTTTATCTCATGCCTCTACTCCTTTTGAACTCGCTCATACTGATTTATGGGGACCTTCACCTAAACAGTCGGTTCATGGTTATCGGTATTATGTTCACTTTATTGATGATTTTAGTAGATATACTTGGCTTTATCCTCTCAAACACAAAGGAGAAACAATTACTGCTTTTAAACATTTTCAACAAATGGTTGACACTCAATTTCAAACCAAGATCAAATCTATTCAATGTGACAACGACACTGAGTATAAACCTCTCATACCGATTGCTGAAAATTGTGGTATCATTATGAGATTTACATGTCCCTATACATCTTCACAAAATGGTTGAGCTGAGAGAAAACATAGACACATTGTGGAGATGGGTTTGACTCTTTTAATTAATCGTCTTCCTACTCCTACTCTGAAAGGCACATCGCCTCTTGCTCAATTGTATAAAAAGGAACCTGATTATCAGTCTCTCAAACCTTTTGGATGCACCTGCTATCCTTGTTTGAAGCCCTACAATTCTCATAAATTGGAGTTTCATAGTCAGAAATGTGTGTACCTAGGCCCAGCTACAAATCAAAAGGGTTCCAAGTGTTTGAGCCCAACTGGACGAATTTATGTGTCTAGACATGTGATTTTTGGCACTACTTTGTTTCCTTGTCATACAGGGTTTATGCACAGACAGAGCCCATTAAATGAGCATGATGATTCACTGCGCCTCCTTATTGCTGATCCGCCAACACCAATGGACCAATGCTACGCACCTGGTACTTCTAAATCCCTTCCATCTTCTAAGCCCATACCACAAAGCCCATCTTCCCCATCAAAATCATTAATTCCCACTATTTCTACATCTTCTTCCTTCTCTCATAAGCCCAACCCGCCAAGCCCAACACCTCCCATCTCCAATCCTAAATCCCTCCCATCCTCACCAAATTCGCCCAGCTTCATCTCTCATTCAATTTCCACTTCTCCTTCTCATTCGGACTCAAGCCAAGCCCACGGTCCATCATCTCATCTAAACCCATCTTCACCCCACTCTATTACTTCTTCATTATCCAGCTCTCCATCATCTTCCCCACATCATTCATCTATTCCCGTCGACCCCACTCCCTCGTCTTGTCCTTCCTCACCTACCAAGAGTATGAATCCTTCTAATCTCCACCCAATGACTACCCGTGCCAAGTCTGGTATCTCCAAACCGAAACATCCCTTTGTAGGTCTCTTTACCACAAAAACTCCTCAACTTCTTTCCCTTGCCGCTGAACCTAGTTCTTTACCAGAAGCGTTAGCATCTCCTCACCGGTTTGCAGCCATGAAAGCAAAATATGAAGCTCTTTGCCGGAATCATACATGGGATTCTAGTGCAAAATCAAGGTCAGAAGCTTGTTGATTGCAAATGGGTTTTTAAGACCAAATTTAAATCAGATGGTTCTATCTTGAAACACAAAGCCCGGCTTGTCGCTAAGGGTTTTCAACAATCACCAGGTATTGATTATGGTGAAACATTTAGTCCTGTTGTGAAGCCAACTACCATTCGTCTCATACTCACTCTAGCTGTTACGTTTCGTTGGGACATCAGACAATTAGATGTCAACAATGCATTTCTGAATGGATATTTGAAAGAAGAGGTTTTTATGTGTCAACCACCTGGCTTTCGAGATTCCAAACAGCCAGGGTTCATCTATAAACTCACAAAGGCCATTTATGGGCTTAAGCAAGCTCCCCGCGCATGGTTTGATCGACTACGGAATACACTGCTTAGCTGGGGTTTTCAAAATGCTTGGAGTGACATTTATGCTTGGAGTGACATTTCATTATTTTTTCTGAGAACCAAACATATCCTGGTATTCATTCTTATTTATGTTGATGACATACTCATAACTGGGAATGATTCTATATATGTTCAACGTTTTATTGCTCAACCGAATAACGTCTTTTCTCTCAAAGATCTCGGTTCTCTGTATTATTTTTTGAGTCTGGAAATTCATAGAGATAATTTTGGAATTTATATTAACCAGACCAAATACACTCTGGATTTGTTGAAGCGGTTTAATATGTTTGATTGTGCTCCTTTGCCTACTCCTATGGTCACTGGTAGACAGTTCTCTGCTCAAGATGGGACGCCCTTAAAAGACCCTTCTTTATACAGAAGAGCAATTGGATCCCTACAGTATCTTACAACTTCCAGACCTGACATAGCTTTTTCAATGAATAAACTTAGTCAATTTCTCTCTAATCCTAGTGATGTTCATTTTCAAGGGGTCAAGAGAATTTTGAGGTATCTAAAGGGCACATGTCATTATGGTTTACATATTAAGCCAGTAAGATCACTTCGATTAATGGCATTTACTGATGCTGATTGGGCTACAGATCTTGATGATAGAAAATCTATGGGAGGTCATTGTGTATATTTGGGTGGAACTCTTGTGTCTGGTGTTCCAAGAAGCAAAAAGTTGTCTCACGGTCTAGTTCTGAATCTGAATATCGCTCCCTTTCTGATGGGGCCGCCGAGATTAAGTGGCTGAGTTCGCTAATGTCAGAGTTGGGACTGTTTGTTCGACAGCCCTCAATTATTTGGTGTGATAATCTAAGTGCTCAAGCTCTTGCTTCAAACCCTGTTCATCATGCTAGAAACAAACATATTGAAATAGATGTACATTTCATCAGGGGCCAAGTTCTATCTGGGTCCATAGGTGTCAGATACGTGCCTTCTTCTCTACAAATAGCTGATTGTTTTACTAAAGCTTTGTCTTTTTCTCAGTTTTCTTATTTTAGAAACAAACTCGGTGTATGTGCCACACCCTCTCGTTTGAGGGGGAATGTTAGAATTAGTAATTGTAATTAGAGATTAATATTCCTTCTAGGTATGCTAGCTATCATAGGACACCTGTATGGCTAAGATTCAATTGTACAGATATTGTTGGCTATATAATACACAGTGACCAGAGGAGCATTTATCCTTTGGGCATTACAATACATTTTGTCCTGTTTTCCTTCTCAGCTGAAACTAATGTTCTTATTTAATGGTGATATGAGAAGCTTAAAGATATGAATAAGGACGTGGAGAAACAGTGAACGAGCAAATGAATGTGGATGAGTTAGCTTTGTTTTTATGATATTGGCTTTATTTTGGGACTTGAATGGGATGCTGGTTGATTTAAAGCGATTGTACTTGGAGTTCATGAGAGAGTGTGAGAAGGGAGCTAATATGTTGTTTTGGCAGCTGAACTATGTGGGGAACACGCTTTTATCACAACACATGGTGATAGCGTTTGTGGTAGCTGTTGTTCTGGATAATACAGTACCGGGGAGCAAGCAAGAACGTGGGGTGTACGATTGGACTGACGCCGAGGCTGCAAGAAGTGAGCCTTCTGTTGCTAAAGACTATGGATTGCCCTTCCGAGTTGGTAAGGTTTTCCGGGGGGTGAAATGGGTTGGCCTCTGAAACTCAAATATTTGTTAGCTCATCAAAATCACGTCCTCTTCGGGGGCCACCCATTCTTACGACATCAATCATCATATTCATAGTATTTCTACACAAGTCTATTTATATATAGATAGCATTCTGGAAATGAAATTTCTGATGCAGGATGAGATGTCTTAGTAAAATAGGTTTGGTGGTGGAGATATTTTGTGTGGGTTGAGATTGAAGAGGGATGATCTGATTCCAGGTGTCACTCGCTAGATTAACCATGTATGTAGTTTTCATTCCATCAAAATTTCCAGGGTGATTTTTCTTTTCTGCTTGCTTTGCGGGCGGCCTTTCATTAAACATCATGGTTATGTGTGTATATAGTATATGATATTTTTCAAGTTCAATTCTTTTGCGGTTTGATGCAACTTCATCATCTTAGATTTAACTTTTTATCGGTAGCAACAAGAATTACATTACTCCTCCTGACGATGTCGGCTCGCAAACTGACTGTTAGACTTTTTTATTTTTGTTTTCTCAAGCTCTTGTATATTGTTAAAAGCTTTAAAGAAAAATTTGCACATCTAGTTTACAATGAATTTAGATTCACCTCAAGTTGGGCCCATAGTCGTAAGCAAGGACGGACCTTGGAAGAGACAATGGGGGGCCATGGCCCCCCCAAAAAAAAAAAAAAAATTCAGACTGAACGAGGGAGAAGAAGATAATCCACTCTCTCTTCGGCTCCTCTCACTCCTTTACTCTGGTTCAGTCACGTCCTTCTCCTCCTCCCTTATCCAGCTCTCACCGTCAAAGGTTGAAAAAAGGGTGAAGATGAGCGCTCTACTCCTCTAGTCCAGTCCTTAAGAGTCGACCTTCTCTCGACGAGCTACCGATGGCCACAACCGATGAAGGCAAGAAAGGAATCAATAGTTTCTTCAATTGGTACTACACTACATTCACTTTGGTTTTGCTAGTAACTCCGACTGTGGTGGTTTATATCCAAGATTCATTAGTGGAAGATAGGTTTTGGGATACCAACTCTGTTTTTGTTCCTCTCAATCATCGTGTTCTTCGTTGGAAAGAGGATCTACGTGCATGCTAAACCAAAAGGGAGTAGTTTCTCTGGTATTGCTCAGTCCTAGCCGCCGCTTATAGAAAAAGACGACTTGAGCTTCCAAGTGACGACAAGATCAATGGAGTTTTCTATGATCCGCTATTACTGGAGGGGTTCTAATGGAGATTGGTTTGTTTTTCTCTTGTCTTTTTGGACCGATTTCTTTCCTCATGTTTATTATTTCGAGTCATCTTGACTTTTTTTTTCTTTTGCGGTTGTATTCTGCTGCTCCTGTTTTCTATGTTGAGCAATGGTGGCTGCCTCTTCGAAGATGATGGATGAACAGTAACTAGCGGCCCCCCCAAAGATTTGTGTCAAGGTCCGTCCCTGGTCGTAAGAGAAAAGCTTCCAACACCATTTTCTTCATTTCCACGTACGTTTTGAATTAAGGACATGATTAAGGGAGAGTAAGTCTTTTTTTTACTTGCTCCCAACTTGGGATGTTGGTTAAAAACTTAAAATTCAATTTAGGGTATGTTTGGTTTGAGGGAAGGGGATGGGAGGGGAGGGAAGGGGAGAGAAAAAAAAAAATGAGAGGGAATTTTTTTTTTGAAAATTGAGTGTAGTGGGGCCCATATATTTTCCTCTCCCCTCTTTTTTTTTTCTCTCCCCTTTCCTCCACTTCCCTCAAACCAAACATACCCTAAAGGATCAGGTGCTCAGAGACGGAAGTGTGCGTCCAAACTAAATTATAGCACAAAGCCGCCATGCAGCAGACATTTAAAAATTATATGGAAGAGTCTGGTCTTCCCTTTAGTCTTTTATAAAATTATCATTAAGTTTTAAAAAATAAATCATCAAATTCAAATTGCTAAAACTTTTTTTTAAACGGATCAAACTGGAATAAAAAATAAAAATAGTTTATGATGAGTTCGGCAAAGAAGAAAAGGAGATAATGGAAAGGGGGGAAAGGAAAGGATAGAGATTTATCTATCTCATACCTACCTAATTTGCTGCATTTAAAAATAAATTAAATATTCAATAGTCCAATAGATGGCACTAGAAAGATTGATAGATAATGCTTTTAGGTTATTAAAATATGAAATAATACATATAAATATTACGACAAATGTTAGGGGTGTTTGGTGGATTTTACCTTAATAAATTATAAATGAGCTTGCCTATTCAAAGGATCACTTATAATTCGCATATGAAAAAAGTATTTTTATAACAATTTTTTATTGGTATTATACTTGCAATTTATAGTATTCAATATTGATAAATAATTATAACTATAAGTTTTCGGTTTCTGGCACCTTCAAAAAAAAAAAAAGCCTGAATATGCATGAATTAGACTAGGAAAATATCACTCTGGTCCTATTTATAAGTTCCCCTTAACCAAAAAATTTGATCTTATTTATAAGTTCTTATTGACCAAATAAATGAGATTGTGACAATTTTACCCCTATTAACTACACCAAGAGAAAATAAAAAGTTGAAAGATACTCATTCATAAATGATGGTAAAATTAAAAATTTACCCTATAATTATTGAGCTAACTACCTCTTCTTAGTATGTGTGATTTGATAAAAAAAAAAAAAAACTTATAAATATGATCAAAAGTGATATAAATCTTGATTGTTTTTGTAATGATGCTTATAAGAATGTTGGTGACGAGTGACGACGCTTCCCCAAATGTTGTATGTGGTTGCCATTCAAAATGTTTGGTAAAGAAGGGTAGTAGGCAATGATTGTATTTGGACTGGGTTTCCGTCCCTATCCACAGGGAAAGCCCAGCCTTTTGGATCGTTTAGATCTAATCTGGATAGTTTAGATGTAATTTTTTTTTATCTTCTGATCTTTAAATGAAATAAATGTTTTTAAAAAAATAATAGTTAAGAGATTATCTTTATTTTAGATTCTTTAATTATTAAAATAATTTTTTTCCAAAAAAAAGAAGTAAAAAAAATTAGATCTAGACGGTAGATCTGATCTAAACAGTCCAGAGAAGGCTGGACTCTCGCAAGTGTTGTACTATGTGGTTAATTGCCAATGTACGTGCTTTATTTTATTATTGGTGGAGTGTAGTGGTAATACTTTTTCCCCCACCCAACAAATCTGACGTGTTTCAATTTCTTCCAAAACACAAAGCCGCATTCTCAAATATACAAAAAAATCGAGTCCACACGATCAGGATTCCCATTTACTCTCTCCTATTCTAAATATCTACATCAATCTTCACTACTTCATAAAAACCATTCAAAATTATTTTGTCATTTAAATCATCTTAGAATTGAAAAAAAAAAAAAATCCATTTCACCCTTAATTAACACCATTACTTCAACATTACAAATATGTTTTTTGGGGAAGTTAGCGGCGATAAATAAATTATTTAATTATAACATATATTATACTCCCTCCAATTTAATTATAGAAACACTTTTGTAATGTAAATTGTATTATAAAAGTATTCGTATAATTAGGATCGGAGGTAATATATCACTAGGTTATATATCATTTCATAAGTCACATAAATTAGTTTAGAGAAAATAAATAAATATAAATACTTTAATATAATTTATTTATCTTCCTTAATTTCTTTATAAAAAAGTTAATTAACTCTTACATTAAACATGAGAGGGAGTAGGTCATTAGGAATTTCAAAACAAGCATCACCAACTAAAGTTGTTGATTTCGCTGAGCTTACTGTGGAATACTGTACAAATTGAGATTAAATACGGGTATATCACCAATATTGCTTAAAATCTGAGACCAGTGAAATTTCCAATGACTTTTTTGGCCTGATTTAATTTGTGACACACACACAGACAGATATATATATATATGTGTGTGTGTGTTTTGGGGATCCCTTCACAACTTAAGTGACCAAGATATTCTTAAAAAAAAAATCTAAACAAAAGTCACGTCAAAAAGGAACAAAGGGTCATAGGGTCTTTTTGGGTATTATGTCAAAAAACGCTAACAACTACTCCTTTGGTTTTTATTATAAGGCACTAACTACAACTAGTAAATGTATTTTGTCCTTTTTATAAAACATTTATGTGTTTCCAAAGCGCATTAATTATTTTTTTCATATATGAATGGGTGAGAGTAATAATTAATACTACCTCCGGTCCTAATTATAAGAACACTTTTGTATTTAAATTTAGAGTTAAGTACCAATTTTGCCCCTGAAATACGCGCCTAGGAGCAATTTTGCCCCTTAAGTTTTCGACGTAGCAATGTTGCCCATGAAGTATCAAAACATAGCAATGTTGTTCCTCTGTTAAAAACTCTAACGATCAACTAACGGTCAACGTTAGGGTTTTTAATGGAGGAGCAACATTGCTACATTTTGATACTTTAGGGGCAACATTGCTACGTCAAAAACTTCAGGGGCAAAATTGCTCTTGGGCGCATACTTCAGGGGCAAAATTGGTACTTGACCCTTAAATTTACATTACAAAAGTGTTCTTATAATTAGGACTGAATGGAGTATGATATTAGAGTTTAGTGCAATTAGTAGGGGTAATATTGAAAGTTACTTAAATTTTAAAACAATTTTATTGACTTTAACTGTTTTTATTAGTTTGTGAGGATTGTTAGTTGGTGTCTTACTTATAATAAGGACCAGAGGGAGTATATAATACAACATTAACAACTAAATCAATACACGTTAACAATTATATTTTAACAACTAAATCATGACTTTTACTTAAACATTTTTTGAAAATATCTTGATCACTTGAGTTCGAGAGATTTTCCATATATATATATATATATATATATATGTATATATATATATATATGTATATATATATATATATGTATATATATATATATATGTATATATATATGTATATATGTATATATATATATATGTATGTATGTATGGGTTTATCGTTTGTCATGTTACTTGATATAAGGTTATGTCAAGTCACCCCAAAACTACGTCGTTTTGGGAGTTCATTAATTCCCCTAACTCCAAAACGACATCGTTTTGAGAGTTAGGAGAATTAATGAAGAGTGTTTTAGTAAAATTCATGTAATAAATACAAAAACAAAAATACCAAAAATACTCTTCATTAATTCTCCTAACTCCCAAAATGACGTCGTTTTGAGATAGGAGAATTAATGAATTCTTAAAACGACATAGTTTTGGGATGACTTGACATAACCTTATGTCAAGTGACATGACAAACGATAAACCCTATATATATATATATATATATATATATATATATATATATATTGAGTTTTTTTTTTTGGCCGAAATATATATATTGAGTTGATGTGCCATATATGCGTGGTAACTCAAAAACCAGCACGTGGGATTTGCTGTCATTTTATGGACAAAAGGGCTACAAAATTATCATAAAGGACGCTTTGTTTTTTCCCCCTTTGCTTGTCCGTGAGCAAACAATTGAGGACAATGAATGTATCAGGTCCGTTGATCTAGATCTTAGAATATCTCAGATTAAAATTTAACTTATTTAAAATAGTGATGGGAACTTTTAAAGATAACGTTTTGTCGGGGTTTACAGGCTCGTTTGTTATAAAGAAGTTTAGAGAATGAAAGGAAAGATCCCAAAATTTTTATGGTTTTAGATGTTTGGTAGACGGAAGATCTAGTCAGCATCTTCCAGTGAATGCTTATCTTCCTATATTTGAGGGAAGACGCTTTCCATATGAAAATGGAGAGAAAGCTGCAATCTTCCTAGGAAAGTGTTTTTTTTCCTTCCAAAATTGGTTCTGATTCTTCTTTTCCACACTTAACCAACACCAAATTCTTCATATCAAACATATCATTTTCTCTCAACTTAAGTTTCATTTCCTTGTATACCAAACAACTCACATTTTTAAAGTTCCCTCTCAATCTTCCTTTCCATTCATTTCCCTTTTTAAATCTTTTTCATAATAAACGGGCCTGAGTGAATAAGCACTTTTAGACAATGCATGTGATGACGGTGGTTCAGTTCGTAGCTCTTGCGCCTTCCTACGAGGGTGGATCCACATCCACAGTTTCTCGCCCAGAAAGATTTTTACATTCCCAACTCCCTCTCACGTTTTGTTTTGTTTTGTTTTTTTCATTTATCTTTTATTTAAGTGAACACGCACCAATAATTTGAGATTACAAGAATGTAACTGGCGACCCTATATTTACGGGAGATTTTCGAAATCAAAAGGCTGAAAAAGTCATGTCACTCTCACATCTTGTTTTATTCACTCACATAGTCACATGCGCACTCGGTTTAAAATAATTACTGAGTTTTACGCAGAGACTATGAAAATTACTGGTATAAAATAGAGGGCAAAGCGGCATAAAGATAATTAATTCATAGGGCAATGTTAATTGGGGCAAAGTGAAACCAGGATAAGTGAGAAGATCCAAACAATTGGGTCCATGCTTTGAGTTGGCACTGAGTTTCGGCACACGTTGAGTATGTTACAGGGAATTTTACGAGTTTAGTAATGATTTTAACAAGAATTGTAATGGTTCTGACAAAAATGTCTGCTGATAAAAACATGCAAGTAAGGATTCACCCACATTTTTTACATTTCACCAAAATTCGTAATGAAAGTGAAAAGTTTAGTAATGATTTTGATAAGAATTATAATAGTTTTGATAAAAAGTGTTTGCTGATGAAAACATTCACGTCAGTAAATTCTTTTGTCAAAACTATTACTAAACTTATCAATCCCTTTATAAATTTTGTGAAACTCGTTTTATTGTTCACCTTTTCTTCCCCAGCCTCCTCAATTCGTTTTACAATTCTTTTATCCTGTCGCTGCTATAGCAAGAAAGAGAGGAATCAAATGGGATTAGAAGGAAGATAAGGTGGTTGGACTTTGGCCACTGGCGAAGTGGTCTTTGAACGAACTGGACGAAGAAGGGAGAATGGGGTGGAAAGAGTAGAGATGAATGGATGAAAGATAAAAGGGAGGAGAGAAATGACATTTTGTGTTTCATCCAAATATTTAAAATCTAGAGGGTTAAGGGGTAAAAATACACATGAGCTTTATCCTCGGGAGCGCCATCACCATGTGCTTTTTTTTGGAGCAAAAATATACATAAGCTTGTAAAACCAGAGCAAAAATCTCATCACTGTTAAATTGCTTAGACGTCTGTTAAGTGTGTTATGAAAATACCAACATGCCCCTACCCAACACCCTCTCCTACCCAATCTTCATCTCTGCAACTCATCCATTAAAAAAAAAATATATATATATATTGTTCTTCTTTCCCAAATGTTGATTCTGAATAAAACATCAACGGATCGAGAGAAAATTAAACCGAGAGGGACACATGGTGAATCACATTTGATGCTATGCGGCAAACAATCAGATCAAGAGCAATATATCATCAATTTCAGCAATCAACCAAAAGGAAGAAATCAATTTTCCTCTGCCGCTGAGTTGCATAACTCCTTTAATTTCAGCAATATGCCTCCAGCGCAAAATGATCAGAAAGGTCTCGATTATTCACCTTTGTCTCAATCTGAATTAGATCAAGCTCAGACTCGTGACGACGATGATGACCGAGATCAACCTCTGTCGACGTCCACCACCGATAGCGATTCTTCAGATAAGGAAACAGGGAATTACAAGAACAGCGACGTAGAAGCCCAGAACGAGAGAGATCACGATGTCAATTTTTCACCCTTGCCTGATTTTTTGCTTTCAATTTCTTGTCTATAATCTGTCTTGTATAACAATGTTTCATGGTGGGTTTGATGCTTCACTCAAAACAAAAATTATTTCCAGCTTTATTGCAATGAACAACGAACCACAGAGGTTCACGGTGGTGACTGGTAATGGTGTGGAATAGTTCAATGGCGGATCTCCGCAGGTACGACATTCAGCTTGTGGATCAAATCGGGTGAATAGAGAACGGTAGTATCAGTGATCTTTTGGTTCAAGCCTTATTCCAATCGAGTTTGCCTCTGCTGGTTGCCTTAAACGCATGAAATTGATGATATATTGCTCTGCATAGACGCTCCAGTTCACCGGAAGCTAGCTCCTCTTGCTTCGATTGGGAGGCGCTCCCAGCCATGAGGCTATCAAGGGTACGGGCGACCCGGTTGATCCTCTCCCTCACATCTCGCATCTCTGCTTGAAAAGGAAGAACTAGATCTGGGCACCATGGGTGATCTGAGAAGCAAATGGGGTGACGAGAAGGAGGGAGATGACTGATGGAAATGGAGGGCAGTAAGGGAAATTCAAAAAACCTAGGCTTTTTTGTTTTTTTTAATAAGGTGGCACCCACTAAAAAACTAACGGCACTTAACTCTCTTAACGGTGATGGGATTTTTGCTCTGGTTTTACAAGCTCATGTGTATTTTTGCTCCCAAAGATAAAACTCATGTGTATTTTTGCCCCTTAACCCAAATCTAGACTTCTACTTTTGTACCTCTTTATCCTTTCCCTTTTACAGCAGACTTTTTGAGATTTTTAAATTCAAATAGTATTTATTTATATTTTTCCTTTCAACAAATTCATGTGATGAGAATACAAATTCATGTGATGAGAATATGAGATTATTTGGATGGAGTTTCGTGTGATATCAATATTAATCATATTAGTAAAGTTTTTTTTTTTTTTAAAAAAAAGAAAATTTTAAGAAAGGGTTGAGTTTCCCACAATCTAAGGACAAAAGTAAAACGAACAATATTAGTGAAGTTATTAGTACTCCCGGTTTTTATTATAAGGCACTAACTAACTTTTCTCACAAACCAATAAAAGTAGTTAAAGTCAATAAAGTTATCCTAGAATCTAAGTAATTTCCAATATTACCCCTACTAATTGCCTAAAATCTAATATTACATTATTTATTACTCTCACACATTTCCTTTGTTAATTAGGGGCAAACATGAAAAAAAATAACCAATGCTCATTGGGAACAAGCAAGTGCCTTATAAAAAAGACCAAACAAACTTACTAGTTGGTGTCTTATAATAAGGATCAGAGGGGAGTACATGTTTAAACCTAAAAAAAAAAAATAAAAAAGCGGGGGCGGGGTAGGTGTGGGATTGAGCAAGCCACAAGTGGTGTGAACTCAGAAGCACACTCTCTTTTGCCATTTTATATTTAATGCCCTCTCAACTTCTCTTCTTTTCCTCAGCTTGACGTTCGCCTTGTTTCAGGAGAACACCAAGCTTCGCTTCCTCTCAATCCCAACCTCCTCCTTCACCTAAATATCTTCGCTATGCACTCCCTCTCTCCCGCCTCTTCCCATTCTCTTCAGTTTCTGGTCCCCACTCGTCCACTTCCCTCCGTACCTGTTGTCAGATGCAGCTCCGGCTTCCAATCTCCCGGCTTCTCCCATGCCCACGGAGTCGCCGCCAACCGCGCCGACTGGCAGAGCTCCTGCGCCATTTTGTCCGGCAAGGTTGTCTCTCAGCAACATTCCTCCCCTGACAATAACGGTGCCCCAACCGTCAACGGCCACACAGCCTCCCTCACGGATCTCAGCCTGGTCCCCATCGATAACATTCCCGGTTCCGACAATAACAAGCCTCTTCCTCCCAAGCCCCTCACCATTTCGGACCTCTCGCCGGCTCCGATGCACGGCTCACAGCTTCGCGTCGCTTATCAGGGCGTTCCTGGAGCATACTCTGAAGCTGCCGCCGGCAAGGCCTATCGTAACTGCGAAGCCATTCCTTGCGATCAATTCGAGGTGGCTTTCCAGGCGGTCGAGCTCTGGATCGCGGATCGAGCAGTTCTCCCCGTGGAGAACTCTCTAGGCGGTTCAATCCACAGGAATTACGACCTCCTCCTCCGTCATCGTCTCCACATCGTGGGCGAGGTCCAACTTCCGGTCCACCACTGCCTCCTTGCTCTCCCTGGAATCCGAAAAGAGTACCTAACCCGCGTGATTTCACATCCCCAAGCCCTGGCTCAGTGCGAGCACACGTTAACCAAACTCGGCCTCAACGTGGCACGAGAAGCCGTGGACGATACAGCCGGTGCCGCGGAATTCATCGCCACCAACAGCCTCCGCGACACGGCGGCAATCGCGAGCGCACGTGCCGCGGAGCTGTACGGATTGCAAGTGTTGGCGGACGGGATCCAGGACGATCCGGGGAACGTGACCCGATTTGTTATGCTCGCCCGAGAACCAATCATTCCCCGTACGGACAGGCCGTTCAAGACGAGCATAGTGTTCGCGCACGACAAAGGGACGTCAGTATTGTTCAAGGTGCTATCGGCGTTCGCATTTAGGAACATTAGCTTGACGAAGATCGAGTCGAGGCCTCACCGGAACCGCCCGATCAGGCTGGTAGATGACGCCAACGTGGGCACTGCGAAGCACTTCGAGTACTTGTTCTACGTGGATTTTGAAGCTTCCATGGCGGAGGTTAGGGCCCAAAATGCCTTGGCGGAGGTGCAGGAGTTCACTTCTTTCTTGAGGGTATTGGGCAGCTATCCCATGGACATGACTCCATTGGGCACCTCCTGCTGCCGGCAAGATTTGCAAAGCCTCTGAATACGATGCCGTTTGGAGGATGGCAAAAAACAAAAAACAAAAGAATAAAGATAATTTCTGTTTCCCGGTACTGTAGAAGTATGGCGGTGTTATTATATAGTTTTTAAATTCTATTACGATGTGATGGTTAAATTTGAGGGGAAGGAGTTAATTTGTTGATGTGGAAGGGGGTTGGTGGCAGGGGGTGTTCATTGTACAGAGACGTTTTGCGGGTTTGTGATGTGATTCTAAAGTTTTGGTGAGCAACGAACGTGGTAGCTAGCTACCCCATTGCCACGGTCATTTACATTTAGTGTGTATACTTTGAATTGAATGCCCCATTAGTTGCTTGTACAAGGCACCGATAGAGTAGGTTTACATCTTTTTTTTCTTTTTGGCTTAACGTAGGTTTTCATGTTTTTTCAATCATTTGATTATTGCATCATCAGATTCCAGTCTTGTTAAGTGTAATTGGAGAAAGAAAGTCAAAATAAATTTAAAAAAAAAAAAAAACCCTTCGTCTAATCATCAAACTTGTAGAGTATGTAACAACAGTCCTGTGAACGCAGTATCCCTCTATCTTTTTTTTTTTTTTAATACTCTCTATGATTCTTATTATAAGGCACTAACTAACAATTCTTATAAACTAATAAAAACAGTTAAAGTCAATAAAGTTGTTCTACAATATTTAAGTAATTTCCAATATTATTTCTACTAATTGTATTAAATCCTAATATTATACTCTCTCCAGTCCTAATTATAGGAGCAAATTTTAGAGTTGGTTTTGGTCCTAATTATAAGAGCAAATTTTAACTTTTGTCATTTTTTTCCTATAATACCCCTATTTATACTTTCTCAATAATAATTAAAGACAATAATAATTTAATAATACACCTATATATTTTATAAAATAAATAATGTTTGTAACTCATTAATGTCATCTATACCTAAATTATACTTTTTAATATAAAATAATTTTGAGTAATTTTTGTCATATAATTAACTAATTTAAGTTATGTAATTTTTTTTTTTTAAAAAAAACATTTTTTGTGTGCTTTCCAAACAAGCACTTGGATTCTGTATGTACTGAGTTATCGAAGTTCAATTATTTGTCGTCCGATTTAATCTGCTCTCACTAACCAAACAACTAGAAAATGTTTGCCTTATGTAATTTTTAATTTTTAGAGGGGTATTTTTGAAAAATACACATAATTAACTAATTTAACTTCCTTCCTTAATCTCCTTAAATTCTGGTAATTTGCTCCTATAATTAGGACCAGAGAGAGTATTAATTATTATTTTCACCAACTATCTTTCTTGATTAGGGGCATATATGTAAACAAATAATTAATGCTTCTTGGGAATAAATAAGTATCTTATAAAAATGACCAAGTAACATTGTTAGTGGGTGTCTTATACTTCTAATATGGATCAGAAAGAGAGGGTATAACAAGAAGTCAACAGCTAGCTTCTTTTTGGGTTTTGAGACTCACAGGCCTATTTGTTTTTGAATCTATGTATTCGTTCTGGTGTTCTGGTATCTGTGTGGACCCAGGAAATTATGGGGGCACAATTGGTGGGGGGATTTGGAGGCAGCGCCCCCGATTTTTTTATTTTTAAAAGAAAGTTTTAAATGCATTAAAAAATAAAAGAATATAAACAAGAAAAAAAATATATAAAAAAAATATCTATGAAATCAAGTGAATATTGATGATGTAATAAAGAGGAAATTATTTTACAAACTTGTCATTTAGAAAAGTAAGGCTAAATACTGTTAGAAATGTAGCTACATAAATTACAATGAAGAGTGAATGACACTCAATAAGTTCAAGACATATATTTTAATAAAAAAGTATATTATATTATAATAAAAATAATTACAATGTCATCCTTCTAGGCCTTATGTTTTGGAATTCTATCATAATTGTCTTATTATCAATGCTATCAAATACGAAGTGCAATCTTGATATATTAACGGTGGATAATCATTCAAACATGTATAAATTCAAGGAAAGTAGAAAAATAATGCTAATGCTAATGAAAATTTGAAACCATTATATTCAAGTTATTAATTCTAACTCCATTAACTTGAATTTTTTTTTTTAAAAGAAAAATCCCAATTTTTTTGGCGGGCAAGTCAACATACCTAGGTCCGCCTCTGTCCGTGTAGAATGATCTTTATTAAAGCGTAAATAAATATACGAAGGTGCGTAACAAGATCGTGCTTAAGACAACAACTAACTTTTCTTACAAACCAATAAAATTAATTAAAGTCAATAAAGTTGTCCTAAAATCTAAGTAATTTCCAATATTACCCTTACTAATTGCGCTAAACTCTAATATTATTACTTTCACCCACTACCCTTATTAATTATGGGTAGACATAAAAAAAATAATTAATGCTCATTGGGAATAAGTAAGTTTCTTATAAAAAGAACTAAATAAAATTATTAGTTGGTATCTTATAATAAGGACCAAAGAGAATATAATTAGAATATGCGCTCATTTTCCTCATTGCCCCCAACACTGCCATCTAGTTCTTGTTTTTGCTTTTGCCATTGCTTGAAAGCGTCGCTCTGCCTATATGAGAGTGAGACACTTTTTTTTTTTTTTATAAATATATTAGTGAAACGTCGCCATACAAAGAGAGTTTGCTAGGCGATTGTATTAATTAGAAATACCCCCCAAAGTCTAATAAAATTGCATAGAGTAAATAAAATTGCCTTCTTTGACCCCAAAAAAAAAAAAGCCTTCTACTGTCTCGATAATTTATGGAAGGGCTAACTATGGAGTGCTAAGGAGTTCACGGCCACAACACCTGTCTTTTTTTTTTTCTTTTTTTTTTAAAGGAGGAGCCTGGTACTGAATAACAAGCAGGGCGTACAAGTAAGAGGAAGATGAATGTGTATCAAAAAAAAACAAAGAGGAAGATGAATGGCATTTTGGGATCAGATGGCAAAAAAAAAAAAAAAAAAAAGGCAATGGGATAATATTAATTGGTAGCTACAGAATTGGGTGCGTGATTTCGAAATGGAAGTAGCGTGATTATAAGTGGGGCCGTGGGGCCACGGGGCACCTCAACTTGCTCTCCCCGAAAACAATTTAAGGGCCCGTTTGGATGGGCTTTTAAAAAAATTGTTTTTTGTGTTTTTTTTTGTAGTACTTTTTTTTAACCTCAAAATTGGAGCTTTTAAAAAAGGAGCATTTTAGTTTTTTTTTTTTTGACTTTTATTTTTTTTAAAAAATATCATCTAAACACATAAATGAATTTTTTTTGCATTAAAAAAGTGCTTTTTTTATGAAAAAAAACCCATCTAAAAGGGCCTTATATAAAAATGGAAATGATCAAAGAGAAGGAGACTGCCAGCTTTACTGAATTTATTTTTTATCCCAATTCTACTAATTGTTGTGGTAGTAATTACTTTTTTAACATGATTTATAATATTTAAGATATATATATATATAAAGAATTGTACCTCAACTTCCGTAAATATATTTTTGAATGGCTAACTCAAAGCTAAAAATAACTTCAAAATATGAAGGTAGTGGACAAGAAAGGAATGGTCACCGACCCCGTAAGCATGAGATATTTAAGATTGATTGCTAAAGGTATGGCCAAACAGCATTTATTATAAGATCAGAACTTAAGAAATTGTGTGAACTCAAATAATTTGCCTTTCTGTCCCTTCCCTCCATTCTTGTTATGTTTACATCATGAGATCATATTCCACCCTTAATTGTTTATTGGGTCAAATTAGAGTGACCTCTCCTACCTAAAAGCATTTTTTACATTCACACACATTTAAATTTGAGACATTATGCTTAAAAGCCGATAAAATCACTTCCATATTTTTAAAATGATTTTGAAAGGCTTAATTGTCCAATGTTGGAATATAAATTATATCTCTTATAAGTACTTCCCAACACACCCTCATTTTCAATATTTGAAGTCGAATGTGAAATCCATGTATTCAAACAAATCCATCAAGTATTTAGTTTAACTGGTTGGGGTTGTACTAACTTAATTAGAGGTCTCAAGTTCGAGCTCTGGGAACACAACAATATTTGGTGGTAGAGCTTTCTGCCTTTGTGGCCCAACTCAGCTCGCTCCAGATTAGTTTGGACCCCAATAAATTCCCGAGTTAAAAGGGGTAGGTCTAGGATACCGGATGCACATGCAAAAAAAAAGCAAAGGAATCCACCAAGTAAGTCATATTACAGCTAATTCTTATTATTTAGGGAAAATTCATACAGGGGCCCAATTAAGACCCAGAATTTCAAAAAAGACCCCAACAACTTTCGCATACCAAAAAGGGCCCTAGGGCCTTTTCTGGTATAAACGTTAACAACTAAAACAGCCAGATTAACAACAAAATTAATACCCGATAACAACTAAATCAGTCGCATTAACAACAATATTTTAACAACTAAATCAGTCACTTTAACAACAATATTAGCCCCGGTTAACAACTAAATCAGTCAGATTAACAACTAACGTTTTAATGAAAAATCTCAGAAAAGACCCTAGGGCCCTTTTTGTTATATGAAAGTTGTTGGGGCCTTTTTTAAAATTTTGGGCCTTAATTGGACCCTGTATGAATTTTCCCTATTATTTTTGATAAACGAATGCAGATATTAATGTACATCCTATAATTGTAAATTTAAAGCTTGATATCCTCACTCTTTTGTTAATCTTTAATCGGTTTTTTTCGTTTTAAGTAGAACTTAGCTTATTTTCTTTTCTCGTCCGCTTTCATCTTTTACCTCTTTCGTGACCATTAAATCAAGATCTAATGGTTTACATTTAATATTTTATAAAAATATTATTACAATAAAAAAATGATGGGTAAGAAATTAAATAGAGAGAAGGATGTAAAGAAAATATTAAATATGAATCATTATATCTTGATCAAATGGTCATAAAGGGGTAAAGGATGAGAACAGATAAGAAAAAAAAAAAAAAAAGAGACAAGCCAAATCCTTTTAAACAATCAACAAAAATAGAAAACTTTTGGAAGCTGCCGGTGCAAAAACATGTTTATTTTTTTCTCCGGAGGCTCGAAGCAACTCAAGAAGATATGGGAGCATGGACAAATGAATTATTTTAATCTGTTTAAGAAAAAAGAAAAGAGTAAAATAGGAAGTGGTGAGAGAGAGGGGTTTGGTGAAGAAGGAGGCGATGACGATGACCACAAATGCTGAACGATTGCTGTGGTCCTCTATCTTTTCTTCTCTAAATTATTTACTCTTTATGGTATGTACGTATGTGCATACATTCTGATTTCTGATTACGGAAATTACGATTATATTTTCAACTCAGTATTGTAAATTTCTTAAAATGTTGTCATGTGTTAATTTTATACACATGTGAGAAGACTAAAGTATCCTTTGACCCAGTTTGACCTACTCTTCATTTAAAACATAAAAATGTCAGTACTCGTATTTTCTTTGACTGCAGTGACGACCAATCATCAAGCACTAGCTAGCCGATTAAGGGGTAGGTGAACGAGTAAATTTGTTACGACAAAGGTCACGTGGAAAAAGATAGAAAAAAGAATTTTGAAATTATAGATTCTAATTTAGGTACTCTCTCTAATCTTTATTATAAGACACTAACTAATTAATATATTTGATTCTTTTTATAAGACATCTTCTTGTTCTCAGGGAGTTTAATTATTTTTTCCATATATGCTCTAATTAATAAGGATAGTGGGTCAGAGTAATAATTAATATGATATTAGATTTTAATGTAATATCATATTAAAATAAATACCCCTCGGCAAAATTTAGCAGCTGAAGTTATTGCTATTCCCTCCGGTTCTAATTATAAAAACTATTTAATTGATTTTGAAGATTAATGAGAGGAGTTAAATTAGTTAATTTGACTCATTTTCCTAAAATACCCTTATAAAAATTTAAAATGACGTAAGTAAAAGTGAATTACAACCTCATCACATATCTCTCCGACTAATTTTCCTTTCCACACGTTTTCTAATTGAAATAATGGTCTTGCTATATAAATATATATGTGTGTGTCTATATGTATACATATAGATCTATCTACACACACCCATATATCTACACACACATATATATACCTACACATATATATTGACACACACAAAACAGATATACATATATATGTACACATATATATAAATGCTCATAATAATAAGTATAAATAGGGGTATTATAGGAAAAAATTGACAAAAGTTTAAACTTACTCTTATAATTAGGATCAAAACCAACTCCAAAATATGTTTCTATAATTAGGACCAAAAGAAGTATCAATCAAACAGTCATCCACACGCCATGTCCATGTCTGCATCATTTACGGACTCTGAGATGGTTTGGGGATTTAATTCCCTATTAGTTAATACTCCCTCTGGTCCTTATTATAAAGCATCAACTACCATTTCTCGCGGACCAAGGAATGGAGGTTAAGTCATTAATGAGGTCTAAAAGTAATAAATGTTTCCAACTTTACCCCTACTTTAATGATGTAGGTTTAAATGAGTTAGTTAAAAATGAGCGCATAATGGAAAAATAGTAATAAATGAGTTAGTTAAAGTAAGTTGGTGCCTTATAATAAGGACCAAAAAATGTTGGTGGTTAGTGCCTTATAATAAGGACCAGAGGGAGTAATCCTTTAATTTGTTTAAATTAAAAAAATTAGTTGATGTGACATATCACTCTGATTCTATTTATAAGTCCAGTTTGACCAAAAAATTTAGTCCTATTTATAAATCCATTTTGACCAAATAAATGAGATTGTGACAATTTTGCCCATATTAATTAGGATGAGAAAGATTGGCTAGCCATGTTGGAAAAAGAAAAAGATGAGAGAGTTTTGATAATAAATTTTAAAAGGTACCTGTTACGGATTTATATAAGGCCCATATTCTGCTGTATGGCCCAACAAGGGGCAATCCACATGGCACAGATATGACGCCACATCACTTGGGCTTTGAGGCATAGAAGCCCACAGTTCAAACCCTAAACCTAAGGTAGCTTCTATATATAGCGGGTTAACCCTAAAGGTACATCATCTTCTACACGGTCTACGCTCCGGCTATTCACATACAGCCGTCACAGAGCATACGACCATCCCCTTTGGCTAAACGCCTCATCTAATCCTCGAACTACGTGGACTTTGATCCTCTTCGTGTACGTAGGCCCTAGGAATCGCTCCTAGGTCAAGTCCCAATCAACATCAACATCCTAGCCCCATCGGGGCTAGGGTTGGGTTCTACGCCGAGCAGTGGCGCCGTCTGTGGGGACCGTAAATTTCGATTCCTACGACCAACGATGGTCAATACCGAAGCGCGATCGAGATGCCTTTGCACGGCGGTTCACGAAAATCCACAGCAGCAAAATCAAGAATCGTAGCGACCTCGAAGGGATTCAGAGAGACAATTGTTGTTTGAGCAACGACTTTGGTTTTGAGCTTCTTCACATGGGTTTTCTTTTAACTCTCCATGTCTCTACATGACGAGAAGATAGTTGGAAGGATCACCAGGATCTCTCTTTGGGAATTCTTTTAAGAGAGGGTGTGTATTGGATAAGTTGGCAATTGAGCAATGTGGAATGAAGGAGTCTCATCCTCTCTCCTCAAGGATCGTCATCCTCTCTCCTCTCATTGGATAAGTTGGCAATTGAGCAATGTGGAATGAAGGAGTCTCATCCTCTCTCCTCAAGGATCGTCATCCTCTCTCCTCTCATTGGATAAGTTGGCAATTGAGCAATGTGGAATGAAGGAGTCTCATCCTCTCTCCTCTCATTGGATAAGTTGGTAAATTGAGCAATGTGGAATGAAGGATTCTCATCCTCTCTCCTCAAGGATCGTCATCCTCTTTCCTCTCATTGGATAAGTTGGCAATTGAGCAATGTGGAATGAAGGAGTCTCATCCTCTCTCCTAAAGGATTCTCATCCTCTCTCCTCAAGGATTCTCATCCTCTCTCCTCAAGGATCCTCATCCTCTCTCCTCTCATTGGATAAGTTAGTAATTGAGCAATGTGGAATGAAGGATTCTCATCCTCTCTCCTCAAGGATCGTCATCCTCTCTCATCTCATTGGATAAGTTAGTAATTGAGCAATGTGGAATGAAGGATTCTCTCATCCTCTCTCCTCAAGGATCGTCATCCTCTCTTCTGGGAACCCAGACTTTTCAATTCTGGTATAAATTTAGATGCCCTATCTTTTTCTGTTTCTTCATGAATTCATATGATGAGAAGATAGTAGGCAGGATTCTCATCCTCCCTCATCCTCCCTCCTTGGGAACCCGGATTTTTTAGTAGGATTCTCATCCTCTCTTCTTGGGAACCCGATTTGAGCAGATTCTCATCCTCTCTTCGGGGAACCCGGATGTGAGTCATCTTTTCTCCTTTGGAACCCGATTTGAGCAGATTCTCATCCTCTCTTCTGGGGAACCCAGATGTGAGTCATATTTTCTCTTTTGGAACCCAAATTTGATAGGATTCTCATCCTTTCTTCTTGGAAACCCAGCATTTAAGCGAGATTCTCATCCTCTCTTCGGGAACCCGGATGTGAGTCATCTTTTCTCCTTTGGAACCCAAATTTGAGTAGGATTCTCATCCACCCTCCTTGGCGTACCCAGGTTACACCAAATCTGGTTAGGACCCCGCTCGCCAAAGTTTTGAAAACGGACCCGGTTACACCGAATCTGGTTAAAATCCAGGATCCGAGTAAATTTGAAGGCATACCCCTGGTTACACCGATCTGGTTAAAATCTCGGCTCCGAGTAAATTTGAAGGCATACCCTGGTTACACCAAATATGGTTAGGACCCCGGCTCTGCCAAAGTTTTGAAAACGGATCCCGGTTACACCGAATCTGGTTAAAATCCCGACTCCGAGTAAATTTGAAGGCATACCCTGTTACACGAATCGGTTAAAATCCCGACTCCGAGTAAATTTGAAGGCATACCACGGTTACACCAAATCTGGTTAGGACCCCGCTCGCCAAAGTTTTGAAAACGGATCCTGTTACACGAATCTGGTTAAAATCCCGGCTCGCCAAAGTTTTGAAGACGAACCCGGTTACACCGAATCGGTTAAAACTCGGGCTCCGTGTTGCACCTGCAATCCCACCAAGTCTATTTACATGTATGAATCAGAAATAATAAACCCGGAATCTCGGTGTTCGAGTATCTCAACTGGAATCTCGGTATTAGAGTATGTAAACCCGAATCTTGGTGTTAAGTTAAAACCCGAATCTCGGGTCGGCACGCAAGCAATCCCGACAATCACGAACAATCGATCCGGGTTGGTAAATCAACACATCCGGCGGCTCAAAGACTCGAACTACCGGTGCGGGGGCAACAGAACGGATAAACGAGTCCAGGTTACGACACCCATAATGGACAAACGAGTTAAGGGTTACGACACCCACAAATGGAGAAACAAATTCCGGTCACGACACCCGAACGGACCTCGGTTACACTTAATACGTGCATCAACTGGGATTGTTTCGAGATGACAACCGTCATCGTCAATGCTAAAGTTTGCATAAATCGCGAGGTACAAGATCTTATTCGTGGAGGCAATGTACCTTTTTCTTTATATTTTATTGTTCATTACATATTTCTTCGAATCCACATATCACCCGTGTTTCCTTTGAGCTATTGGTACCCTCCCATCACCGGGCGCAAGGGTGCCGTATTAAATGGATGGAATCCACCTCCAAAAATAGAAGAACGCCGACCCCGGTTACACTGATCCCAGTTAAAACTCGGGCTTAGCGTAAAGTCTTGACGGAAGCAAAAGATGAACCACGGCACACGGCCTAGACATGGCGGCCAAACAACTCATTACGGTCAAACACAACAGAAAGGTCAGGCCCAGGGTATTCGACTGTTACGGATTTATATAAGGCCCATATTCTGCTGTATGGCCCAACAAGGGGCAATCCACATGGCACAGATATGACGCCACATCACTTGGGCTTTGAGGCATAGAAGCCCACAGTTCAAACCCTAAACCTAAGGTAGCCTCTATATATAGCGGGTTAACCCTAAAGGTACATCATCTTCTACATGGTCTACGCTCCGCTATTCACATACAGTAGTCACAGAGCATACGACCACCCCCTTTAGCTAAACGCCTCATCTAATCCTCGAACTACGTGGACTATGATCCCTCTTCAGGGTACGTAGGCCCTAGGAATCGCTCCTAGGTCAAGTCCCAATCAACATCAACATCCTAGCCCCATCAGGGCTAGGGTTCTGGTTCTACGCCAGAACAGTACCCATTCGTAAATAAGGGTAAAGTTGAAAATTTGCTCCATAATCATTGAGATACCCAACTCTCATTGGTATGTGAGATTTGGTCAAAATGGACTTATAAATAGAACCAGAGTGGTATATTTTTAAAACACCCAAATCATTTTTCTTAATTCATTCATTTCTTATTCTCATTGATTATTGTCAAAGGAGCATCAATATGAATAAATTAGGAAAAAATTAACAAATATGAAAAATAGGATTTATATTTAGGACCAAGATAAACTCTTTAAATATGTCATACATTAAAGACTGAAGGAAATATTACCACCTGTTCTTAACATAACATAGGAACCAATTGACTTTTATTGAAAAGAGTAAGGAAACTAAAATAAGTTACATTAAAGTATTAATATTTATCATTTTTCTTAAAATTAAATTGTTCGAGTTATAAAAGGATATATAATCTAATGATATATAATATATGCTATGATTAAATAATTTATTTTGCTTCTTTAATATTTTTAGAATAAGTTAAATAGTTATTATATTAAAGATGAGATGGATCGAGTATCATGTTTCCGTTTTCACCACTATAAGTTGGCTTCCCATTGATTTGATTCTGACTTCTAAGAGGAACAGGCTCTTTATGCCTAATTAAGTGACTAATACTATTTTTTTTTTTAATGAATTTTATATATTCATTGCACATTTGAAAGAAAGAAAGAAAGTTGAGATATAGATGATGACGTATCTCCATGTCTTTGTCAGGCCCCACAGAGAATTCTGGTTGTCGAGGCATTAATTTAATCAATTCATAAGCAGGCTTGGATTGAAATATTGAAGTTGTCACGGTAAATTCCGGTTATATAAATTGTCTGATTTTTTTTATATGGGATAAAATATAAATCAAAATATTTTTAAGCCACACAAACATCGAGGGGAATCATTAGGGTTTAGGAGCTGGACCAGTGACCGTGTTTGTTAGAAGAGTGACTGAATGAGGCCCATGATGCCCTGGGATTCAAATTATAGATATGAGAGGAGCGAACAAGCTCTGGACCGTCCAGATCTGATCTAGACGGTCCAGATCTGATTTTTTTACTTTTTTATTTTTATCTAAAATAATTTTAATGGGTAAAGAATATAAAATAAAGATAATCTCTCAACTAACATTTTTTGAAAAAATGATTTTTTCATGTAGGAAAAAAATAAAAATGAAAAATACTTTTTAAAAAAATCTGGATCTGGACGGTCCAGATGGACAAGCTCTCCCTACCCATCCCAAGGATGGGTAGGGAAACTGAATCCGAAATGAGACCTATGATTCATTTAAACGAACCAGCATGAGGCTCAATCGCCACCTTCTATATTCATTTTTTTGGGGGATCCATCACTCCAATTCAAACCCGAATGCTTCATTCTTTGTTCCTCCTCCAGTGATGTCTCCTGCAACGTCTTCCTTCTCCTTCGGAACTCTGAACTCATCCTCGTACTTTCTTTCCCCCAGCAAGGCCTCAATTCTTCCTCCAACCACAATCTCCATGGTTATTCCAAGACTCAAATGTGCTTCTTCAAGATTCTTCATGTCAGTTCATTGATCTGAATATAATCAAGATACTATAAAGCTGGGTGTTCAAGTTGGAGCAAGTGACGATAAGCTCATCACAAAGAAACGATGATCGAAGTAGAGATCAAAGGGGAAGAGAATGAAGAAGGTGCGCCAAATGAAAGCAACAGTTTGGATTTGCCAACCAAAGCAGCTAGCGCAATAGCAGGAAAGGAAGTGTCAGAGATTGAGGAAGCCCAAGAGAAATTGTCAGTGGTGAGGACCATGAGAGGGAGGAGCTAGGAGTTGCCATATGGGTTCAGATAGGAGACTCCGTCATGGAACCGTTAAAACGCACGGGGCGTCTCCATACATCAAAATTTGTGACAATATTTTATTTTAATATACTCTTAATTAATTAGGTGAAAATTGGAGAAAGTTACCCCATTAAAAATTTTATTTGTGAAGAGAACATGATTTTTTTTATAGACATAAAGTACTAGTAGTACAATGTAAATTTTGTACGCATAGGGTTTGTGCTCTGGTTTAAAATTAATTGTAGAATGAAGCATAAGAAAAGGTAAAGCTATGAGGTCCTTAACTCATCTCTTTGAGGCCCAAGCTCATATTGATTATCTAGATCTTTCAAATCTTGATCATCCTTCCGCCTTTTCTGGTTCATTATAAGCTGATCTGCTGTTTTGCAGTGAAATCTATATGATAACGGCCTGGCAGCTCCTGTCTTCCGATCCCATCCTCTCACACAGACAAACCCTATCAAATACATACAAATCCCACCAGTCACTTTTAATTTTTAACTCATTCTGTTTATAAATTATCCAAAACTCAACAACTTTGCTTCCATCATCCTACCTTTCCAAAAACATTCTTGAATTTCTTCCAATGATGAATCTGCTTTCAATTAAGATGGTCAAATATTAGGCTTTTACCATATAAAATTACACAGTCAAATTCTTATCATGCTTAGTTGCAAAAGTAAACGTACTTCTGATTATATTGGAGGTTGAAGTCCCAAAATATGCAATTCGAGTATCAAGATTCCACAGCATACTTGTAGGAACATCGATTGGGTGTTGACTGGAATCCGCATCAGCGAATACCTGAAAAACATGTTACAAAAGCTTCAGCTCTACAGAGTGGATCTAATCAGGTCAATATAGATCACCTACCTCATTAACTTGAAAGTAAGTCCCATTTAGTGGAAATCTCCCATTCGTTGCAGTTCGACAAGGTACCTGTCAGGTTATAATGGATTGTTATTGAACTGTTATTAGTAAAATTAGAATTCAAGCTATGCAGCATCTAACTTACTAAAATAGTTCCTGATACTGTTGGGTTGCCTTCTTCCTTAATCTTATTGCAAGAGAAGCCATTATTATTTGAGCAAGGGCTTTGGTTTTGAGCTGCTTCACATGGTTCTTCTTCTAACTCTCCTTATTTTGTCCAAATCAATGAAACAAACTTTTATAAACCAATTGGGCGGTAAAATACAAATACATTTAATTCTTTAACTACTATATATATTTGGTTTCTTTTCACGCACCTTGTATCCACATGACAAGAAGATAGTTGGAAGGATCACCAAGTTCTCTCTCTGGGAACTGCAAATAAAAACTAAAGATTAGGCAGAGATAATTTATATAACAAACTTTTCTTTTGTTCTAAAACTTAAAAAAGGGCTTACTTACTTCTTTTAAGAGAGGGTGTGTATCAGGAAGCACGTAACTTCACAAAAACAACACATAAGAGCAGAATTAGAAGACTAGGGGTTTTGTAAGTCTCAACAATTAAGAAATGCAAGACTAAAGTAATGAAAATTAATGCTAAATTGTAAAGTTATTGCTACAAGGGAGTCGATAACTTACACCATACGCTTAGTCCTTAAACGAGCGACGCTTTTCACCTCTGGCATAAATTTAGATGCCATATTTTGATTATAAGGAACTAAAACGTTAGAACTTTCCATGTCATTTACTTCAAAGTAATTGCCACTCTCCTTCAAATGTTCTTTATCAAGTTTTATTGTGGACAACTCCTCAAAGTAACCGTCACCCATGCAAGACTTTTCTAGATCTTCTATTTCACTCTGGGTCTTTTCACGGCTCGGTGATGCGGGGAGCTCAATAATAGGTTCACACTGCTTAGTTAAACTTTTTGCAACGTTCACATTAGAAACAATTGACAGATCACTACGACCCTCCAAACATTTAACGGTAACGTCTGATCTTCCACCCACATTGTTGTTTTGAGGCAGGGCAAGTATTGTTGGACTGCATATACACAACAAAAATAGATACTCAATTACATATTATATTTCTACACCCCATTTATCTCTAAATTATTTGTGGACCTATATTGATGAATATAGGCGTTACTTCTTGTATCTTAATCTTTCTCCAAATGCACCGTATACATTTACTTTCGATCAAATACAATATATATATACCTTGCAACTGCGCTTTGAAAATGTTTACATTCTCCTCTCATTGGACAAGCTTGGCAATTGGGTTGTTTCTTAGTGCAAAATACCTAAAAACATGTATATGTATGTTATGAGTTAAATTTTCTTTCTCACAAGAAAAAAGAACAATTAATGACCAATCCAAGTTATAAGGAATGAAAAATACCTTTCCAAATGTGATGAGATGATAATGTAATTGATACCTGTATAAAGTAAAAAGGGGAGAAATGAGACATTTAGTATTTATCTATAATGTGTTTACGGCATGTTGGTGTAGATAAAAATAACTGGCAAAAAAAAAAAAAAACTTGACACTTACAATGTTGACTGGTCCATAGTACATAATCGTGGCCAAAGATATTGTTGGACCACGTCAAGTAAAGGATACCTATAAAAAGAGGGGAAAAGAAAGTTACATTCCCTTATATAATGATAAGTTTAAGGGTTTAACATATCTGCATTTACTGCAGATATGTCAATCTGCAACAAACATTGCCGTTTTTTTTTTTTTGCACAAATATATATGATTCTCGTTGCTATCTGATTTTATATCTATTGGCTTGGTTTGTTGATGTTCTCAGTAGTGAGCGAAACACTCAAGTTATGCATAAGAGTGAAATTTCCAGCAGTGAGTGATACAAAAGCCTTGGAGACATCCAGATCCAAGTAAGAAGTTGGTAGAAGTGGAGGCGGACAAATTTGGGACCTGGAGTCACATTGAATCTGTAAGCAAATGAAGAGTGAAATACTCGAACAGTTATATATGGAACATCAGGAACATATGCATTAATCACAGAGGCTTTGGCCATCAGGGACTTGTTGGTTTCTGCATCATTAGAGGATACTGAAATAAACATGTTTGTGCAATACGTCTAAAATAGCGTGTTTCTGGCAAGACGGAGCCACTAACCAGAGACAGAGATGCCGAGATGCCAATAGCAGCAAGAATCAGATATGTTTGCGCAATAAGTCTGAAATAGCGTGTTTCAGGTTTTACTAAGCAGATGGAATGACAGATATAAAGAGCGCAAAATCATATATAAATGGTGATATGTTTGCGCAAAATCAGATAACAACGAGAATCAGATATGTTTGCGCAAAAAGAAAACATGAAACGGCTGTGTTTCAAGCTTGCTGCAGATGGACATATCTGCAGTAAATGCAGATATGTTAAACCCTAAGTTTAATTTATATAAAAAAATTAAAAAATGTAACCACATACTGATCCAACATATGCAATTCAATTGATCCAGGTAATGGTTCAAGGGGAACCCATCCTAATCGTACGACTATTCTTCCAACATTTACATCCACCTGATAAATGCATTGTACATATAAAATTCATTAGTATAATCCCAAAAAATTATTTCCTCAGACATTTACGTATTTATACTATCTCATGTCCTAAATATAGGACATAGTTTATAGTATAATTTATATATTTAAGATCAGAGGGAGTATATGCTTACCGGAAAAGCAACATGTTCAAGTGCTAAAAGTCTTATGCATTCCACACTTTTCAATCCCAATCCATATACTTTTAGAAGATACTCCCTGTAAATAACATAGAGAATTTATTATCCTTGTCACTTATTAATATATGTTTGGTTTAATAATAATGATGCCATCACCCAGAAGACTTACTTTACTTTGTTGGGAGGAGCATGTCTTAACCATTCAAGATCAATACTTCCATGCATTTCTACCAACTTGTTGAGTAAAGCCTGTAGATATTAAAAAGAAAAATACTTTCAATGGCAATAATAGTAAAAATACACTAGAGTTCATAATTACTATCCGACTTAATTATTATATAAAACATCATTGTATTGAACCTGTATTCTTTGGGCAATTATGTTGTGTTGACCACGACCTTCAATAGCTTTAGCAACTTTATTGACGTCTGCGCGTCTCATTGCTTCCCAATCAGCTGAGTCAGTGTGGCTGCTGTTTCGTGGAGAACAGTGTTGTATATACTCTCTTCTCAATGATTCCCAATATTGTTTGTCTTGTTCCTCATCTTCTTGCTCTTCCTTTATCTTTCTCTCTTGTTCTGTTTGATCAACTTTTTTCCTCGTAAAAATGGACTTTTTCTTGCCAAAAACCATTCCAGGAGAAAATAGTTTTCCCTTCCCCAAGTACAAATTATTATTATTTGTTGTTTTTGAGGAGTTTTCATGTTTCAATATAGCTATGTTATTTTTCCCTTCTTCAGAAGAAGTTTTGATAGGAAAGGTAGATGCTAGAGACATGTAAGCAGAGCTGTTTACAATAAAAATTGAAACATAATTAATAAAATTTAACACTAACAAAATCAAATAAATATAATTTAAGCCATCAAGTTCAACCTTGATAAATGATCTGAGACATTTTGAGTTAAGAATACTCCAATCACAGAATCTAAAGCAGAACCTTTCCAAGGTGAGAAAGATCTATTTCCTGAAAAGTTTATAACTTTGCCGTCAATACACTTTATAGCAAAAAAATATATATATGTTCACAATAATATTGATAAAAAAAAAGGTATAATGCTTACCAAGAAAGTTATGCATGCAAGCAATAAAAGCACCAACCCTTTTTGAAAAAATTAATCTTTCTTGCTTCCAATATTCTCTGTTAATATCATTTTGTTCGTATGACTTTCCATGCATAACTAAATGCCATTCGTTTAAGGTTTTCAAATCAAGCTTGACCTTCCCTTTGTAGATGTCCTGACTTTTATGAAGAACCAATCTCCTATCTTGATTTTTGTAAGAAGTAAGGTTGAAGGATTGGAATTTCTTAATAAGATCCTTCATTCCTTTATTTGATATTGTCATTTTTCTTCTTGTTTTCCCTTTCCTTTCATCGTTGGTTTTATTCTCATCTCTGTCGAGTTGATGTTCCACAAAATTGCTCATAATATACAGGGCCTTCCTTCCCTCTCTTATTTCCCATTTTCCAAATTCTTGCTTTGGGACTATGTCTTCTGTAAAGTTGGCTGGTTCCACTTTCTTCATTCTCTTCCCCGTGCGGCATGATCTTTTTCGCTTCTTGTTCCACTGAAATGGTAATTCTTCTCGTTTTATAATCCTTTTCTTTTGACTTTTTGATCGTTTTTGTCGGGGAATTTTGAGTTTCATTCTCCTAATTCTGATTAGTAAAGGACAACTCAAGTTGATTCTCTTTTGAGGAAGTTTCTTCTTCAATATCCGTAAAGAATCACCTTTAAAACCCAATGACTCATCTTGAGCATGTATAGGTTTTAAATTTTCCTCTGTTTCAAATATCAAAGACCGCTCACATGTCTCTCGTAAAGAATCACCTTTAAAACCCAATTCATTGAGCTCATCTTGCACATGTAGAGGTTTTTCAAAATTTCCCTCCGGTTCAAATGTCAAAGACCTCCTAGATGACTCTCTTTTTGAATATAAGGGACCTTTATTTGCTGATATGATATGACCTTTTAGAGTAGAAAGCAATTCATGTTGAACTTCCAGCCTATCAGTAAGTCGTGTCTCGCTATCAAATTTGTTTTCATCCACTAAAGAAGCACTTGACTTAGATTCTGAAGTCCTATTATATTTCCTATTGTCACCATTCACCTTGGAAACGTGCCCTCTCTTAGTCTTGCTTTCTTTAGGCACTTTGGGTGTTGTCTTCCGTTTTATTTGGCCTTTCACCTTAGGCCAATATACCTTCTTCTTCTTCTTCTGTCCAGCGGCCTTTCTTGGTTCAGCATTAATGTGAGAATTGGGTCTCAGGGGAATATTTCCAGGGGTTGAAATTCCAAAGCTTGACTTGCCATTAAGATCGCAGCCTACATTCAAACATAAATTGCTCAAAAAATGTTGCTAATAAGAATAAATTAACTCATTTGCAAATTGCTCAAAACTAATAACATCAAAGTTACGTACTTTGGAATAATGAAGCCGCATCATTCGTGGTTTCTGATTCTTCATTGGGTACTGAGCCAGCAAAACTAAACTGTTTTGTTGCAACGTCATTATCACCGCCCAATGGAGTCGAACTGACTAAGAATTCATCGCAGATATGGGATGAGGGAGCAATGGACTTTACAGGGGTGCTTGGGAGCCATTGATTATTGCCACATAGGTCCATCTTACTCCTTGTTTCATAGACGTTTAGAAATCACACTCTTCATTCAAACAAACAATAAGAGTAAACCGTCAGCTCTAAAAGAAAAAGCTCATCATGAGCCTAATTTGTATTTTTCTAAAAAAATCAGACTTCACTCATACAACACAAATCAATAAAATTTAACAAGCACAGTAGACATATCAAAATCAAACAGAGAACTTCAAAAGATATTTGAGTAGTCACAAATAGAAAATGTAATTTAAACCCTTCCTCTATGACAAGAATCTGTTCCCATTAGCTTAGGCCTATCTTTCCTCTCGTGCAAAAGAGTGACAATTAGAAAACCCTGTAATTGGTAGTAGGCTCACAAAATTCACCCGGAAAAAGGCAAAAAATTAAGAAAAAACAAGCTTAGATAAAATCCAGTAAGCCAAGTAACAAAAACTGAGAAATCCTAGTTAAATCAGCCGCAGCCCAGAGTCTTTTAAATAATCAATTCAAAAAATAAATTAACATACGTTTATTGATAACAATCCAAATAGACTAAATTCAGAGAATTTGGGTCATACTCATAACATCTAAGCAATGCTTCAGTCTCAAGAGACCAGCGGAGCAATTACTACAAAATAAGAGCAACGACAGTAATAGAAGAGGGTCAAAAAATTTGGGGAAGACGAAGCTTTCATAAACTATTTGGGCGAATGGAAACAAAACTATGAATCGGAATAAAATAAAAGGCGGAATTTTTTTTTTTTTTTTTTTAAATATGAACGAAGCCATACATGCTTGGGCCTCAAGGAAAGAAGCAATTGGAAATCAATCCAAGCTCGCGAGGGGAAAAAACAGCTCTTCAGCCTTCAGCGAAAACAGTTGATGTTTAAAAAAAATTGCTACAGAGATGTGATGAGAGTATCGAGACTACAGAATCACTTTTTCAACAGAGAATCAAACACATGCTATGAACAGCTGAAACACTGCATTTTAATTACGAAGAAGATAAAGGGTAAAGAGATGAAGAGAGAACTGGCGAAGGTTTCAGATTATACTCACCGATCGGTTTCCAGTGGCGATTCAGAATACTGGAGGCCGTGTGTTTCGTAACGGGAAAGAAGCCGCTAAGGAAAGCCTTTCTGTTTTAAACTTCCAGAGATTATCGAAGGCCAACAAAAAAATCCAAGATCCTTAATAAAGATTGTTAAAGATACCTTTAATGGATATAATATATATCTTTTGATGAAGATTATAATATCCATGTATATAAACGTAAGACTAATAAACCCTTTTTTTTTACAAATCTTTCTTTATTTTTGTCCATTTAAAAATATTATTTGCACAAATTTAAAAATTTAAGGCTTCTGACAGGTTTTAAAATTGTGCAAATAATATTTTGGCTAAAGTATACTTTTAGTCCTTTAAGTTTTATATAAGGCATAATTTCGGTCCCTTATCTTTATAAAGTAAACTTTTGGTCCTAAAATTCTAACAACGTTAATATTGCTAACAGAAAACGTTGACGTGACGAACTCAAGTGAGGACTAATAGCATTTAGTTACACAAATTTTATATATTCTTCAATTTACCCATATTTTAAATTTAAGCTTAATAGCATTTAATTACACAGTCATCATTTAAGTTTACACCTTTATCACTTGAGTTTATGTTTTCCGTTTGCAATATTAACGGTGTTAGAATTTTAGGACCAAAAGTATATTTTATAAAGTTGAGGGACCAAAAGTATACCTCATGTAAACTTAAAGGACCAAAAGTATACTTTAGCCTAATATTTTACTGTTAATTCATCTATTATTCCAATAAAAAGAATACAATATCTTATTAACCATGCATAAAAATAATGTCCGCAAATTTTCATGAACGTGCCCATAAATCTCTTAAATATTTTTTTTATATCATAAATCTCCTAAATTTTGAAATACTAATTTTGATCACTACCAATGTCATTACCATTTTTTTTCACCATTAGATCAGAATCTAAATAAGAGAGAAATAATAAAAGTAGATGAGATTCTGATCTAACGGTGAAAAAAGTTAGTAGTGACAATATCTTATCTCATTATATTATATTTTTTTTAATAAAATAATGAACCAATCAATTGTAAATGAGTTATTCACACCTATTTAAGATTTTCGGAAGACTCTTATCAAGCTCTAAAAATTAAATTATCATCTGGACATAATTTTTTGTTAGGGGGACGCTATATGTTTATCGGTAAGCAATACCTATTAATGATGTGAATTTTATTATACTATTATTTCTATAATTATTGTAAACTGTTTTCTTCAGTCATTAATGAGGATTCCAAATTTTCTTTAATTTATATTCAGAATAAGAAGGACAGCAATTAATTAATTATATCTGAATATAAATAGAATATTTTAATTTCATATAAATACTTTGAACATATAATAAAATATAAAGAGAGGATTTATCAATATCTGATTTTATACTCTATCTATATATTCAAATATACACCGATCAAGATGAACTAGTATTACACGTACGCAACCCGTAAGTATATACTATCTGATACAAAAAGATATTTATTGTATCTGTATGATCTAAATTAGTATCTTGTAAAAAAATTCGTAAATTAGTATATGTTATAGAATTATAGATGTGAACCATGCAGGTATCTTTTATCATCCTTGCAAAACTAAGGGATCGACAAGCTTTGCCACACACAAACACTTAAATGTTACTCCCTCCGTCCCTAATTATAGGAGCAAATTACCAGAATTTGGGGAGATTAAGGAAGGAAGTTAAATTAGTTAATTATGTGTATTTTTCAAAAATACCCTTCTGAAAATTAAAAAAGAGATTAGAGCAATTATGCACAGTGGAGTATTTTTTTTTGTCGGAACACAGTGGATTATTGCGATATCAATTTCTGGAAAATGAACATTGAACATTAAATCAAAAAGTATTGCGATTGAATATATAGGTGTATAAAGTATAAAATTATATACTTATGCACAGTGGAAAATGAACATTGAACATTAAATAAAAAATGACACTATTTTTATATGACATTAATGAGTTGCAAACATTATTTACTTTATAAAATATATAGGTGTATTATTAAATTATTATTGTCTTTAATTATTATTGAGAAAGTATAAATAGAGGTATTATAGGAAAAAAATGACAAAAGTTAAAACTTGCTCTTATAATTAGGACCAAAACCAACTCTAAAATTTGCTCATATAATTAGGGACAGAGGGAGTATATATTTTATGTGCTTATTTTCAAAAAATAAAATATAATATGTGAATTTTTACATTTTTATTTTATAATAATAGTTTTTGCTATAAATCCAAAGTATATTAAACAAAAATAAATACTCTTTTGTAGATAATGAAAAATAAATTAAATTTAACGTCTCAATATCTTACCATAGTATATTTTACATATGAATGGTGAGTTTATATATTATTTGATGCGATATCAAGATACTCTATATGATATTTCACTTCGAAATCAAGTAAAATCAAATATGTTGATATCTTTTTTAATTTGAATTAGGTTAAAGAAAATCTAACTTTGATGACATACATACGCCTCTAGATTTATAATTAATGTATCCGATTATACTACGTGTCTCCACAATTAGCATGTCTTGCTTGTTAAATTTTAATTTTGCTTTAATTAACAGCTCATCTCCACACACACGTCAGCCTGCCGTTACATATGGATAGATATAAATTTAAAAAAGTAAGTGTATAGAATGCACAT
Source organism: Acacia pycnantha (assembly GCA_025563575.1). NCBI lineage: Eukaryota > Viridiplantae > Streptophyta > Magnoliopsida > Fabales > Fabaceae > Acacia > Acacia pycnantha. The sequence continues at coordinate 297,622 of JAMWYP010000303.1, read as the reverse complement.
CAATGAGTTATTTCTTTAAATGACAGATGAAGGGCGAAAAAATAAGTATATTGTAATTCCAAATAAATAGTTATCTTATTTGACCCGAGCAAAAAAAAAAGTTATCTTATTTGTGGGAGTCCATCGTCATCTACGTGCACGCATATGTACGAATCTGCGTGGTCACAGGAGTTGATAGCTATTGCTTCATCCGCTGGAACCAAACATGGCTTCTATTTGCATCGAGAAATCAGAAAGAGAAAGATAGAGAAAATATATTTTCAAATGAATGTGTTTATTTATATGTTCAATAAGATATTTATACACAAGAGAGTAATGACTCATATGATGATTGATTCTCTAATCACTCATAATTCCTATAATCCCTTATTATATGCGATACTAATTAATAATAGGGTTAATGAGAAATTTTACACATGAGCTTTTCCCCCAGGAGCGCCCAGCACCACGTGCTTTTTTCTGGAGCAAAAGTACACACGTGGTTACGTTTTGGGAGCGCCCAGCACCACGGCAGTTAGTTGACCGTTAGTCAACTGTTAAGTTGGATGGAAATGAACAAGAACTCGGGTAAAATTACACTTTTGCCCTTAGTTTTAAATAAAATTACCCTTTTGCCCTAATTTTTTAAAAAAAAAAACTAAAAATACCCCTCCTTGGTGGGCCCCACCACTGGCCACCCCACCGGCGGCCGACCGCCGCCGCCGGCCGGCGGTGGTGGTGGTCGGCCGGCGGTGGTGGGGCCGGTGGTCCAAGGGTATTTTTAGTTTTTATTATTATTTAAAACTAATGGTAAAAGGGTAATTTTCATTTAAAACCAAGGGCAAAAATGTAATTTTCATTTAAAACTAAGGGGCAAAATGGTAATTTTCGTTTTTTCCTACCATCAGCGTCCACGTCAGCATCCATGTCAGCGTGTCAGTCCAAATAAGCGCCACGTCACGCCACGTCAGCGTTCCATCCAAGTTAACGGTTGACTAACGGTCAACTAACTGCCGTGGTGCTGAGCGCTCCTAAAACGTAACCACGTGTGTACTTTTGCTCCAGAAAAAAGCTCGTGGTGCTGGGCGCTCCTGGGGGAAAAGCTCATGTGTAAAATTGCTCCTTAACCCTTAATAATAATATATTTACACTGATATATTTCCTAACACCCCCCTCAAGTTGAAGCATAGATGTTAATCATGCTCAACTTGTTACAAGCAAACATAAATCCAAACAAAATAATTTTCTTTCCAAGGACCTCTTCACCCAATTTTGACCCCCTCAAGCTGAAAGCAGCTTGAATGTGAGCAGAAACTAATTACCAATAACTTTCTTCTTCATGAGATCTTGGATCAAGCAGCAAGTTCGGGCATAGCCAAGAATAATTCAACCAAATGTCACACCAATGACATTCAAAAGTTACAATCCAACAACTTCACCAAGCTCAACCAACAAAAGGTACTAAACCAGAGTAGAAGCCACAACAAATGGTCACACAAGGGGCCAAATAATACTCCAAACATCTCACTAGAGATAAATACCAAATGGTCTCACCAAGGATCAAATGATACACCAAACGTCTCAAAGACAAACACCTCACTGGAAGCAAAGCAACGAACGAGTCACAAAAAGGACCACCAAACTCTTCATCAGAGGACGCAAAGCACAGCAGATGCCAACAAAATTACCCAACCACAAGCCACAAGCACGACATTCAAAACAAAAGAGCACTTCACGAACGTGAAGGAAATCATAACAAACAAAGAACCCAGCCACTAGAAACAAGTGAACGTGCACAAAACGAAATATGCCAACTGTGCTGAAATAGTAGAAACCCTTGAACTCATTCTCACAACTCAACCTTCAAAGCAAAGGACCAGCCTACACACACTGAGAATGAAGGCTCGACGTTGTAGAACAAAACAAGGCCAAAAAATAAATGTAGCAACCAAACGGCGACCAAACAACATGGTACACACTTTCTCTCGCCCTGTGAACAGTGACGACATGGTTTACTGTTCATGAAACAACGGGCGGAACAGTACCAAAAACAACGGATGGAACAGTACCAAAACGAGGAGACAACCCAGAACAAGCTCCAACAACTAATCAGATGCAGCATAACAACCAAACGAGGAGGTACACACTTTCTCCCCCTGTGAACAAGGTTTGTTCACAAAACAACACCACGAAATAGTACCAAAAACAGCAAATCAACACAAACAGAAAAGAAATCTGATGCCGGCGAAGGAGCACCACCAAAGAATAACCAAAAAAAAAATCTGAAATGACATAAAGACACACATGCTAGAGACGAAAGACTGGTCACTGTCATTGTACACTGGCCACTGTACAATGACAGCGGCCACCGGAAAACTCAAATTGGCCAATAACTAACCGAGCTGTGATACCATGTGATACCATGTAGAGAAATCAGAAAGAGAAAGATAGAGAAAATATACTCTCAAATGAATGTGTTTATTCATATGCTCAATAAGATATTTATACACAAGAGAGTAATGACTCATTATGATTATTGATTCCCTAATCACTCATAATTCCTATAATCTCTGATTATATGTGATACTAATTAATAATAATATATTTACATTGATATATTTCCTAACAGCCTCCAAGGACAACGGTGAGTGTGAAACAAGACTTACCCTGCCTGAATTGTAAATGAAATTTATATGTAAATTTTCAATTTCAATGACATTACAACAGTATTATGCAATTCATATAACGCAAAGTCATTTATAAAAATAAAGGTAAACAATTATCACCTCTTCCAACAAATTCGTTTTTCAGGATTTGAATTTATGTGTTCTCCTCTTTATAGGTTAAGATCCCTACTCACCCCTAACCAACAACTTGTTGGTAAATTAAATTATCTACTTGATGAATAACACAAGGCAGGACTACAGGTATATATTTTTTGGCATCTCACCCGGTTCACCGGAACCTTCGGTTCCAACTAATCTGACGATAGTGGAGGAAGAGCTCAAAACACCATTTTCTCCATTATTAATCCTTGGGGCCTGGATTGTATTGGGCCTGTGCGTTCTGTGGTATCCAAAAGCTTGAGTTAGTGGGCCTTGCAAGATTCAAGAACGAGTCCAAACTCAAAAGGAAACCAGTGACACTTCTCAAAAAGATGGACTGGGTGAGCACTTTACAAAAAAGACGACTCACCCCAGTGGCGGAGCCACATTTGTGTTTGTGGGTGCAAATGCAGACAGAAAATTTTAAAATATATATTATTTAGATGTAACATGTTAGCATCAATAGGTCGATAGTTCAGTGGTTGAGCATTTGATTATTCTTCCCGAGGTCTTTGGTTCGAACATGGTTGGTCCCCCCTTTTCATTTCTCATTCTTTAAACATCCTTTTTTCATTTCTCATTTTTTTCCTAAAGATATATTTTTTATAACCAGCCACTATTTCCATTTTTTTATATATTTTTAAAAATTATAAATTAAATACATTTATCATATATAATTTCACTCTTAATTATAAATAAATCATGTGGCTAATTCAGTTTCCCCACCTTTTTATGTTGAACGTGATATGTTTGATGAGATTAATGATGAAAATATAATGCAACATTTTTAAGGAATGAAGAATCGAAGAATGCTTTTGTAATTGTTCTGTTGTAATAGCTTAGTTGACTCTTAATTATTATTTTTCTATATTAAGTTGAAGTTTTATTTTCTTTTTGTTTATATTCTTTTGTCTTTAAATGTATTCAAAACTTTCTTTTAAAAAAAAACTTTTCAATTGATCCCCTTTTTTGTCTTAAACTTTACGAATGAGTAGGTTGCCTTTTATCCTCCTTAAAACAAATTTTAGGGACGTTGCTCCCGAACCCCACCACTAATTGTGCACTCACAAATTTGAAATCCTGGCTCCGCCACTGACTCACCTTACCCAATATCGGTATCACCTAGGAGGAAGAGAGATTTCGCCCTGCCCTTGGATTGTGGGTGAGCCCAACCCCTTTCCTAAAATTTTTATTATAGAAAAAAAAAGATGGACTGAGTGAGCACTTGAAAATAAAAAAAAAATAAAAAAAACCAATAAGAAGAAGAAGAATAGAAGGCTCGTGCTGTCGCCTTGTGGTCATGTTTTGGCTGAAGATCAGGGCGAACACGTTACACATAATGCATGGGGGCATTGACAATATTAGCCATTCAAAATCCCAGATTTATTTAATATTGGTTGGCCCTTTCCTTTCACATCCAAATTCAGGGGCTGAAGTGTGTGATGTGAACATGAACACCTGACCACACACATCTCTAAGACTAACAAGCAACAAATCCCCCGCACGATGTGCGGTTGCAATAATTCTATAAAATTAAAGTATATCTAAACTTTCTACTCATCCAAATGATTAAGGAATTGAATTAAACACAAAGGAATTTCAAATCTACTAACACTAAAAATAAGTTGTATCATTACCCAAAACCACAACATGGACAACAACCACACAGGGGCGGAGGCACGTTTGTTTTTATGGGGGCAAGTGAACCCATAAAAAATTTAAAAGATATATATTTTGTGAAGGAATTTTATTACAATAGATCTGATTGGATTAATTGGTTAAAGCTTTGGCCATCTATGTTAAAGGTCCTAGGTTCGAACGTCTGTTAAGAATAAGTTGCGCAATCGGATAAGTGATGATTGGTTTAACTCATGCATGTTAACTTTTGTTGAACGTGATATATTTGATACGATTAATGATGAGAATATAATGCAATATTTTCAAGGAATGAAGAATCGAAGAATGATTTTGTAATCCTTCTGATGTAAAGGTTAGTTGACTCTTGATTATTATTTTTTTATGTTAATGCATTTGTGTTCTCATTGTTTTCCTTCCTCCTTTATGTAGGTGTTTGGTGTTGAACCTATTGAAAGTATTGTGCTCTCTAGTGGATAGCCTTTTTTGAGGCATGCTGAACTTGGAGTGCCGGTTTGTAACTATCCTTCTCTTATTCCTTTGCTCTATGGTGAAAGCATGATAATAAGTCTTATTTGTATATATTTTCTGTTTCTCTTTCCTTTTTGTTCATCAGGTTCATTTTCTATATAAAGGCACACTTAGGGTGCTCTTAGTGCTACTTCATGACTTCCCCGAGTTCTTGTGTGCTTATCATTTTACCTTCTGTGATGTTATTCCTAGTAGCTGCATACAAATGCGAAATATTATTTTAAGTGCATTTCCTCGTAGTATGAGGCTACCAGATCCATCCATGCCTAATCTAAAGGTCTTTTAAAACTCAGCTTGTCTGCTTTCTTGGTCACAGTATTGAATATTGGTATGACACAACTTCCTTTTTTGCTTTCTTTTGCAGATTGATTTGCTTTAAGAAATAACTTTATCCCCTCGAATCGTTTTGGAGGTTGATGCGTGATCAAGGCTAAGCGGATGAAGGTGATGTAAATGAATATCTCGAAGGTAATACCTCACCTTGTGATTTCGTTTATGATGAATTGAAGACAAAGCCAGCATTTTGGCTTGCTTGCCACCTTCTAGTTATTATATTTCTTCATTCTTTGATTTCTTATAGGTTGTAACATGTTCTTTAATCTTGTTAAACTGTTTTCCTTTCAGAAAATGTCAACGATACAATCTTAAAGCATTTAAAACTTTACTTAAAAAAAAATTTTCTTTCTCTTGCTCAACGACTTTGACAGGCTTTGAAAAATTATTGGTTAGGGAGGCAATGAAAGCAAGCGCATACTTTGCTCATTCCCAAAGAACACTTCTCTTTCCTCCATCCTTCCTGTTCCTTTTATATATGTTGTCGATGTCATCACCAGAGAGATAGGCATGTCATTACGCCTAAAGTTGCCATGATCATTACTCTGTTTTCCTTATCTATAATATTGATCATAAAATTGGATTAGTATAGCAATCAAAACTGATCCGTGCCAAACTCATTTGAATTTCCATCAACTTATGCCCTCACAAAATGAAATTATTTTTAAAAAAGAGAGTGCAAACTTTGGCCATTGGCTCATAAGTACCCTTCATAAAGAAATTATTTCAAAATTGAATAATAAAAACATATAAACAATAAGTTGAAGAAATTCTATAAACTTGACAAACACTGATATGTTAAGTAAAACGAAAATTTGGCAACAAAATGCGGCAATTCAAAAAGAGGGAGGGAGGGAGAAGCAGCGAACTAATAAGCAGTAAAGATAGGCTATCAAATAAGAACATCCAAAATAAAAGAGAGGAAACAAAAGGTAAAATAAAAAGTATGAGACCACGAGCTTAGGAAGATAGTTCCAAAAGCATGATACAAATAAGAATGAACAGACATGGTAAACGATTTTTTGTACAAAATCCCCCAATCTTGGGAAAATCCAAATTATTAACACCTATTCCAAATAGTAGACTTATTACAAAATCATCAAGTTTTTGTTACCTATTGAAAGAGCTTTCATGGAGCAACCCGTGTCTCCACTCTTCTGATTGGTAGCAACATGAATTGTCTTGGCGCGCTAGCTACTATCTATCTATGCAGCTTTTCCCCCTCTTCTATCAACAATTCATTTCTATGTGTGGGTCCCTTTCCCTTCACGTTCAATTGATTTGGAGGCATTTCTTGAACCTCAGAAATTGCCCGGGTGTCGTGCAGTATGTTTTTCCAACCGTCATTTTGCTGCCCCAGCTTCCTATATATATCACTCCAACCCTCCCGTCTTAAATATAAGTATAGTTGATTTTTTTAGAGAGACTAAGAAGATAATTAAATTACTTTAAAATATATATATTTATAGTTTTTTTCTTTCAAACTATTTTACCTAATTTAGCATCCTTAATCTATTTACAAAAGTTAACTATATGTTATATTTTGAACGGGATGGAGTATATATTAAAGCCTCTCTCAAGGAATATAGTTATTAGCTAATTAATCACCCATGTTTCTACTAATTAAGATTCGCCCCTGGATGGGAGGATTCATGGCATACGATGACTACTCAAACGTGCACATGACAAAATGGTTATATGGAGCTTATTACTAGTAAAGCTTTGAAGGAAGCGACATTAATTAATTCATATGATTAAAGTTGTTCATTATATATTAAAGTCAATTATTAGTGATTTTTTATATTTTGAATCTTGATTGTTATTCGTATTAATATTTTGAAGGACATTGTTAGATGGATTTAGCTGGAAGCCAATGGTCATATAATTTTTTGAGAAATTAAAGGTTATATGGAATCAAATCCTGCATTTAATGTCCACTTTTCTTAACGATTCAGTGATCTGACCTTCAGCAAGTCAGAGAATTCGTCAAGAATTGTGGCTAGAACTCCAGCGTCAGCAAAGGTAATTATAGAGGAGGAAGCCTTTTTATTAAAATTATTTTATAATATAAAATAATTTTTCAACATTATGAAGTATTTTTTTCAGTATATGCCAGTATCCTCAGTCAGTATCCTGAAGTATCTTTTTAGTACCAATCAGTACCCTGAAATATTTTTTCAACATCCTAAAATAATTTTCCAAAATCATGAACTATTTTTTTAGCATCGGTTATTATCATAAAGTATCTTTTTAATTTAATTTCTACAGTACCTAAAATATGTGTATTAAAAAAATAAAAAGAGGAGCAGGGTCCTTTTGCGCCAAAACAGCGCTGTTTTGAGGAAGTGATTGGAAGATGACGGTAACTGCAGTGGACTGAAGCCACGTCCGATCCAGAGGATTTTTTTTTAACCAATGGAAGCTAGGACCAAAGGATGATTGTATCAATTCAATGTTTACAAGGGGAGAATTACACTCAGGAGCCCTGCATGTGAGGAGGTTAATTACTGGGTAGGAGCTATGATTTTAGATATATTTTGAAAACCTGAGTCCTTTGCCCAAAAAGGTTCCAATTAACAATTTACCCCAACACGATCCTTAATTAGAGTGTAATTGTCCCAGAATAAGGCCAGGGGTGTGGTCCTTTCGCATGTGAAGCAGCCAGCCGCCTTTGTCAGTTTGTGGGGGATGAAATCATGATGATAACTAGTACCTACTACCTACCCTTCTATTTTTCAAGTCAATTTGTTACACTAGTGTGTCTTGCTTCTATTTATTTGGATCACTTACCTAACTTTTCTTTTTCTTTCCCGTTGTTGGCTCGTCCACATGTGTTCTCATATAGGTCAGATATTAAAGTTAGATTGGAAAATTCGGTGAAATAAATCTTATTAGTTAAAAGGAATTGATATGTTTTTATATGTGAAAAATAGTAACCGCGGTCCCCTGCCTGCCAGATGCAACAGCCTTGAGTGAAACTTATAGTATTTTCATCCTTGTTTGTTGGTTCTATCTTTCTTCTGATATATGGAAGGAATACATTTGCTGCCAAACCCCACTTCCAATAGTTAAACAACACTACGTTCACTCAACAATCGCTATGCCACAAATATCTCAACAATGAAGTATTCCCATCAGTTCATAAACACCGATGCTAGCAGCAAAGGCGGCTTTAATTTCTGATTTTACTCCAACACCCTCAGATCCTTCATTTCATCAATCCCTTTGAAATCTTCTCATTGGCTTACTTTCTCATCATCTCTCATTATTCAATCTAAACTGTTGATTTGAATTAATCTTGACCGTCCCATTTCTAAAGTAATTTTTTTAGTATTAGTCGGTACTATGGTAGTCAAAAACACGATTTAAAACGTAAAATCGCCGTTTTTACGTTTAATTTTTGACAAAAAGCTTTTCGTTTGAGCAAATAAACGTAAACCCGGTAAAAGTGTTAAAAACGCTGTTGTTAAACATTATCGCTTTAAAAAAAAGCATAAATATGAAAAAAAAATGAAAAACTTATTCTTTTATTATCATCTTTCGAGTTTGCACAAGAAAATCAAACGTTTAATATGTATAGCTAAAAAGCTGATTACTACTTTACCTTTAGCTTTAATTTCAAGATGCTTGCTGGTGAAATAGAAGTGAGTATAGAGGAATTATAATATATATATATATATATATATATATATAAGTAAAATCTACGTTTTGTATTACTACGATTTTACATTTTACAATTTTTCATTCTCCTTCCATTTTTAGGTAAAAACTCGTTTTTAACAACCTTTGTAAGTACCTTGATTTTTTTTTAGGATACTGACTAATACTAAAAAAATACTTTAAGATACTAACGGGTACTAAAAAGATACTTCAAAATACTGACAAATACTGAAAAAATATTTCATGATCTTAAAAAAATATTTTAGGATACTAGTACTAAGAAAATACTTCAGGATACTAACTAAAAAGATATTCACAATAGTGACTGATACTGAAAAAATACTACATGATATTAAAAAACATTTTAAAATACTGACCGATACTAAAAAAATACTTTAGGTGATGTGGTTTTCTCTGAGTAGTTAGGTATCAAATGGATAGCTAAGATTTAGAGTTAACGAGGGATAAAAAGAAAAATGGACTAAGAGAAAAACCGAACCCTTTAATTTAGGGGTTTAAAATAGGGAAAATCCACTTCAGGGCGCAAATAAATAAAAAATTGTCAAAAAATGTCTAAGAAAAAATCACATGTCAAAAAAGACTCAAAACCTTTTTTAATATTATTTCATAAAACGTTAATTGTTAACATGTATTGATATAACTATTAACGGGTGTTGATTTAGTTGTTAAATGGTACTGATTTAGTTATTAGAATATTATTGTTAACGTTTACTGATATAGTTGTTAGTGTTTTATTAATATAATTATTAACGTTTATGAAATAATATCGGAAAATGCTCTAAGACCTTTTTCGATATATAACTTTTTTTTTTAATAATTTTTTACTAATTTAGGACGGGAGAGAAATTTTCCCTTCAAAATATGTTGTTTTCCCTAAAATTTAGGTAAGCAGTACTCGTAAGTCGTAACAATACCAGTCAAGTAGGGGAAAAGCACCAAAGTAGCACTTTTTAACAAAAAATATATCTAACCGGAGTACTTCTGAAATTTTTTTCCAAAATAATGTAGTTAAAGGCGTCAGTTGACTGACACCTCTGACCGCGTCAGAAAACTAACGTCTTTGACCAGAGACGTCAGTTGACTGCTGTGGCCCCCACCCCCCCCTCCCCCCAACACACTACACACACGTCCCTCACCCCCCCCCCCCAAAAAAAAACACACACACACACCGGTCCCCACATGGACCCCACCCCCACCCCCTCCCCCAATACCCAGCACGTTCCCCCACCCCCAAAAAATAATTTAACAATTATAATTAAATTTATAAATAATATTTAAAATTATAAATAATAATTTTAATTAATTATAAATTATAAAAAGAGTAAATAATAATTTTAATTAATAATTAGTGAATTAATAAAAATATTTTGTGAAATATGTTGTATATTATTATTTAGAATAAATACCCTATTTATTCCCTGACAAAAAACACGGACCTCATTTTAGTCCTTAACAAAAAAAATCGATCCTTATTCGTCCTTTTTATGGGACTAAAAAGGACATTTTGAAAATTTGTGAGGGATCAAAATGTCCACCAATCGATCATTATTCGTCCTTTTTATGGATTAAAAATGACATTTTTTCAGGGATCAAAATGGGGTCTGTGTTTTTTGTGAGGGACTAGAAAATGTATTTACTCTATTATTTATAGAGTCCCCTAAGATAGATAAGATAAACTTAAGAGTAAATACACTTTCTGGTCCTTGACAAAAAACACGGACCCCGTTTTTGTCCCTGACAAAAAACAATGGGGTCCGTGTTTTTTGTCCGGGACCAAAAAGGGTATTTACTCTAAATAATAATATACAACATATTTCACAAAATATTTTTATTAATTCACTAATTATTAATTATAATTATTATTTACTCTTTTTATAATTTATAATTAATTAAATTTAAATATAATTATTAAATTATTTTTGGGGTGGGGGGACGTGTGGTGTGTGTATGTGGGGGAGGGGGTGGGAGGTGGGGGCCACAGGGGGTGGGGGGACATGTCAGTGTATGTGTGTGTTTGGGGAGGGGGTGGGGGACATGTGGGGGGTGGGGGGAGTGGGGCCCAGCAGGGGGAGGCGTCAGTCAACTGACGCCTCTGCTGAGGTGGCGTCAGTTGACTGACGCCACTTGTCAGAGGCGTCAGTTTTCTGACGCTGTTAGAGGCGTTAGTCAACTGACGTTTTTGACTGTCTTATTTTAGAAAATGTTTTCAAAAGTGCTTCGATTAGGTATATTTTTTATTAAAAATTGCTACTTTAGTGCTTTTTCGTAGTCATATTGGCGCATTGCTAAGTGTGGGTCTGGAGCGTGAGTTCAGAGAATTCGGCATCATCATCCAAGGGATCTCCCCGACCCATCGCGAAGCCTCTTGTTCCAACACGCTCCATGTGTCATCATCCACTTGCCTACTGCATTTACATCCCTCAATCCACTCCACACACCTGTCAGGTATCGCCCACAAACCAACCCAAAATCCTCCTTCCTCCCTCGTTTTCTCTCTTCCTCCTTTTATAAAGCCACACGCTCCGCTATTTCCTCCGTCAAAATTTCCCTCGCCTTCTCCTCTCCCCGCCTCCCCCCAATTGGCTCATTTACGGTTTTACCCTTCTGGTTATGGTCGCCTCCGCTTCTCCTCAGCCTCGTAGCCGAAGCTCTTGTGCGGCTCTTGGCTTCCCTCGCCTCAGATTTGTTAATACAGCCGATTGATTCTTATCAGCCTCGGGATCCAGTCCTGCCCTTTGAAAATTGTTGCCTCCGCCATGCCTCACCGGAACGGCCACAACCTGCAGGGTATGAACACAACGTCTCCCAAATCGTCCCAAATTCGCCGGCCTAGGACCGTGCCGGACCTTGTCTCCTACGGAAGTCTATTCTCCGCGACGCTGCCTTATGACGTACCACGAGTACCTCCGAAATTGCTGCTCAAAGTGACGGTGCAGGGGAGCGTCGGGCCAGTGCAGGTCGTAATGACGGCGGATTCATCGGTGAAAGATTTTGTGGCGGCAACGGTGCGGCAGTACGTGAAGGAAGGTCGCCGGCCAGTCGTGCCGAGCACTGACCCCTCCGATTATGACCTCCATTACTCGCAGTTTAGCTTGGAAAGTAAGCCTTGTCAATTTGTCTCCCATTTTGCCCCCTGCGGTTTTACTTTTTGTTATGGTTGTGAGGGAGCTTGAAATGGTTTGATTTATTGGGGATGGTGATCAGGTTTGCAGAGGGAGGAGAAGCTAATAGATCTTGGATCTAGGAACTTCTTTCTGTGCCCACGAAAGTGTCGCGGCATGAGCCTGGAAGACGCGGGTAGTGCAACGACACCGTTTGCATTTTGCTCCAGAGAGGTTGACAGAGTGACCAAAACTGGTTTGCTTGGACCAACTTCAAATTGATTTCATACTCTGATTGATTTGGCGCTCAGACGAACAAATAAATGGCAAAATTGGTTGCCATAATGCCAGTTACAGAGTTGCACCTTGGATACTTTTGAGTAAACGTCCCATTGGATAGTGATATCTATTGGTGAACCCTTTATTAATTGAGCATGTAGATTTTGCCATGTCATTCATTCAGTTAGGTGGCGCAAAATATAAATTTCCTAGCTTGCGCTTTGAGCAGTTGAGCTTTCTAGGTTTGTGGACTTGTGGTAGTTGTTTTGAAAGATGCTTTTATGTAGTATCATCCTGCACGAGCTATTTTTACTTCCTTCTTGGATTAGACCATGTAGAATTGCAGTTTCTATTTTGCAACGTTTTGCGTTAGATTGAATCATATTATCGCACCACTTTCTTTTCTTAACCGAGAAGCCACTGGGGTTTGCCTGCAAATGCAGATAAAAGTAAAATGTAACGTTGTATGTGGTTTGAAATATGTAGTTTTCTTGTTTTTTTTTTTTAATCCTGTTTTTATTTTGAAAGTGTACGGCATTCTGTTTGGGAAAGGTGACTGCTTGCCGGAGATAGCCAACATAAATCTTCTATTTAAATGACTGTTTTGTTGGATTGTTTGTACTTATAAGAATGTTACATAATAGACTCGTAAAAAACACAAGAATAAATATCCTTTTTGGTCGCTGGAAAAAAGTACGGACCCATTTTTTTAATCCTTAACTAAAAATAATTCGTCCCGTCATCTCTGGGAAATCAAAAAACATCACACGTTAGTCCTTCTGTCAGTTAGCTTCTAACGGCGTCACTAACGTTGCTGATGTGTAACGTGAGTTGGTCCAGTCACATACCACGTAGGAAGGCCAAAATCCCTCCCTCTTGCTTCGATTCGATTTGATCAACCCTTTTTTTTCCATCTCAATCATTGAAACCCCACTGAACAAGTTTTCTTCATTTCAAATCTATGGATTTTCTCGAGTTGGAGGCCATTGAAGGTCTCCGATGGTCATGGAACACCTGGCCTGTTAGGAAAGTCTCTTCATTGTCTTCCCTGTCAACTTCAATGAAGAATAAGGAATTGAGCATTCGATTTTTTCTTTTTCTTATTGAAAAGAAATCAAGCACCATGATATATGCCTCCTTTTCTTTAAAATCTTGCTTCTGCCAACTCTATAATCCATCATCGCCGGCATCCACGGTAACCGTCGATGCCCAACATGGCTTTTTCGGAGTATTGTTCGCTGGATAAGAAGTTGTTGATTGAATACATAAATGCTACACCTTCCCTTTCTTCACGGATTGGGAATAATTTCGATGACTTGGTGGTTAAAGAAGTCAGAGATGGCAACCTTAACTTCGTATACGTTATCATCAACTCCATCGGTTCTATGGTCGTCAAATGATGTCTATCTTCAGTTCCTTCGATGCTCTCTGCGCCGAGTTTTTCTACGGTCAGAGATCGCGCTTGTCTATTGATGCCCCAAATCTCAAGCCCAAGCCCGAGTAGAAGCCTTATTCCCCCGAGAAGAAACCGACATCTCTAGATAACTCCAAGGCGTCGCCGCTGTCACCATCAACGCAACCCGATGGAGCCAAGCAACAACGGCAGCGCTTCTCGCCTAGGTTTGCGCCGGAGTTAGACGGTGTTCATTGCTTTGAATCTTTATACTTCTCTAAATCCAACGGTGAGGTCAGTGAATAGACTTTTCAACGAGTAAAAAATGTTGAAGGTAACGAAGCACCCTGCACCATTCAATCGAGAACATGATGAGTCAGTGACTGGACAATGGTGATGCAAGATATTAAGCTTACTTGGTGAACAAACATTCTATTAATATTTTTTTACAGATTCAGGCAGCAAACTGATAAATCGCCAAGGAGACAAGGAAAAAATATTACACCAATGATGAAATTGATGATGGATCTTGGAGATCGTACAGAGGATCGGAGAATTAAGGGATGAAAGCGGTTATTGAAAATTGAGGTGAGGTGGTTGCTTGGGAGGGAGGGAGGGAAAGTTCTGGAATTGTAATGACTTGTTGGGGAGGGAAAGAATGGAGGGAGGGTATATAAAGGGGGAAGATGGAAGAGTCGGCGAAGCATGATGAAATTATAAAGGAGGGTATATAAACGACGTTGTTTTGGGCTTCCTACGTGGCATGTGATTGGACCAACTCACGTTACACATCAGCAACGTTAGTGACGCCGTTAGGAGCTAACTGACAGAAGGACTAACGTGGGATGTTTTTTGATTTCCCAGGGATGACGGGACGAGTTATTTTTAGTTAGGGATCAAAAAGGGGTCTGTACTTTTTTCCAGTGACAAAAGTGTATTTACTCAAACAACAAATAATCACTTGGGGGACAAAGACGGAATATCATGACATCTTCCCTCGTTTTTATGAACGGAAAATTTCATTGCATCTTCTGTAGCATATTATGCTAAAACAATCCTCAAAACTTCTTAAAATTTTATTTACTCTCCTATGGTTAAATCAAAATTAATTTTTTATGGCTAAAAAGACATTAATGCCCACGGTCATGTAAATTCTCACGTGTCTTATAAACCCACATATTTGACTTGTAAATTCTGGGATAGGTTATTCTGCCTGTCTTTGCCTACCCCTTTCAATACCGTTAGATTATAATCTCATCCAACGACGGAGATTTGAGAGATAAAATAAACTCTTTTACCCCTTCCTCTCTCTCACCGCCTCCTACCCTCTCTCTCTCTCTCATCCGTTGGAACCTAGATTACAATTTTCCATTTGCAGTTCAATAGAAAGACATTGATACTACCTGTCATCGACACACCTGAATCCAACAACATTCTTCTTCTTCTTGTTCTGCTGCTCCCCCTAGCGCCTCCATTTCCATTCATTAAAAATTGGACTAGTTGATTATTCAACCCATGTTGACATTGTTGCCCACTGAAATCCAGTTATCCGGCCACTAACATTGTTGCCCACTGACATTGTTGCCTCCATTTCCAGGTTACGGCTAACACCGTAATAGTACTCTTGAGGGCAAAAAGAGGAAGGAACAAAGTCATCGGCATCAAAGGACAAAGGAAAATTGTGCTTCATATCGTGCTCTAAACTTCATGTATCAGCAAATGGAAATGGAAAATCATAATTTGTCAACCCTAGCTTTGTATCGTGCTCTGAATTTCATGTATCGACAACTGTTTAGTATTGGATATGATTTATAGGGTTGCGCAAAATTATGTTCAGAATATCTTAGAATATAATTTGGTTAATGTTTAATTCAAATGTTTTGATGATTCCGTGGGTGGGTTGTAGCCAATTTATCTCATGTATGTTGTAGCTTCTTTTAGAAGTTAGTTTAAACGGTAGCATGCCATAAACTACTTGGCGACTTAAGTTCGGAGAGCAAAGGGACAACACGACGGTATATTGAACTGCAAATGGAAAATTGTAATCTAGGGTTCTAGCGGAGAAGAGAGAGAGAGAGAGAGGGTGGGAGGTGGTGGGAAAGAGGAAGGGGTAAAATGGTTCATTTTATCCCTCAAATCTCCGTCGTTGGATGAGATTATAATCTAACGGTATTAAGAGGGGTAGGCAAAATAAGGATAGACAGAATAACCAATCCTGTAAATTCTTACATGTATTTTGTAAATAACATGTACTCTTGTAAATATGTTCATTGTCTTGTACATGGTCGAAATAATTTTATAATTTCACTTATTTGTTTTGTAAAAAAGTATATTTAACTTGAATATTTTCACATTTATCTTGTAACTAATCATATTTGACTTCTAAAGTAAGGGTATAACTGTCTTTTCACTGAAAAAATTTATTTTTAGTCCATCATTGGGGTGCAGTGAGGTGAAGTTTTGAAAAGTCTTGGTTTTTTAAGAATAATTTGTTATAGAAGGTTGTGGTGAAATTTTCCCAATGAAAAAGAATATAGTGAATGATATGCTCGTGGTATTGAATCAAATAAAAAATTACATTTTTTGTTGGTAATTGCGTAAAATCTTACAGCTGATATTCTATATAATGAAGTGACTCAGTATATAACGAGATATAAATATGTATATACTGGTATCCATATCTTGTAAGCCTCCTTTTTGGAAGACGCATTTAAATATTTAAACCTATATAAATGGAATACAATGGAAAAAATGCGACATGATCTCTACTAGATCTCGAAGGTAGAAGGGTGAAGGTGCAAATAAGCCAATAAACTATTAAGTCAAGAGCATCCAACACAATAAACAATTAAAAGGACCATAAATACATTTAAAAAGTAGCAACTATCACAATTCACTCATAGCTAAACTAACGCCGTTATTGGGTGTCAATTGAAGATATTAGATATCCACGTGGCTAGTTGGTGAGAGGATTGAAGGATAAGAATGTGAGTCTTTGCTTCCCTTCACATCGCCGGAAACTTCACATCACACCGCCGGAAATGCTCTCAGATATTCTTTTATCACTGAGCCCAGACAAAGGAGACTGAGAACCAGAATCTCGACTGCGTGGTTGGAGCTTCGAAGACGAGAAGGAAGAGAACACAGCCACCGACCATCAGTTTTAGCTACCACCTCCGTCAAACCAACACCAGTGGCAGATCGGAATTTTAAAGACAGTTGGGGGGGGGGAATTTAATGACGGAGGGAATAACTTATTTTAGAATTCAGCAATACAGCAACTGCAATTTACTTTAATTCAAAACTCGACTCTACAAACCCAAAATCAATGGCGGACTCTACAAACCCGACTTGAAGAGAATACAGCAACTGCAATTTACTTTAATTCAAAACCCAAAAATGCAAACCCAAAATCAAGCTCTCTATGACAAAGCCAAAAGCAAAAATTTTGGAATTTAGAGTTTTAAGGCAACGAGAATGGCGGACCTTACGATCCTTCGGGATAAGCAAAAGAATCAACTTTCATAGATTGCCCTCTCTCCCGTCAACAATGATGAAGCTGGGTTCTGGCGTAGTGAGTGATGAAGGAGGCGAACACCGAAGACACGACGACCTCAAAGTGTTCCGGCCACCACAAATCCAAACACCCACAAACGGATCTGGCCACCAAACGGCAACACAGAAGGACGACGAACCACATATCAGACAACCACCACCTCTCGTCGGCGAACCATCGATGGACGACGACGAGTTTCATGCTCACAGAAGCTAAACCCTTATTTTTAGATCGCTTTTCAGATCGGTTTCGCCTTTACCTCTTCGATCGCATATTGCAGCGGAGCTCTCCGGCGACGCTGAGAAGGTGAAGGAATAGAGGTGGTGGTAGTGTGGTGATGGGAGAATCTCACCGACAGTGATGAAGGAGAAGGAGTGTTGGTGAGGAAGGAGAGAGGCGAAGCGAGAGATATGGAGGATTGACCCAGCTTGCTTCTCTTTTCCCCCCTACTGATACGTGTAGCCACGCCTTTCTTCACATCGTGCCTTTTTAAATGTTTTTTTGGTATTTATGGTCCATTCAATTGTTTTTTGTGTTGGGTGCTCCTGACCTAATAGTTTATTGGCTTATTTGCACCTTCACCCAAGGTAGAATCGTGGAAGGACTATGCAATACTCCACCAGGTACATTCGAGGAGTGGAATTTGATTTTAAATACCAGATATATTTTTTATATCTGTTAGCCTTTTTAAAATTTAACCCTCTTGATATTCCCTCAACAATAATCAAAGAAGATGATTATATGTTTTAGAAAATAAATGTAAAAGATAAATAGCCTTTTTAATCTAATCAAATTATATAGATATATCTTATATTAAAAATGGGAAGAAGCATGTTCTTTTTTGTTTGGTAAAATATGCGTCCGATTTCTCTCACCGGCGGCTCTCTCCCCATCCCTAATTATCTTCAAATCCTAATCGTCCATTTTTTATCAAAGCGTCAAGAAGGAGACACATCATCTATTTCAAACTACCGCATGTGGTCATGTAGTAAATTACCACATGCGGTAGTTTGAAATAGATGATGTGTCTCTCTTTGAACGCTTGGATAAAAAATAGACGGTTAGGATTTAAAGATAATGAGAGATAGGGAGAGAGCCGTTGGGAGAGTATCTGCTTCCGATAAAATATATGTGGTGTTCTTGTCAGTTCTTAATGACATGGAGTATTGAACCATGGTTGCTGGTTTGACAAATTTTAGGAAAGGGGTTAGGTTCACTCACGATCCAAGGGCAGGGCGAAATCTCCATTCCTCCTAGGTGATACTGATATTGGGTAGGGCGAGCCGTCTATTACCCTCAGGTGTTAACCTAGGCACTTAAGAGCTAGGATGCCTCCTCCGGCACTTTGACCAACTCTAGGATCGAACCCCCTCCATTTAATGACAGTGTCCGACTCCTTTATGAGTTGAGCCAAAGACGAGGGGTTATTGAACCATGGTTGCGATGTAACTTATTCGAAATTTAGCGCTCTCTCATGCTAGGCCCACAATTCCTGCAGTTTGTGAATTGTTGACTCGACGCTGGAGAGCTAAATCACATTGGAAAGTTTTGATGTTGAGCATTGAATGCCCTACTAGCCAGTAATTGGAAAAAAGATTCAACCCAACATGTCACTTAAAATGTATGGTTTAAATGTATAACACAAAAATACACATATTTATACATCATATGCAGGCAAACACACATATAAATGTGCTAACAACATCAAGACAACTTTAAGATTAAAGTGACCCGGATTAACAATCTTGAAAGAAAAAGTAAAAGAGAAATAATACAAAATACGCAACGTACCGCTTTGCGCCGAAAAGAATAAAAGCCCAACGGAGCATTGAGTTTCGCCAGTCCACTATTGCTCTGGGAAGTTCAGTGTCTTTAAAAAAAAAAAAAAAGTTGAGTGTCTTATGTGAACACCGAAGCACTGCAAGGCCAGACCCCTGCTTCTGTGATTTTGTAATACTTTGGGCCTAGGCCCTCCTTTTCCATGTAATAGTTAACCGATCCTAATAACCGAACACTTCCACCAAAAAAAAAGGGGCGACCAAAAAAGGGAGAGAGGAAGCTCTCTAAAACCCTAGTAGGCGGCAATACGATTATAAAAACCCCCGACCACCATATCCCCGCCCGCTCTCTCTTGCCGTCTCAGCTCCCTTTCACTCCCAAAAACCCTTCTCGCAACCCTTTTACGCGTCGTCCTTCCGTTCCTCATCTGCTAATGGAGTTCTGGGGTATTCCTCTCTTCTCTCCACTTATTTACTTATAAGCTCTGTTTCATTTATTTCCTTCGCTTCGTTGCATTTCATTTGTATCTCGCTTCTCTTTCATTCTACTGCTCCGTCGCTGTGTTTATAGACCACTCTGTTTATTAAATGATACTTATGCTCATATATATCGTTCACATTTAGCTGTGTTTGATGCTTGTGTGAAACATTTTACCTCTCTGTAAGCCATTAGCTTCAAGTTTGATGCCAGAATAAGATGCTTATATTTTAGTGTCGTCTGAAAAACGAAGGCTTATCATACGTTCTTGACTATGGCATGTTTGTCATTTCACTCTTCGGAGTCTATATGGCGTGTTTCTGTTCGTCAAATACGATTTTTCTTTATTGGTCAAGTGCTGTATCGACTTCATCTAACTCCTGTGAAATGCAGGTGTTGAGGTTAAGGCTGGGGAGCCTGTTAAAGTTGATCCTCTAGATTTTGATTCCTACATTCATATTTCTCAGGTTAGAACTTTGTTGTCAATCATTTAGACATTGTTGGTCTTCGATGAAACCTCCTGACATGCTGTCGCTCTTGCAGGCTGCCCTAGGTGAGACAAAGAAAGACAAGGGAGCTGAACCTGTGGTTCTTTACTTGAAATTTGGTGACCAGAAGCTTGTTTTGGGAACCCTTTCAAAGGATAATTTCCCCCAGATATCGTTTGACTTAGTTTTGGAAAAGGAGTTTGAGCTCTCCCACAATTCAAAATATGTGAGCGTCTTTTTCTGTGGATATAAAGCGGAAATCCCTGAAGAAGAATATCCTTTACCCGTCATCACTTTTTTTCTATTTTTCAAATTCTTAAATGTATTTTAATGTCCATAGAGCCATCTCTTAGTATTTTAACTTTCCAAATGCTACCGACCTCATTTGTTCATTTCGTTTGGTATTTTCTTGCCGCTGAATTATTTGGTACCTCTGTATTATGATCATTTGGTGGTAACACCCATCCATTTTTAGGGCTATCAAAATTATAATTCTATTTCAATCCGTGGTTCATTTTTTCCTGACGGTTAATTCAAGGATATGGCATAAAGGTTATTCTAAAATGTCAACGGCTTGACATGCAAGTACTATAACTTATTTTTCCTTGACTTATGACGTGTTTGTGGTAGCACGGGTGATGATGACTTTGACGACATGTCTGGTGAGTAGTGTCACTTTTTTGAATTCTTTTTAGTTATTAGTTTATATTAACTTGCTAAGTTGGCTGCTCAAACATGTTCGTTTGTTTGTCATGGACAGATAGTGAAGAGGATATAGATCTCCCAGCGATAGCAAAAGATAATGGTGTGTGCTTGCTTTAAATCTGAAATTTTTGTTAGCTAATTTTATTGATCTTGGTGACTAATTGCTGTTTTCTTTCATTGATCATGTTGACTAATTGCCGTTTCTGTTCAGGAAAACTTGATACCAAGGCTGGCCTAGCTAAGGTTGCCCAATCCAAAAAAAGTGATGCCACTTTTAATGATTCCAAAAAGCAAGCCAAGGATGAACCGAAGGATGAAGAAGATGATGAAGATGACGACTCTGAAGAAGAAGATGATGAAGAAGGTGGCTCTGATGAGGTATTTCAAGTAGTGTTGGTTTAATTCGTATTTTATTTCTTCTATAGGAAGATGTCATATGCTTTTGCTACAAGCCTACATTTACAAAAATGATGGAAAGTGATACATCAGTGACTTGATTGTCTCCATTATTTTGTTCTTATGGGGCAAGTTAAACACTCCTGTTGTTCCAAGTTTTGTCCTGATTATTCTTGCTTTGGGATTTCTTGACATATGCCAATTTTGATCATCACAGGATGTGATGGATGCTGATAGTGATAGTGATGAGGATGAAGATGACGAGGAGACTCCCAAGAAGCAGACTCCCAAGAAGGTAAGTGTTGTACTTGTGTGGTTACTTGTAATGCCCATTTTGTTTTCAACATTGTGTTTTGATGTAATAAAGCATGCTCAAGAGTATGATTTCATGACTTGTAGGCGGATCTGAGCAAGAAGAGACCCAATGACTCTGCATTAAAAACTCCAGTTTCTGCCAAGAAAGCTAAATCCGGTACTCCTGAAAAGAATGGTGAGGCTCTTATTTAGTTTTTTGTTCCCTGGGTATTTCTGATTGTCACTTGGTTTTCTTCTTCTGGATGGCTTATAAATGCTAGTTTGAATAATTTTATGGCATGTGATTATCATGTTTTTTAATCATATAATTGATCGCTGATTGGCAATTGATATTTATTTTTGTAGATGCCAAGAAAGGTGGTCATACCTCAACTCCTCACCCAGGTATTTCTAATTGTCACTTGGTTTTCTGCTTCTGGATGGCTTATAAATGCTAGTTTGAATAATTTTATGGCATGTGATTATCATGTTTTTTAATCATATAATTGATCGTGGATTGATATGTATTTTTGTAGATGCTAAGAAAGGTGGTCATACCTCAACTCCTCACCCAATGAAGAAGGGGGCAAAGACTCCTAACAGTGAAGCCAAGGAGCCCAAGTCTGGTGGACAATTGTCCTGCAAATCTTGCAGCAAGTATGTTTTCTTGATCCCCAAGGTATTAATTGTTATTTCTTTGGAATAGTTCTAATAGTTGCTGTGATTTGTCTAGGTCATTCAACTCTGAAAGTGGTTTTCAACAACATAACAAGGCAAAGCACGGTGGTCAGTGATAGCGACTACTTATACTGATTTATGTCGCATTTTTTCCCTGATGTATTGTAATGAGCATCCTAAAGACGTTTTTCGCATTTTGCCATAGCTAAGTAAACCTATTAGGGAGTTTAGTCGTACGTTTCTGAGAGCCTGTTGACCAGCTTGAAAGTTTTGTTTGGGGTTGCTGAGAGCCTAGTCATAGCCTGTCCTGTGTCTTGGTGCTTCAGAATTTTGAGATGATCTTTGGTTTTTTAAGTTATTAATATTCTGTTGTATAACCGTTTATTGAAAAGAAGAGGGAAAATTATTTTTAATTATACTTGAATCGCATGATTTTTGTTATTTTGAAAAAAAAAAAAAAACTGGTATGCTCTTTCAAGTTGCAACTACTATTTCTGTCGCATCTGGCTCTCCGCGGCTAGCTTATAATTGGTTACGGAATGGTCATGCATAGCCCTGGGAGCGTCCCATGATTGGTTTACTCGTTCTTCTGTCCAGAAAGAAGTTTTAAAATTCATTTATTTTGGACTATAGTGCGAGCATTCCTTGAAAAGTTTGTTGGTCAGGTCATTAAATTAGTGTTATAAAGAATTAGGGACTTCTATCAAGAGCTCATAAAAATTATGGAAGTTGATAGTGTTTGAAAAGTTGTCAATTGTTAAGATAGAAGTCAAAGTTCAGAAATTCTAAACTCCTAAAATATCTCTAAACTGGTATAAACATTAAACAAATTGCCTTCGTTAACTTTGGTATGATTTAACTCTTAATTTGAACACACTTACTTAGGTAAAAGTGACAAGCCAAGAGATGTTGGGTCACATAACTCGTAAGAAATTAAGCAGACTGAAACGGCACAGCGTACTATAGAGTGATTTTCGAATACAATAGTGCTGAAGCATAAGCAACTGTTGAACCAAAAGCAAAAGGTTTTCTGCTGAACAACATCCTCAAATAGCCAACAAAGCTCTACGTACAATTAGTCTATATTTCAAGAAGCGTCTAATTCATGATAGTAGATGAAGAAGGGCTGTGATATGAAAAGCCAGATCCTAGTAGGCCTCACATAAAAAAACATCCTTCGAGTACTAACAATTAGAAGAACCTGTACACAAATTCCATGGCAAACTTCAATTAATTAGATCAATGGCTTCATCCTGAGATGCAGGGATATCTGAACCTTCAAAACTCATAATATAAGGCAGTGGCTATTTCAAGTTTTACGCAACAAGTGTAAAATAGAGCTCACAGTACAGTATACAAAAAATCCGTACAAAATAACTGCAATGGTCCCTTCACCAGCCTTCATGCATGGTGATCACTGACCTAGATGCCAAATGGTTTCCCTTTGCGATCACACGTTATAACACACTTGTTTCACAGTGACACAATAAGTCATTTATATCAGTGCTAAAACCAGCGAAGCCCCAAAATGATGAGCAACAAAATGAAATAATTGATAAGAATGGCAGCATAAGAATTAGTGGTAAAGAAAAAGTTGTGTGGCGTGCTTTCCTAATTTTGAATGCGTGAGAGAGATTAGAGGGCTGGCAAAAAAGATTAAAAATTTCTCTTCCCCCCAATCACTATGCTGAGCTTTCCCAGATAGCATGATAAATTCAACAATAATTCAAATTCCTTAAAACCAAAAATCCCAACTTAAGGAAGCAAGTAAAATTGGAATCACATTCCATATCAAAGAACAGTGCGTGCTTGGCTCCAATGGAACACCAGTCACAACCCGGGTAAAGGCAGATTCCAGGATACCTCCCGGCCGAGAGTGTTCAGCCTGGGATGTTGGATCTTGTGGACCACCAGATGCAAATCTCTGTTTCAAGGAGAGCACACGGATACTAGAGAGATGGTTCACCGGTGTAGCTATCTTCTCATGGAAAGCGCCACTAACCATACTCTAGCTCACAAGATTTTTCAACTCGGTAAACCTCAGGAAAAGTGTTGCCTCCACCGGTAAATGTGGCTCGCATTGATGTTGATGGATCTGTCTGTCATCTTAACCAAGCGGCATGTGGAGGAGTGATTCGGAATGCATAGGGGGATTGGCTTATGGGCTTTCACAAATTCCTTGGTCTCAATACAGTTCTTGAAGCTGAGATCCTTGCTATCATGACTGGGCTCCGTGTTGGTCAGCAGATGGGTTTCAAGAACATTGTTATCTATTCTGATTCTCTTGATGCGGTTAATACTCTTATGAGGGATTGTTCTACAGATCACCCGTTGAGGGATATTATTGGGGAAACTGTAGGAAATTCACCAGAAACGCGGAAGCGAATCGTACCGACACAATATAGGAAAAGTTAAAACCTTCATCGTTTTGATTACCTGGAAAGATGCAGCGATGATACAGTATTGATCAAGAAAGAGGCAAAGAAGGGAATGACACAAGAGAGAAACTGAGATTAGAGAAGAATGACTCAAGAAGAAGATTAGAAGAGAAGAGCTCCAAGGCTCTTACACAAACTGAATTACCAATATGTCAAAACGTAAGGTTACAATGAATAAGGGGCTATTTATAGATGACAGCCCCCTTCTCACATACTCATGCTAATATGTTCACTTAGGTCCCTAATGAGAGTTTATACAAAGTATGCACATAGGTCCCTAGGTCTAGTATTATATATTCTATATCAATGCCCCCCCCTTAAAGCAACCCTTGTCCTCAAGGGTTGGCCACTGGGAATTCTCGAAATTGGTGCTTCAAGCTGAACAATGACACCCATGTGGCCTCTTCTTCCGGATACCCTTGCCATTGCACCAACACTTCCGTGATAATCCTCCTTTTTCTTCTACCCACACGTTGCGACAGAATTTGCCGAGGATATAATGAATTTGGGACTGCTGGCCACTCTATTGGAGGATGCCTTTGCCTCACACTTGGGTCTGGACATAGCTTTAATAGGGATACATGAAAAGTAGCGTGAATCCTTGTTTCAGGCGGTAGTTCCAACTTGTACGCCACCGGGCCGATTCTGTCCAGTATCTTGTATGGCCCAAAGAAGCGAGGAGCAAGTTTCGATTACTTCTAGTGGCCGCCGAAATCGACGGTAGGGTTGTAACTTCAGAAAACCCATTGTCCCACCTCAAATGCTCTATCCGAACGTTTTAGATCACCTTTTGTTTCATAGTATTGGCTGATCGGTGTAGGTGGTACTTTAGGACAGCTAGTGTCTTCTCCCGGCTGAAAAACTTCTGTCAACTGCTTCTACCACTGCTGTCCTTGGCACATAGGGAATGTAAACTGCTGGTTTTTGGCCATATAGCAGCTCATGTGGGGTGGTTTTAGTTGCTGAATGGAAGGTTGTATTGTACCACCATTCAGCTAATGCTAACCACTGGTTCCATTCCTTGGGGACTTCCCAACACATGCATCTCAAATAGGACTCTAGGCATCTATTGAGAACTTCGGTTTGACCATCACTTTGGGGATGATAAGCTGTCGAGAGGTTTTGCTGAACCTTTAGGGTCTTCAAAAATTCCTTCCAAAAGTTACTAAGGAATAACGGATCACGATCGCTTATAATTTCAGCCGGGGCCCCATGCAATTTGTAGATCTGATCTAAAAATGCTTGTGCCAACGTAGACGCTGAATAAGGGTGAGAAAGTGCAATAAAATGGGCATATTTAGTCATCCGATCAACGATTACCCATATTACTTCCTTACCTCCTGATTTAGGTAAGCCTTCAATAAAATCCATGGAAATACTTTCCCAAACCTTACTTGGTATTGGGAGTGGTTGCAATGCACTGGGGTGGCAATGGTTTCATACTTGCATCTTGCACACGTGTCGCACCCTTTTACAAATTCCTCAACATCCTTATGTAGGTGTTTCCACCAAAACAGTCCTTTAACTTTATAGTAAGTTCCCTGGATACCCGAATGGCCTCCCTGAGGACTAGCATGCAGCCATTCCAGCAATCTTGTCTTGAGGGCAGCAATGTTTCCCACCACTAGCCGGTTGTTCTTTCTTAGATAAGAACCATCCCATGTATATTTGTTGAGTACACCACCTTCCTCCTTTACTTTTGTAAGGACAGCCGCTATTTCTATGTCTTCCTCCCAACTTTGTTTGATTTCTTCTATTAATTCAGAGAAGTTGTATCTAAAGAAATCAGTAAAATTTGAGAACCATGTACTCTAGACAATGCATCAGCTACAGTGTTATCGTTACCTTTTTTGTACTGAATTTCATAATCATACCCAAGGAGTTTTGCTATCCAATACATTTGGAAGGGAGTTTTCAACTTTTGTCCCAAGAGATACTTAAGACTTTGCTGATCTGTCTTAATAACAAACTTGCTTCTTTCCAAGTATTGATGCCAATATTCCACAAACTTGTACAACGGCTAACAATTCCTTCTCATAAATAGAGAGGCTTGCATGTTTAGGGGCAAGAGCCTTGCTGAAATAAGCTAATGGTTGCCCTTGTTGCATTAACACAAAGACCTATACCCCCACCGCACGCATCGGTTTCAACTATGAAGTCTTTAGAGAAGTCCGGTAGTGCTAAAACGGGTGCTGATGTAAGGGCCGATTGCAACTTACGAAAGGATTCTGTTGCTGTTGTTGACCATTTAAAACCCTCCTTTCGTAATAATAGAGTAAGGGTTTGGCCATCAACCCATATCCTTGAATGAATCTTCGATAATATCCTGCTAGGCCAAGAAAAGCTCTTAATTGCTTAGCTGATTTTGGTTCAGGCCAATCAGCCACTGCTTGAATCTTCTTAGGGTCCGTAGCCACTGTACCTTTGCTAATGATGTGTCCCAAATATTCAACACTTTGGGCAGCAAACGTACACTTACTTCTTTTAACAAAATAGTGATGTTTTTGTAAGATATTCAAAACTTCCTCAAGCTGATGGGCATGTTCTTGTATATCAGCACTATATATTAGAATATCATCAAAAAATACCAGAACATACTTCCTTAGTAAGGGCCTAAAGATATCATTCATTGCACCCTGAAATGTGGCGGTGCATTAGTCAACCCAAATGGCATCACTAGCCATTCAAAGTGGCCTGAATGAGTCTTGAATGCTGTTTTGTAACAATCCTCGGGTTGCATCCTAATTTGGTGATAACCCGCTCTTAGGTCGAGCTTAGTGAACCATCTAGCTGAATGTAGTTCATCTAACAAGTCTTCCACTAGAGGAATAGGGTATTGATTCTTCACCGTCTTCCTATTAAGCTCACGAAAATCAATACACATCCTCCAAGTTCCGTCTTTCTTTTTTTACCAATACTATGGGTGCCGAGAAAGGAGAAGAACTCTCTGGAGCACTCCCGTTTGTAACAAGTCGGTCACCTGTTTCTCAATAACATCCTTTTGAGCTGCTGAATAGCGATAAGGCTTGAGACTTATAGGATTCGTACCTTCTTGAAGAATAATTGGATGGTTATGACCTGCCCTTAGTGGTGGGAGGCCCTTAGGTTCATCAAATAACCCCTCAAACCTTCTTAACGATTGCTGGATTTCCATTGGTATTTCTGAATCCTTTGGCTCTTCATTATCGTGAAGAGTATTCTCATTTGCTATTTGGGGCAATGGTTGCAACAGTTGTACCAAATACATTTGGGGTCCACGTTGCTTGTTACCTCCTAACTTGGTAGAGGAGACCACCGCAAGGGAGTTTATAGGACTTGCTTGCAACTCACAAAGTTTCCCTCTATACCAGAATTGCATTGACAATTTTTCATAGTTCCATAGTGCACTTTTAATCGTTTTCACCAAGTCAATCCTAGCACCACATCAAATGTATTGAGTTTGATAATCCCGAGATCACATTCAAACTCCAGCCCTTGCATTTTCCACCGAATCCACGCCAGACACCAAAAACTTGTAATTTCTGACCCCCTGCTATCTGTACTGCATCCCTAGGAGGTTCAGCATTTCTCCACCCCATTTTTACCGCAAACTCAAAATCCATGAAATCGTGTGTGCTGCCATTGTCAATTAATACCTGAATCTGCTTCTTCCCCACATTCCCTTGAATTCTCATAGACTCGTTTGTATCCATGCCATTAATGGCATGTAGGGAAATTAAAGGAGCATATTCATCCTCTTTGTTTGGTTCGATTGCCTCCTCTATTTTGTCTTCGGTGGTTTCTACCAATTCCATAAATTGGAGTCGCATCCGCTGCCTTTGGGGACACGTGTGGTTGCGTGTAAAGGCCTCATGGCAATAGAAGCACAGATTCCTTGCCCTATGATCAGCCTCATCTTCTGGTGTCAACAGTTTCGAATTTCTCCACGTCTTCGGAGTGTTTTTATCAAAACTAGGGGCTGTAGGAGCTGCCATTGTGAGTGGTTTATTACTACTTACTATAGGCTCCTTGGTTGGGATCCACTTGCTGTATAAGCTGTCTTGTTTCCTCCCCATGTGGCCAAATTTGGTGCTGCCACTGAAATAGAGCCCCCCTTGTTATATCTTGTACCTGATACCTTTGCTTCTTTATGGGTATTGGCCATTTCTTGAACCTTGGCCAAGCGACGAGCTTCCCCTAGTGTTCTTGGCTTGAACATGAGAACAGATCGGCAATATCTTCTCGGAGCCCGTTAAGTAGATTTCAATCAGGTACTCCTCACTCAATTCTACCTTGGCCGAGAGCAAATCGAACTTGGCATTGAAATCAGCAATAGTTCCAGTTTGGTGTAATCTGGATAACTCTCCCATGGGCTGATCAATGGGCATACCGAAGGTGTCTCGAAGGTGAACTACATATTCATTCCACCTCATGTCCCTTCGCCAACGTCTCTCGGATGCAACGTGCCATGCAAAACTAGCCTCATCCAATCCCATTGATGCCATTGTGACTTTTTCCCCTTCAGCCGTGGCATCCAATCGAAAATATCTCTCACATTTGGCAATCCAGCAGTCGACATCCTTTCCTACGAATTTCGGGAAGTCCATTTTGGTGAATTGGGTTGGCCTATGATTGAGATCACCTTGCCCATTGCCTCGGGCATCCTGGCGTTCCCGACGAGGGGGGTCATCGCCCCTATTTTGCATTGTTTGGACCAAGTTGCGCAATTCGCCCTGAATTCGTTCGAAAGTCTTGGACATCCGCCCGAATTCCGCTCGAAACCCCGGACGTCGCCTTGTAGTGCGTCGACTTGGTCCAATTTGATCAACTTTTGCTCAATATCGTCGATCTTGTTGAGTCGTTGGAGTTCTTGTTCCATTACTGTCATCCGCTCCTCCATAATTCTGGCTGTAGCAGTTCGGGTATGAGACATCCACGATGGATTCTTGACGTGTTCTTGAATTAGAAGAAGGAGTACGTAATTGGTGACGCTTGTGCTCCCCAATTCAGAATGAGAAGACGCCGACAATCCAATTAAATCCACCGACCAATGACGAATTGCAGCGACCAGTTATTCACATATGCCGACAGCCAATTTCGTGCGACACCCACTGCACAAGTCGACAAAAATTGCCGCCAACAGCTATGAACCCAGCGTTCTTTTATCCCGAGCGTGCAAGACAAATCCGAAAAATGCCGCGCACATGCACCCAACTGCAGAAATCCACCGACTAGTCCGTGGGGTAATGCCGCCACGTAAGATTGTAAACAATCCCACCGAAGAAGACCCCAACGACGTGCCACTCACTCAGCGTCTTGAAAAACAAAAATCAGAACCAGCCGAACCCAATACAGAGCCTCGGCGCTGTGATGAATCAAAACTGGGTCCTTGAATTGGCAAGACTAAATCTTGAGGTGTCTTTTTTATTTTCTTCTTCGCCTATTAGACAGCGTCGAACAGAGAAGACAGAGCAGAACAGTAATCTTTTGCGTTTTCTTGAGCAGATGTTGAACGAAACCCGAGGTTCATTACTCCGCCCGGTTTACGTTCGAACAGCAAGTGTAGAGCAACAACAGATGAAAAAATGACCAAGGAAGGTAAGGCTCGATACCACCGATACAAGATTGATCAAGAAAGAGGCAAAGAAGGGAATGACACAAGAGAGAAACTGAGATTAGAGAAGAATGACTCAAGAAGAAGATTAGAAGAGAAGAGCTCCAAGGCTCTTACACAAACTGAATTACCAATATGTCAAAACGTAAGGTTACAATGAATAAGGGGCTATTTATAGATGACAGCCCCCTTCTCACATACTCATGCTAATATGTTCACTTAGGTCCCTAATGAGAGTTTATACAAAGTATGCACATAGGTCCCTAGGTCTAGTATTATATATTCTATATCAAGCGATCTGAAAGCCTCTCCACGAACACACGAACAGTCCAAGTCCGATCATAGATCGATCTTCCAGACTATCTCTCGAGGGGGATAGGATGGTTGTGTGGGCAACCGTTCAGATGATGAACGTCTTCCTCTAGGATTTTTTTATGATGAAAGCCTCCTTTTTGTTATTTTATGGATAACACATCTTCCTCTCTAAACCTTTGGTAAATACCAAAATTCAGAGAGCATGAGGATGTTTCTATCAGTCACAAGCAGTCTAAAGTGGGTTTATATACTACTACATCTAAGACCTAACCCCAAACCACATGGGTCATAGAGTTCTTGGGC
Organism: Acacia pycnantha; assembly: GCA_025563575.1. Lineage (NCBI taxonomy): Eukaryota > Viridiplantae > Streptophyta > Magnoliopsida > Fabales > Fabaceae > Acacia > Acacia pycnantha. Next base: position 266,843 of record JAMWYP010000303.1, on the reverse strand, counting down.
TGTACCATCACTTAAGCTTTATTGGGCTTAAGTGACTAAAGAGCACATTAACCCAACAGAAACTAGAGACCTGTTGTTCTCCGATTGGAGCGTGGAGCTACATCATACCTCCAGAGAAATCATTCCTTGTGCTGACTTTATGGCCAAAGAGGGCCACGGTGTTGCTGCCGATGCTGGGGTTGTTTTTGTCCCTGTTATTCCTAGGGGTTGTTTTGATCTAGTCCTGAAGGACCAAATATTTTGCCATTACTAGTTTATTTCTAGTTGTATGTTGTTTGGGCTAGATTTTCCTTTCTAGCCTTTCCTTGTATTCAAGCTTTGGCTTGCCTTTTCTAATAAAAATGAAAAAAAGAACAGTGCGTGCAGCGGCACGACCGGCACAGTGAAAAATGGATGGTGAGCCATATTTATGGATCATGGGTGGGTTATGATGAAAACGTAGACTCTGTCCAAGAATTATATGGAAAGGCTGAACACGAACTACAACAACTTTAGTAGCAAAAGCTCCCGCCTTTTTAGTTGATTCCTCCTTCCTGTGGAGGCAGCTTCTGTTACTTCTCTTGCTGTTGTTGATTTCTCTAGCATTAGCTTTATTAGTATGTTCTTGCTTTCTTCCCTCTCCCTCTTCCATTGCTCAATTCTGGTAACTCACTGCCATCCCTGACTGAACCATTATTTTTCTTTGCTCCTGGACTTCGGTTACATGCTCTTGTTTTGTTTACTTTTGCGTACAGTCGAGAGATTAAGGGGGAAAACTCAAGATCTTCTGTCATACAACCAGCAGCTTTTTTATATTTTTGTCATTTTCGGAGGAGAGAGAAAAATATACTAAAATGCGTTTGCCGGGAGTCGAACCCGGGTCTATTGCTTGGAAGGCAATTATCCTAACCGTTGGACTACAAACGCTGTTGTTATGAAGATGATAAACATTTTATATTATATTATATTATATATACTGAGATATAGCATCATATAGCACGTACTAGAGACCGCAAGATGCATAGTACAAACTACGACGTCTCTATTGGGCTTATGAATCCTCTTGTTGCTTTCCGTCCACCAATGCAATGGAAGGTCGTGTTCTCTCCAATTTTAAATGTTTGATAGACTTTGTCTCGGTGAAAACCACGTAAAGACTTGTTTATTTGATGGTACTACTTAGTGTAACAGATTGGCAGAGAAAAATATGTGGTGTTTCCACTTTCCACAGCCGACACTTAGCCAGCTCGCCAGATCTAATTTTGTTCAATAAGAAATCAATTCAAACCAACATAAAAAAGATAACTTCTTCGCACCCTTGAATTATTTAATAAAAAGTGCATTTTACCGAAGGCCTGTTTTCCTTTTGTGACGCTTGATGTCTCAGTATCGTCTTTTTTTTCCCCTGGAAACAATATTGTTAGAATGCTGTCTTCATTATAAGCACAAGTACACATTTTGCAATTATGTGTCCATGTTGCAACTCTGGCTTCCTCAATAAATACCTACCAAACCTCTGCCCAATTACAAAAAAGGGTTAAATCAGAAGAAAAGGATTTGTATTATGGTTTTGCCATATATTTGAGCAATGAAACTACTCGTTCAATATCTTGGGTTGCTCTGTTTCTGGCATGAAGTAATTTTTAGAGAGACTAGATAAGCACATATATATGTTTTAGAGGGAGGTTCATTTTTTGGCATGTTTACATGTTTAGTGATAGATCAAGTTTATATAAAAGAATATTTCCTTTCACATCCTTTATAATGTTTTATACTCTTTCTTGTATTGTAGCTTATGATTCTTAAAAAAGATATGATGCTGAATTTAGCCTTATCACTTAATAGAAGAATGCAATTACTATTATTTCCCCCTTAAGCCAAATTCCATTTTCCTGTCTTTTTCTAATGCTACTTGATCATGTGATTGGTATTTAATTGTGTACTATATTAATATTAATATGTGAGCCAATTGAAGAGATTGGATGATATGGAACAAACGTTGAAATTCTTGCTCAGTAAAATTAATGGGTTTTCCTCACACATCAATATCGGGTGAAAAAATAATGGCTATTGCTGTTTACATGACTTTTTTATTTTTCTAAAAAAATGGGATGAAACTTACCTTGGAAGTTTGTAATGCATAAACAGGGAAATGATTGGCACATTGTTTTAAACAAGTGGATAGGTAAAATAATGGTTGGTCATTCTGAAGAATTTAAGAAACTTAATTGGTAACCATACCATAGTTCTACTTCTAGTCTTAAATATAAGACCCAGGTGACTTTTTTAAAGAGATTAAGAAAACTAATTAAATTACTTTAAAGTAGTTATATTAATCGTTTTTTCTCCAAATAATTTGTCTGACTATAAACTAATATGTAATTTAATCACACTCAACATATACAATGATTAACTAACTTATTTGATTTCCTTAATCTCTCCAAAAAAAAGTCAGTTAAGTCTTATATTTAAGACCGGAGGTAGTATTAAAATACCTCGACGGAGGATTATGATTGCATGTGCCTACACATTCTTCTTTGCTCATAAAATAAGACAGCAACTCATTAAATTAAACAAAAAAAAAAAAACAGAGGAAAGGTCACACAGATCATGACGCTTTTGGTACAAGCAAGAACCCAAATGACAAATCATGATTTTTATATTATTGAAAGCTTTTCTGCGTTTTATACTATTGATGATTAATGATGTTACCATAAAGCATACTTTTTTCTGTCAAAACTAGGGAACAAGGTTGTGAATCACAACTAATGAATGATTCTTGTTTGGAATAGCGATTGGAGCCTTCAAAAGCAGTTTTTCAATCGCAATTTATGGTATATGAGGTACGTGAGAGAAGTTTTATCTCGATTTACATGAATAAGCACTTCTAAAACCCCAAAAGTGATCCCAAACCTATTTGTTATTGCACACAAAACAAATGGCTTGTCAATAGTGGCTGGTTGTAATTAGCAAGTTATGTTTGGCACATTGGTTCTGACACAAGAACAAACAGCATGTGCGTATCTGCATGTGGTCTCTTACCATAAAGTGTTTATTTTATTCCTGCTTGCAAGCTATGAAGTACTCTATGAACAAACAAAAAGGATGGCATCCTATGCTTTCACCTATGAAGAATTTTAAACTCACGGAGAAATTAAAAATAGATCCCTTTGAGCAGTTAAAAATTGCAATTGTTTGTCTTGTCGTGGAAAGGCAGGCTTAAATAATCAAATCAAAAGAGTGAAGCAATTAAAAGTTATGGATCATAGCCGCGAATTGAGGTTCTGGAAGATGACTTTTGATATTGGTGAGGCAAGGAAGAATAATATATTATTGACAAGCTTTGATTCATTTATCTCACTTGCCACAAAGTACAACTGTAACAGAAGCAGCAGTTGATTACATAAATGACAACTAAGATTCATTCCTTGAGAAATGAAAAATAACATGAATTACAATTTGCACTTTTCAACCTCACCACATAATTGGGTTCAAACTGAGGGAAACTAACAAAGAGAAGCCCATACAAAACTGCAAAATCTCACAAAAACAACCTATTGCTGACAATTAACCACATAAACTACCTGTTGCCTAGCACTGTAATGGAGAATCACGTTTGAGCGGATCTTCATCCTTGTCCTTTTACAAAGCTTGTGTTATAGATATCTTATTATGACAAGAGTCCTCCCTCTGCCTTAGATCTGTCTGAATCTCTGGGACTTTGGGAAGAACTTGTCTTTCCCATCTTGAAAATGAATTAGCTGATGATCATCCATTCCTGATGTCTTGCTTGAAGAAACTAATGAGCCCCTTCCACGTATTCTGAAGCACTAGAAAGATATGGACACAATACAGGGGAAACCTAACTAACTTCATATGTAGGCTCTAAGAGCTAAACAATGGTGCCAACATAGCCAAATCCTACTATAGAGAAGGTTAAGGTCTGAAGGAAGAGGTATATGAAGTAGTTGTGCTTTCCGTTCACATAATCATAGCATCCACAGAAGAAGAGGAAGGCAGCAAATCCCAGCTCCAATACATTTAGTCTGTTCAAGTTCAACAGTCCATACACACATTAGTGACTTAAACGTTAAATTTATGACATTTTATATGAAATCCAAATGACAAAGCAACAGAAAACAGATTCTTGTCTTGGTTTCCTTCTTTTAATTTTGTTTCTATATAAATCAAATAATAATTTTAATTTTCGGTTCTCCAAATCTTCTAACATGTGCAAGTGAGAGTAAATGTTCAGCTCAAGGGTGAGCATTGCCTATTGGCAACCTTAGAAGAAAAGTTTTGAGGAAATAAGAATCTCCAAGTACTTTGCTGCCTATGAATATTAAATAATCTGCCTACTATTCAAAGAATCTTATATGCTATGCTGAAACAAAGTTAAAATAAGTCACTAAGCCTCTCGATTGCCAGAGTGCCACACTTCTTATTCCTTGTAATCATTAAATTATTTGTTTAGTCATGACCTAACATTCTCGAACCTATCTCCTTCATAATGCAAGTGTGATGATGAGAATGGAATTTATTTATGCCAGCAGTAGTTTTAGCCAGATCCATTCCTCCAAGCAACTAATCACAAAAGCAATGGCATGGACACGTGAAACGAAAGCAGAGAGACAAAGAACTTGAAATTATAAGGCCAAGCACGAGTAAATAGAATACGATATATCTTTGTATCTGTGTGTGTGTGTGTGTGTCAGACTAGGTATTTTGCAAAGAGAACTGACCTTTCGCCAAATTTAAATGCAGGCTTTCTGGGTGCTTTGGTGACATTTGTCTTGTTGTTCTTGGCATTGACGGAGTCTCCAAGTTTCTCAGTGACAACCCACTCATTGACTCTTCCTGCTTCCAAGAGTCCTATCAAGGTTGCCTTTGTACGATGTAGAGACATGACATTCTCAAAAAGGATCCAGTAGAACAATAGGTGAATGGACCTGCCAACGTTCCAGATGGTTTTCAAAACTTTAGACTGAAAAGTAAGACCACATAAATATAATATGACAAGTAAGAAGAAACTTATCAGACCTTGGGGTTCCTACTGAATTGAGGATGGTGATGATGCAAGGAATATAGACAGCTCCCCATACAGGAACGTGCACCTCTGGGACCAATATTGTAAGGGGAATCACCACACAGTAAAAGAAGAAGGTGACCATATGGGCGATGATCTTCCGCACAAAGAAGAAGCTGTATATAACATACACTTTTTTCCAAAATTTTACATGCTGCAAATAACGAACCCCAAAAGGGGAAAAAAGTCAGCAAATTTCATTTTTCTCTCGTTCTTGGCCTGTAACAAAGACCTTTTATCCCTCCCAATCTCAGTAGTATAGTGGACGAAAAATACTTAGGTAACATAATGTACTCATGACTGTTCAATATCCTAATAAAAATTCACCGAAGTAGGTGTGGCGATCACAGTTTCACCATTTTGATGAATGTTTATCGACTCATTGCATATTCAACTCAAGAGGGGAATTATGTATATTTTTTAACAACATAGGACTGTGAAGGGCTAACCTTGTTCCTTACAATCTCCATCACCATTTTGCGGAACAGATTAGCAGGACCACAAGACCATCTGTGTTGTTGGAATCGGAAGGCTCTCAAAGTACTGGGAAGCTCACTTTTCACCTGCAGTTAGTGTTTGCAAATAAATGATAGCCGTCATTAGTAAAATGTGATATGGAAGCTGCATTAATAGAATTCATGTGTGGGAAGAGTACCATAAGATCTCCAAGATAAACAAACTTCCAGCCCCTGAGACTGGCACGAACAGCAAGATCCATATCCTCCACCGTGGTTCTGTCTTTCCATCCTCCTGCTTCATTAATAGCGGCAATTCTCCAAACACCTGCTGTGCCTGCATTTAGGATACGCGCAACGACGTTTTTATCATCGGTACGTAAGAGTGTAAGCTCTAGATGATGAAAACTAACGCTAGTTAATAATGTAAGTCTACTAATTACACACGTTTCTGTATATAATTACCGTTGAAACCAAAGAAGGCATGAGTGGCTGATCCAACTTCTTGCTCCACCGTGAAATGGTAATCCAAAGACATCTCTTGCATTCTCGTCAACATGCATTCATCCGAATTCACTGTTCAAAAAATCCACCGTCATCGCTCTGTTATTATTATATATGCGATTCATTTATGAAAGCTTCCATGTGGAATATGTCAAAACTTTTTGTTTCCCATTCTCGATGCAATTGGAATCCTAATGTTTTCATACACTTGAATGACTACGAACTGGAAGGGATACTACGAAACATATACAGGTAGTATGTTTTTTTCTAAAAACGAGCAGTTCATATTATTTATCTAGCGATCCCACCCATTAAATGAAGAAAAAGAAGTGAGTATCAAGAAAACGTAGAAAAAGGAAAGTGATCAGCGGGAGAAATACAGGCTAAAAGGGGGGATTAATTTTTGTCGTCACGTGAGTCAAAGGATAATAAGGCACGTGAGAGATGCATGAGGGAGGGGGTGAAGTGTCGGCAAACCAGTGGGAGGTCCACTCTCAGAGGCACATGCCACTGCCCGCATATTACTATTACGTGATTCCCTCCCTTATTATCTACACTTCTAACTCCTCATTAATATTTGACACCCAGGCCACGTGCCCCTGCTTCTTCTGGATTTGGTGCCTCGCCATTCTCCAGCTAAATGATCTTTTATTTTCATTCAATGTCAGAATGACAGGACTACCCCTCACAGGCCAGAGGCACTGAGGCAGTTAAGTCATTTCGACACAACACGCGTCTGTTTTCTCTCCTTTGCCCATCCCTCCCCATCTTCCATTCTGACCATCTAAATCTGATCTAAGGGGTCAGAATTATTTTTCAAAAAACCGCACACGGTAAAAATTACTGCGCACGGTTTTTTGAAAAATAATTCTGGTCCCTTGAATCAAGATTTGGACAGTCAGGATGAAGGATGAGGAGGGATGGACAGAGGAGGGATGGGCAGAGTATCTCCTCCCCACACAACGCAATGTTAACCAGGACTAGTACCATCAAGTTCAAGTGTTTAGCATTATCATTTGAACCCACAAAAAGGAAAAAAAAAAGAAGAAGGCAGGAATGATATTTGTTTTTGTTTGTATTTTGATTAAATTTTTCATCCGATAAAAAAGCGTGACAATCAGGGTGGTCCCACCCGTGATTGATGGGGTTAATTTCGTGGGCCCCACCACGGGCTAACCCTTTCATGGTCAGCCACTCGGCCTCAGCCGACGATTAAAGCAAAACTAAAAGAAAAACCTCTAAAAAACAATTGATTAGGAAAACAGTGGACATAGTAACGTGTCACCGACACAATTAGAGTGAAATGGTGCTTTTAGTAAATTACCAAATCTCCAACGAGCTTGAACAAGAGCAATGTTAGGATTGCCCTCCAAGAAGGGGATGGCTCGCCTGAGAAAATCGGGCTCTGGTCGGAAATCAGCATCGAAAATGGCCACATATTCGCAGTGTTTCACGTAGCTTCGTTTCAGGCCTTCTTTCAGAGCACCAGCTTTATACCCTGTTCTGTTCTCTCTTATTTGGTAAACTATGTTGATCCCTTTGCTCGCCCATCTCTGGCATTCTCTCTCCACCAATTGCTGCCATCCAATGCAAATTCCTTTATGTTATGATTTACTCATATGCGAACGAATTCAATTTTCTCAACATTTGTGAAAGTTTATGTGGTTTTTCCTCGGGACCGGAACCCATGTTGTAGATTGAAAAGCGTGGAGTAAACGAGAAGAAACTATTATGAGAAGCACTGAAATGCAGGTGAGAGAATATATATAGATTGAGATGAAGGGCGTGTTTGGCTTAATTAGTTTTGTTCTTTGTTTACCTTAACGGCTGGGTCTGTAGAATCATCGAGGACTTGGATCACGAGACGGTCGGAAGGCCATGAGAGTCCACAAGCAGCCCCAATGGACACCTTGTAAACCTGAGCCCAGAAACCAGCCAATGCAAAACACAACACAAACATCAATCTTCAAAGTCGCAAAATTCCAAGTATTCCATTTCACAAAAATCGAGAAATTAAATGAGAAGAGAGGGACCTCTTTTTCATTGAACATGGGGATTTGAATGAGAACGGGAGGGTAATGGGAGGTGCCAGATTCCTCATCGTCCTGGAAAGGCTCGAATCTGTAACGCTGTTCTGGTTTTTTCCAGAAGAGCCTGACGAGGATGATGACGATGCCCATGTAAACCCTCTCCGCGAACAGCATGAGTGCCATTGCCAAGCAAAGGTACACTCCCACGTTCAGAAGAGGCACCAACAATGGCGCTTTTATCACGTCCCATATCATCTTGATCTGTCCTGCTATGTCATCCTGAACCGACACCGGTATCAGAAATTTGGTTTGACCATCTTCCATTTTAGCTCACAGACGGTGAACGAAGGAAGGAATAGATGAATGGCGAGAATGGCTATTTTAGTAATGAAGAATCAGGGAGAAGGAAAGTGAATGATGGGATATGGAAAAATTACAGATCTCTCTGCGCTCCGAGGATGGAAGCAGAGAGGTCTGTGAGGAACAACAGAGAGGCGTTGTGGCTAGGCAGGGTAAAGGGTGTGCGAGAGAGTGAGACATAAAGGGGCTGTTTTTATAGCAATATTCATGGTGAAGCGATATTCAATCTATATCGCTGTTTTTTTATTCTGTTACTATTTGTTACTACTCTCTCTCTCTCTCTCGGTCCATTCTCATATATTCGTTTTAGCCCTTCATTCATTTTAACTGTTCCTACTTCCTACGCCTACTTCTCCTTACGCGAGTAAGTAGAGTAGTTCAATCTGTTCCGAATTCCTGATTTCTGTATAAAAAAAAAGGCAAACCGAAATAACGGCGTTAGGGGCAAAATGGTCACTTCATCACAATCATTATCATTTTTGGAGCAAGGCATGTGCATTTGGAAGAGGATGATTGACTAGTTGAAGTTGAAATAATAGAACAACTGTATGAAATGCGGAGGGGATTAATGTAATTGGTAATTAGGCTAACATGAGTAATTGTGCATACAAGGGTGAAATCAATGATCAATGAGATGATCTCGTAGCCTAATTACTTTACACTCATAGCCACAGCACCATGCAGCAGAACTTCATTTAGCACACATATGCTGAAGCATTTGAACTTATTTACAGTGTTATTATTAACAATAAGGACATGATTTTGGCTCTAATCTGGGTTACTTACTTGGGTAATTGGGAGTTCTCAAGTTTTTAACCAATTCATCAATTATTGAAATATGATTCCTTTCCTTATTGGGAAACTGGTGTACACCAGGAACAATATAATAATGGACATTTTGTTGTTGTCATGAAATAATATCTTGTATTGGGAATGACAACAAATAATCACAAGAGAACACATCATTGTAATTTTAAACCTCTCTCAAATGTTTGAGAAAAATTCTACTCTATCATCATCATTCATCAACAAATCAACTAATAAAAATACGAATTATGCCCAAAAAAAAAAAAAAACTTGTAGTTGCCTGCTACTTACATCCACATTGACATCACAAACCTCTTGAATTCCAACTAGAGTCACGTGCCATATTTTAAGACAAAAAGAGGCCCCATCACGTGCTCTCTCTCTCTCTTTCCCCTACTTTTCATTCTTTCTTTATTAAAAACTCTCGAGCCCCACATGACTTGATTCACAACACTCACTTTCTACTTGTTAAATACTTTATTTCTTATATAAAAAAAATGTCGGTTAAATTTACAAGTCCACTGATCAAATTTAATTAATTTACGTATATTTTCATTTTAAAATGAAAGCTAATCTATATAAAACAACGAGTTGATTCTATGAATATGAAAATATTTCCGCTAATTAAGCAAAAAATTATGTCAACCCATAAAAGAAAACATGACGGTACGAAAAGTCTTTAGCGCAATATGAATTGTGAATTTACTTCTTCGTCCTCGTCATGCCCCAGAAACGTTGCTTATCAACATTTTCTTTTCTGGTTGCCGACACTTTTTCACACTCTGACACTCATATATTTCTCCTCCCGCGGCCTTCTTGCAATAATAATAATAATGTATTTATGTATTTTTTTGGCCATACCATATACTATTCACTCATTAAAAAATTTCTTATAGAGTTAGGATTCTATCATTTTAGCATTGTTATTGGTTAATCTTTCATAAGTCGAGGCTAGCTATATACTCACTCTCTTTAGTCTTTATTATAAGGTATCAATTAACAAATCTTACAAATTAATAAAAATATTTAAAATCAATAAAATTATTCTACAATTTAAGTAACTTCCAATATTACCTTTACTAATTACACAAAACTCTAATGTTAATTATATTAATTATTACTCTCACCCACTACTCTTATTAAGTAAGGGCATACATGAAAAAAAATTAATGTGCTTTAGAAACAAGCGAGTGTCTTATAAAAAAGATCAAATACAATTGTTAGTTTGATGTCTTATAATAAAAATAAGAGGGAAAAGCAACACGACTCCTCCTTTTTTTTTTCATGCCTTTATTCCGCGATAATATGATTTAGTAATTTTCAAAATATGGGATGACCGATATCTTTCCAAATCTAACTGAGTCTGTTTTATTTTATTTAATTTTTTTCAGGGTTTGATCGACTGAAGCACTAATATTTTTTTTTTTAAATGACTGGGATAATATATGCGTGAGACAAAATCTCTTTAGCAGCACAAGCAACATCATTATGGAACAAAATAAATGCAAAATGATAATTAAAATAATATACCAGTAGGTTGCTGCATGAAAGACATATAATAAGGAAACTGGCCGGAGTAGCAATAAGTTGAGGAAAAGAATATTCAAATTGAGTAGAAATGAATAGATGCGCATATATATATATATATATATATATAATTGAGAAGAGAGGGGAAATTATGGTAGTCCACAATTAAAGGCAGGATAGTGACATAGAGAGATTCACAAGAGAGAGGTCCTTCTTTTCTATAGCAGTGATAATGAAGAAGCAGACCTCACCAGTCACCACACTCCACGTAACTCCTTTTTGACTCTACTCACCTAATTTTCTTCCTCAAACCCTTAGCTCTCAATAATCTTGCCGCTAATTAGTTATCTGAGGCCATTCAGTTATATATTAGTGTGTTAATTAAAGAAGACATGTGTGTGTGTGTGAACAGAGTCTACCTTGGTGACACTTCTTCTCAATAATGTTAACTGCAAAACCTCACATGTGCCAGCGTTATCCTTCTTCCTTCTTAACTGTTTCTTCTGTCTCTTTACTTCTATTTCTATATAAGGTCTGTTTGGAATATCGGTACTAGAAGTAACTTTTGTTTCTGATGAATTTTTTTTTTGTTACACATTTTCTGATGTGATTTACGTTTGAGATAGTAGTGGTAAAAATAGTTTTTTTTTTCCCCTTATGGGCACCTATTTGACATAGCTTTTGAAAAGCTAGTGTGATAGGATCAAAAGCTTAGATCAGTTGCTTTAGCTCTTGAAGCCCATCACATGGTGAAGCTTTCCTAAACACACAAAAAATAAGCTTTCACTTCCGCGATGCTTTCCCAAACAGGCTCAAATATTCTCTTTCTTCCATTTCATCAATCACTTTAAGAATCTTGGGATTTTATATTGATGAACCCACGTTGTGCCTTTCTCTTTGTCAAAATCACAGAGATTTACATTAACTCTTGACGCTTTCTTTAACATTAAATTCATTGCTGTCAAGTTTCACTCATTAAATTACGTACATACAGATCGATCGGATGAGATGCGTATGATCTCAGCTCCATCACAAGTCAAAGTCTCTCGCATTGAAACTCCAATGAGCAAAACGCATATTATTATTTTAAGCTTAGAACCTTGCGTAAATCCCCCACTAGCCTCACTCGCTTGTTCATTTCCATTCAAGTTTTCCTTGTAAACTACTCAATCGCACATTATTAAACATCTTCAAGATTAATACATATATATGCTACACAAGTATCACTTCAAATTAAGTACACACATATATATATATAAGCCTTCCTCTTCTCGTTTTTCATCTTCAGTTGTTTTAAAAATGGCAGATAGATAAAGAATATGCCAACATATAGTTCATTTATATTTGAGGCAACTAGTTGGAATATTCCTCTCCAAACGACAGAGTTATTACAGTGGCTGTACTGTTTTCTTAATACTGTATGCGAGGTCATGTTACATATGTGCATGCATCTACAATATCTTACAACCCATCCACTGTTATTTCGATTAAAAACTGTTTACAAATATTGCAAAAAACAATGTCGTGGCAATATATAAATTAAGGTAAGAGTCATCAAGTTTGTGAACAGTCAAGTTTGGTGCAAGTGTTCACTTCCATCTTCATTTATTAAAGAGATCACGATGAAGTGTGAGATCCGTTGAGGCTAGCTACTAATGATAGCTAGTTTCGTTTTACTTTAGAGGGTAATTAGATATATATAAAAAGCACAAGTTAAGTACTTGTTTACTAGAGAAGGCCGAGTCATGAGAATATATTTAGTCACCGGAAATTTGGACAACTCATTAATCATGTGAGCTATGAATGAAGAGCATAAAAGTTAGAGCCCTGCAATAATAATGCTGATATTGTTATTTTAATGAGGCTTCCCCATAATTAATTTTTTTTCCCCGTCCAGCCAACCCCTTTAATTCAGGAGTCAAGTCTGTCACCTTGTCAAAATTCTGCTTTCATTACTTCTATAGTAATCAAGTTTTCATCATCATCAGTAGTTTTGGAATATGCCAAAAAAAGAATGCTTAGATGCCTTTTCATATATAGAAGCAAGAGAAACAATAAATCAGAATTTCACTTGTCACAGTTTGAGCCTAACAACTTCACCTTCTTCATGTGCTTCTGTGGATTAGGATTAAAACAGAGAAAAAAGGAGGTCAATAAAAAAAGGTTAATTAACCAAAAGTCCAACTGATCACCAAGTTGGTATTGTAAATATGCACAAGGTTAGAAATTTAACCCACCTCACCGAACCTGCCCTGCATTATTCTTTATCCTGACCTTTATATTTCTTGCTTTGTTTTTTCCCCCTCTCTGCAAGAACTTGCTGTTGCTGCTTTGTCAGCAAAATGGAAAATAAAGTTTGAATTATATGTGGAATATTAAAACAAGCAAAAATGAATGTGCTGAAGACAAATATCCAAAGTTAGCCCTCAATTAAAGGATTGAGAGGATGATTGGTTGCTGCTAATTTAGGTTGTGTACAAATCTATAAAACCCTGCAAGTACACGCTTTTGCTTTATTAGTGACTCCCTCCATTAAAACCAAAAGGCACATGCATGTCTATTTGTCTCCTGCCTTTAGACACCACTTCCCTTTATTACATCATTGATTCTTTGAACCTTATGATCCTCTCATCCATCCAGCATAACTATATATAATAAAATTCTGGGAAATTTTTTGTAATCAAATGAAAAAAACAGAGTTAGATTTCTAGGAACAAGAAAGCTTGACAAGTCTTGATGGGGATTGTGCACTCTCCAATGGCTACACAGTAATCTTTTGCTTGGACCTGTTAATGAGCTTCTGATTATGACAGTTTACCTGAAACACAATGATCAAAAAGTCAGGCTTATATCTTTCAGCTTGTCCCATTCATATTCATCTGCCGCTTTCTCCAAAATGGGGGAACCAAACATGAATAAAGGAATCTAATATAAATTCAATCTTTAATTTCTCTGTTTCCGCCATTAATGGTTAACTAATTAACCAACTACCTCCACTTTAATGGACTTTAGATACATGCAAAAGACGGGAGGGTGTATTTTCCTCTGGCCCTTTCATTCGAGCTAATGGGATAACAGGCATTAATAATCAAATCTATCCAATCTTTCCTTTTCTTTTGTCAAATAAAAAAGCAGGAAAATGGGCAATCAAATCTGATTACTTGGTCCTACATTCCAAAACAAAGAAAAATAATCTAGCTAGCAAGATTTCAGCAGCTTCAGTTATGGCTGGAAATGGGCAATCATAGTTCCTCAATCTCCTACCATTAATGGCTCAGTCAGTGATACTTATTTCAATTTAGAAATGCTGCTTGTTATTATTATTAAGAGGTGGTAGTTGCTCTTGGAACATCATGCTCAGAGTACATATCATCAAGTGGTATATAAATAAAAGTAAATAGGGAAAGTTTACCTTTAACCCCCAAAAAAGAAAGTGAATAGTGTAAAGAAAGCCAAGTCAAACTGTGTTTTCTATAAATCTAACCAAAATCTAGCTTGTTTCCTGGGTTTAAGTGTCAAAGGCGACTGGTTTCTTCTTTTGCAAGAGAATCAAGAAGGGTAAGGCTAAATCATTCTCAGACAAACCCTAATTTTGTGTCTTAAAAATCCTTTGTCACGTGGACCCACTTAGCCATCTTTTCTCTCTCGAATCAACCCACCAAATCCTAAATCCTTCGAGTTTAGCTTGTCTGATTAATAGTATTAGTTTTTATTATTGCAAATTTAATGAAGTTAGATTATCGTGTGGTGTCGGTAGGTGCAGTAGATTCTGCATCACACTTCTATGCGGGCACGAAGTGAATTAGGTTTATTCACTTTACGCAAAGCCGTTTTCTTTTTCCCTTTCTTTATCTCTCCTTTGCTTTTCTTTTCTGGAAAGAAGTCCTCTTTTCTTTGTACCAGTTATATTAGATTATTATACTCCATCCGGTCCTAATTATAAGACCTAGTTAATTTTTTTAAGAGATTAATGAACTAATTAAATTACTTTAGAGTATTTTTTTTTTTAATTTTTTCTTCAAACTAATTAGTTTGACTAATAAACTAATATATAATCAAAAAAAAAAAATCGGGTTTTCTGAAGCTCTGCTAGGGCTCCCTATCTGCGATTTTGAGTGCTCCGCCACCCACTGTGGCGGAGAAGATGAGTGCTCCTTCCTTTCGTGCTGTGCGAGGGGGGGAAAGTGAGGACAGGATGGAGGAAGATCGTGAAACTCAGAGTCGGAGGAAGCGAAAGGTTACTGGTGTGGGTGGAGAGTTCTCTGACAACGAATCGCTAAGAGCCAGAGAGGAACCATGGATGAAACCGGAAGAGAAGGCGACGCCGCCTAAGTCCTACAGGGAATCATTGCTGCAGAACGTGAATCAGAAGACCTGTTGGTGGGAATGGACCAAGAATGACGAGGAAGAGGAAGTGGAGGATTATGGAGCAGATACAAATTTTGCTAAGGTACTTAATCCTAACGATGGAATTAGAGTGGGTCTCTCAAATCCGCTATGTCCGAGATTTGATTTCGAAGAGAAAGAACGTGATAGGTTAATGAAGCCTTTTCGAAGGACCTTGATAGTGAAATTGGTGGGAAGACAGTTATCGTATGGGTTCATGGTTAAAAGATTAAGAGCGATGTGGGCAAGAAAGGGAGATATTGATGTGTTCGATATGGAGAATGAGTTTTACCTGATTAATTTCCAGAGCAATGATGATTATATGGAAGCTCTAATTGGTGGCCCTTGGGTAATAGCTGATGCCTATCTAAATGTTGCAAGATGGCGTCCAGATTTTAACCCAAAGAATGTGACAATCGACTCTGTAGTGGCATGGGTAAGATTTCCAGACTTGCCAGCTCCTTTATTTGACAAGAAATTTCTGTTGAATTTGGGAAATGCCATTGGCAAAGCAATCAGGCTCGATGTTCATACAGCGCAAAGAGCTCGGGGGAAATTTGCACGTATGTGCGTGGAAATTGATCTCACAAAACCTCTAGTGCCGGAATTCAATGTCGAAGGCCAGATTCTTAGTGTGGTCTATGAAAGTTTAGGGATGATTTGTCAAAAGTGCGGGCGTGTTGGTCATAACCAGGAGGGGTGTGGAGGCTCTGAGGCAAGTAGGAAGGATGGGGAGATGGAAGTAGAAAGAACGGAGCCTAAGGAGAATGCTGAGACTGTGGTAGATGACGGTGGGGGACGTTGGAAGACTGTTATTAGAAACAGGAGGCCCCGAAGTAATGCACCAGAAACGCGTGAATTCAAGGGGGGTGGGAGATTTAATGTGCTTATGGAGGAACCAGAGGCTGGAAATCGAATTTTGAATCAAGACAGGGGGCATCAGAGCAACTTGAAAAAGATTAATGTTGAGAGAACTCAGCAGGAGGGGAGTTCAAAACCGCAAAAGAAAATTGAAGTGACCAATATTCAGGGGGAAAGAAGTAGGAAACAAGAGAGCGTGGGCCCATTGAGTATGCGACGAAAGGATCAGGGTGGAAAGACCACTAGTTTGGAGAAGGATAACACAGTTGAAAAAGGAGTAGGCGCTAGAAAAAGTATGGATCCAGCAGTAATGAACTCTAACTTTGAGCACCTATCAGAGAGCAATGGGGTCACACAAAAGCGGCAAGGTGTGCGTCTCAATGGGAAAGAGAATCTCAACCCAGGAGACGCTGCAAAGTTGAACAGTTCGCATGTTACACCTACAGGTATTACTTCTCCATCTAAGGGGAAAGGGGGTAAAACTGAGGGCTTTGATCAATGCATGGAGGAGGGTTGTCGTACCTCCGTCACTGCTGATTAGATCATCTGGCTTAGGAAGGGTGCTGGGTTCTCTTTCTGTTATAAAATTTTCCATGATGAAGTTCATAGTGTGGAATAGCAGGGGAGCAGCTAGTAAGAGTTTCGGAACTGTTTTGAAAGACATAAGATTTCGGTATAAACTGGATTTTGTGGTTATCTTGGAGCCTAGAATTAGTGGAATTCAGGCAAATAAAGTCATTAGGAGCTGGGGGTTTAAACATTGGTGTAGAATGGAGGCCGAGGGCTATGCAGGAGGAATCTGGATTGTTTGGGAACGTGAGGATTTAAATCTAGATGTTTTGGTGAAGGAGGAGCAATTTATGCATTGCAGAATAAAGCTTGGGGGAGTCAATATGCTCCTCACAGCTGTGTATGCAAGCCCCAATGAGCAAAGAAGAAGAGATCTATGGGATAAGTTGCAGGAGTTGGCTGGCAGTGTGGCTGAACCGTGGTTAATTGCTGGTGATTTTAACGAAATTAGGTCACCTTTGGAGCAAAAGGGAGGGAGGAGAGTAAATGAAACACGCTGTCGAAAATTTAATGATTGGATACAAGCGTGTGACTTAATTGATGTGGAGACAAAGGGGCCCTTCTATACGTGGAAAGGGCCGAAATGGGAAGGATTGGAAAGGGTTTACAAGCGTCTTGATAGGTGTCTATGCAATATAAATTGGCTTGAAGAGTTTGTAGATACGGAGGCTCGCATACTCCCTCGTTTATGCTCAGATCATCATCCGATGTTCATCAACCTTATGCCTGAATTACATGTGCCAAGGGAGAAAACGTTTAGATATGAGGCAATGTGGCAAATGCACGAGAACTTCAATCACGTTTTGAGAGAGAGTGGAGGGTGAAGACGAGATACATAGGAAGTTTGTCATGGTTGAAACAAGATCTTATGGTGTGGAATAAGGAAGTCTTTGGCCAAGTTGAAGGAAGGAAGAGGAGACTATTGAGCAGTTGAATGGGATTGATCTTTGCCTAGATCGTAAAACTAACCCATTTTTGATCAAGTTGGAAGCTGAATTGGAGACGGAATTAATGCAAACTACGAGACAAGAAGAAGTGAAGTGGTTCCAAAAATCTAGAGGACAATGGCTAGAGGAAGGAGATCGAAACACAAGGTATTACCACTCGAAAACATTGATTAGAAGAAGGAGAAATAGAATTACTATGCTTAAAAACAGTCAAGGGGAGTGGTGTGAGGATGAAGTTTTAATTGTGGATATGTTTCAAAATTTCTTCATGGAACTTTTTTGTGAAGATTCGAACCTAGGCATTTGGATAACCACAAATCAGAGTTGGGGAAGAGTATGTGAGGAGAAGATAAGAAGGCTGGGTAGGAACATTCAAGAGGATGAGATAAGGAGAGCATTTTTTCAGATGGGAGGCTTTAAAGCACCGGGGAAGGATGGTTTCCCGGCTATATTTTACCAGCACAATTGGGGGCTGATTGGCCAAGCAGTGGTTGCGTTTTTAAGGGAGCTATGGCAAAATCCAGAGAGAATAGGGGAAATAAATGACACCTTGTTGGTGTTAATACCGAAGATGGATCAGCCTGAACAGGTAAGTCAATTTCGCCCCATAGCCCTATGTAATGTCTTATATAAAGGTTTGTCTAAGTTGATAGTTAATAGACTTAAACCTTTTATGGATAGTTTGGTTTCTCCATACCAAACAAGCTTTGTACCTAAGAGAAGCATACATGACAACATAGTCATAGCTAAGGAGGTAGTACACTCGCTAAATAGAGTGCAAGGGCGAAAAGGATATATGGTTATTAAAATAGATTTGGAGAAAGCATATGATAGAATGTCATGGAACTTCATTGGTAGGGTGATGGAGGATATTGGTTTTGATGAGCATTTTAGAAGAGTGGTTATGGGGTGCATGAGATCGGCTAACATGTCTATTTTGTGGAATGGTAGTAGAAGAGATACTTTTGTGCCATCTAGGGGATTGAGGCAAGGTGACCCCTTGTCACCATACCTCTTTGTGTTGGGCATGGAGAAGCTGTCCCACATGATTTCTGATGCTGTTGCTGGAAGGAGGTGGAAGCCACTGAGGTTAGGAAGGCATGGAACTGAAATCTCTCATTTGCTATTTGCGGACGACCTACTGCTTATATGTGAGGCAGATATGGATAACATGCAAGCTGTAATGGAAGTGATAGGAGAATTTGGTGAAGCATCGGGGCAAAAAGTAAACTCCCAGAAGTCAAGCATCTTCTTCTCGAAGAATGTGAATCGGGCTAGACAAAATGAAATCTGTGAATTGGCTGGTTTCAGGCGGATGGATGATCTAGGCAGATATCTAGGGTCCTTTTTGACAAAAGGGAGGGGAAATGGTAGGAATTATCAATACCTTCTAGACAAGATGCAAGGAAAGCTAAGCCAATGGAAAAAGATGACCTTATCCCTAGCTGGGCGAATTACACTAGTACAAGCTGTAACAAATCAGCTGGCAATATTTCCCATGCAGCACTCTCGTATCCCATTGGGGGTACGCCAAAGGATGGAAAAATTGCAACGGGACTTTATATGGCAAAGTGATGAGGGCAAGCGCCGAGTTCATGCTGTTAATTGGGATCAGATCTGTATGAAAAAAGAAAATGGAGGATTGGGCTTTAGGAATCTGGAGAAAATGAATGAAGCCTTATTGGGAAGGATAATTTGGAATGTCATATCAAAACCAGAAAATCTATGTGCTAAGGTGCTGATAGGGAAGTATGGAAGACAACAAGACCTCACAAAGTATTGCAAAATGGCTAAGACTGATTCTGTTCTGTGGAAAAACTTGGCTCCAATCTGGTCGAAGGTCACCGATCTAGTGAGATGGGAGCTGGGAAATGGAGAAAGGGCAAAATTTTGGCATGACAGTGGATACATGGTGGGAAGAGACTAAGTGAGATGTGTTTGGGCCAACTACCTGAGGGTACAGAGGAGGTAAGGGTGGCTGATATGGTGAGAAGTGGACGATGGAGTATGGAGGAAGTGGATGATTTACTAAACGATGAAGGAAGGAATCTACTCAGAAACATGAACCCACCCAATAATCAGGCAGGGGCAGATGTGATATGGTGGGGATCGACCTTACACAATAACTATGTGGTTGCTGAAATGTATAGCAGCTTGAGGGATGAGCAAGCAGGAGGAGGAACAAAGTGGAAGATATTGTGGAAATGGAAGGGGCCACAAAGAGTGCAAATATTTCTGTGGTTAGCCATGCACAACAGATTACTAACGAGTGAAAGAAGGGGACGGTTGATGGGAGGCAGCCCTTGCTGCCATCGCTGCCCAGATCAGGTGGAGTATTTAATGCACACAATGAGAGACTGTGAAGTAGCCTGGAAAATGTGGGAGAAGTTGTGGGATGGCAGAATGAGGCAGGAGTTTGTAAGGAAGGAAGGATTGGAGTGGTTCGAATGGAATCTAAGGCAAGAAAGTAGGAATTGGAGTTTGACCTTTGGGGTTGCTTGCTGGATGCTGTGGACATGGAGGAATAAGTCTCGGTTTGAGGAAGGTTTTGTGTTTCCTGAGAAACCTCATGCAGCCGTGCTATGGTTTGCTAAAGAAGTGCAATTAGCAAGACTGGACTATGGGAAAGTAAGAGGGCCGAGAGTAGAGACACGTGTGGGTTGGGTTGCCCCTATGAATGGATGTATTAAAGTTAATGTGGATGGAGCTTCAAGTAGGGAAAAGCATATTGCAGGCTGCGGGGGAGTGTTGCGGGATAACACTGGAAAATGGATTGGTGGATTCTCCAAAAAACTAGGCTATTGCTCAGCTGTGAGGGCTGAACTGTGGGCAGTATTAGCTGGATTAAAGCTTGCTGTGGACAAGGGACTCAACCATGTCGTTGTGGAAAGCGATTCAACCACTGCTGTGAAGGTGCTGCAGGTACTGCAGGAAACTGAGGTTAGTGATAACCAATTATTCTCAGAAATATTTGAGGTTATGAAAGCTTTGACATCTGTTAGATTTGAGCATGTATATAGGGAAAGCAATTACTGTGCTGATATACTGGCTAGAGGTAGTTTTGTACAGGAGGTACCATATGTTGTCTTTGATGATCCGCCCTTTACTGTTATTAGGCAGTTGTACCAAGACTCGATGGGTGTTACATACCCAAGGTGTATACTTGATTCAGTAATGTGATTGGGCTGAAGGCCCCGTTTTTACCAAAAAAAAAAAAAAAAAACTAATATATAATCTAATGATATACAACCTATGAAATGATTAAGTAACTTATTTAGCTTCTTTAAGTTCTCAAAAAAAAAAAAAAGTCAGCTGGTCTTATAATTAGAACCTGAGATAATACTTGATATGCCTGTATAATAAGTTTTGATTCAAACTATTATCTTTTTCCTTAAAAAATCGGTTTAATTATACTTGATAGAGTATTTGTTTGTCTCAAAAAATTGTCCTCGCCACCTGTAAATGTGAGATACACTGCAAATTTTTCCCCTTTAACTCATTTTTGTTAGTAAAATTAAATTTGTAAAATATATACATTTTTCAAAAATAAAACTACTTCAGTGTTTTGATGCCTGATTGTTTTAACCTTTTAAAAAATGCTTTTACAACATTCAAGATAAGTATGTGAGAGGTAAATATGTGATGAATTTTTTCTTGATTTACAGAAAAATACTTAAGAAAACATTTTTCCGTTCTTCTCAAACAAACATTAAGAATAGATACACTTTTCATGTAAAATCTTAAAATTAAGTGTTTTCATCGTCATGTTAAACTTCAAGCTAATATTATACGTTTTATTGACGAAAATAAATTGAAATATAAGTTTTTGCGGATGTAACAAGCATGGACAGAATTAAAAATGATTTTTCAAACAGAAAACATACTCAAAATGATTTAATCGAATCTCAAGAGAAATCATTGTAGTTTCCTTTATCTTCCTTTCCCCTATGCAAAGCAGATGTTCTGGACTAGCCTACACTATAAGTGGCCCAGTAAAGTAGAAAATATAGGCCACAAATTTTTTATTTTTTAAAAAATAGGCAGCCTATTTATGTGAAACAAAATTCAATGGAAAAATGCACCGACAAGGATTCGTTTCAGCGAAAGGGACTTTAAGGCCTAAAGTGTAGAGAAGTCTGAATGCAGAAAATACTTTTAGAAGAGCTATCTCAAATGAAATTCATATCAAAAAAAAGAAGAGCTATCTCAAATCTGGACGAATATTTGACCAACAAAAAAAAAATATGGACGAATGACCCATACCCCAGGCCCTATATATTGACGGGCCATTAGTGGCGGGCGAAGGGACATAATGGGCCCTCATATGCTGGGATTTCATGCCCTGTCGAAAATTCTTTGTACCAAAAAACATGAGAAACTGATGTTTTTATCCCAACTCAAAATCAAATTTTCTTCCCCAACCCCAACATGTGTAAGATACTAGCTAAGGGAGAACATGTACAAGGTTCAGCACCTAGAGTATCTAGGCACTTGTGGCCAAAAGAAGTATCTAAGCACTGGTAGGCATAGGCCTACAATATACAATTTCTACACTCATTATGAGCTCGCTGGGAACAACTACAGCCCCTTCCCCAGCTGCGAAAATGAACAAACGAAAATTTCACCCAATGCAGCATAATTTAATATGCTTACACGGAGCTACTAATGTCTGATTCCACATATCTAAGTGACACTCACAAGTCATCACAGTATGTAAAAACTAATAATTACAGCTTCTTCTTCCTTTTATTGCTACACAGGAAGCTTAAACCTTCAGTCCTTGACAGTTGGGAGCAGAGGAGAGGTAGGTAGGTAGGGATTCAATATTTGACTACCGTGTCCATAAGATATAAGCTCACTCACTACCAATTACGGTTTTGTATGATGATCAACATGAGCACCACCCAATGTCTTGCTGCAGGGGGAGCTCAGCATCATGTCTCTCTAATCAGATGCGGTGACAAAATACCCACTTTATGACCTTGAATTCAGTCTTAGATTGTTTTGGACATAAATAATATCTTCTCCTCTCTCTGTTCCTGAACCAGAGGTACCATTATCTTGCCATATCTCTTCACACATTACAACACTTGAAACCTGACTTAAAACTTTTATCGCTAGTGTTTGCAAGTGGGGTATCTCAAAACCAAAGTTTTCCCACCATGCAACAGGGTCCATCTTGTCTCTACAATCCGCAGCATCTTCCTCTCCCAAGGATCCCTTTAGTTGCCAGTAAGAACTAAGCTGCATTCTCAGGACTCGTCTGCCAGTACTTTCACTCTCATATCTCTCTAATGTGGTTTTCCAACCCCTCATTATGATTTTATCCTTAGATTGGCCTCTGCCAAAATATCTAGGGTTCAATATATAAGCTGCAGAATGAAGAGGAGAAAACAACATGTCCCATCTGTTCTCTATCAGCTCTTCTAATTGATTCAATGCCCCGTTACCTATTCCCATGTTCTTCACAGCATCCAAAGCCTGGACACGCCACTCATGGACATCACCCATAAGACACCTATCAATATCAAGGGCAGGAAACAATCTAACAAAAGGTTCACAGATTTGCAGCAACATATAAGCCCTGTTCCAGAAATCTTCACCTAAAATGGCTGCTTCAACACTTCTGACATCCTCAGGAATACTAAGCTTCCACTGCTTCCACTCTTCCCTCACAACTAACTCTCGTAATTCTTGCTTTAGCTCAAGTATCTTCTGCACAGTGAAGTAGGAAGGAGTAATTTTATAAAACTGTGAGTTGGAGCACGCTTTCAAATTTTGAGTGAAGACAAAGGGAGAGAAACTCTGAAATGAGACTATACATTTCTCAATTTCCTTAGCACATAAGACAACAGGTTTTGCCCAATCCAGTTCAGTAATTTCTTCCATCAAAATACAGAATGAACGTGAGGAGCAAGGAGACCAAAATATATGGGGGAACTCTGACAGTATGCGAGATTCAGGACAAGCGTTGGCATCAGCTAGATGTGCAATTATCTGAATCACATTTGTAGGCCCAACTTCCACAATTGTGTTACTAAGGATAGAAGCAACAGAATCGCATAAAGCATCCACATTTACACTCATTGCTTTCAGGAATGAAAGTCCCCTAGGACTTGATACGAATATATTAACCTGAAAACTTCCCAGTGGACCATATAGACGGCTAACACACAAAATCGTACATCCTGTGTGTGGCCAAGACTCCCTAACTAGAGCAACCGATTTCTCTATTCTTTCTTTCTCTTTATTCAAAAAGGAACCAGACAACTCTTGTACTGATGGGGGCTCATAGCTAGGGCCAAAAACTGCAATTGTTTTTATCATCTCATGAAAGTAAGTGGAGTTGATAATATTTGCATCTAATCCATCAGCAAAGAAGAACCTTGCCAATATCTCATCTACATCTTCTTTGGTGACACAGGTCATATTAGGGCGAGAAGTCTGACTACGCTTGCCATGTTTTACAATTGCAGAAGCTCTTTTCTTTTTCTGAGCAATCCGCTCTTCCTCTAAACTCTGAAATGCTTCTCTCAAAGACCTATCTATAGCTGGACAACGTTTGACTCCAACACCAGAAAAACCAAGAAGGTGGGCTCTAACACGTGAGTAAGATCCATTATATGGTAGATTGCAGTGATTGCATTTCCATCGTTTTGTTCCGCTTCCCTTGTCAAAACCACCAAACACACTGACATGCTTCCATCCCCATTTATCAGACTCAGATGGCATCCTTCCAATTCAAGGCACTGTATGCCACAAAAATGAACATCTACCAAAATGAATTTCCCAAAAGTTGAAAATAATGTTGTAAAGTTCTCAACATGTCATTGCGAAACAGCTTCACAAGCAATATGAAAGACGACATTGCATCACTGTCTATTGTTTAGCTATATTTACAACATCTTAACATCAGTTTCATAACTCAAAAGTAATTTATTTGAGAAATTTCTACAAAATGCATGAGAATGCAGCTTCTTTTATTCTAACAATTTCAGTTGTTCTGAGTCTTCTGCCAGTAATTTCATACTTTCGCAAATAAATAAGAAGCAACAGAAATTGATTATTAAGAAAAGAACTATAAACAAGCTAATTCAAGTTGAACTTAAATCCTCGCATATTTACCTGTGAGAAATGATCATTTCATCTTAATTGAAAAACCAAACTTGCATAAATTACTCACAATACGCAAGGAATGTGTCCAGAGTTGATGACACCACCAAACTTTCAAAAACAAAATCGTTGGCAGTAATATAAAACATCAACTTTAAAGCTTCATTTGGATTTTTCAAATAGGAATGAGAATTCGAGAAACATACTTAGTTCAAATGAGCTACTCAAAAGGAAGCATTCAAATGGAAGATTCGGGCAATTTCAACTTCTTAGGCAAGAATTACGCGACTACTCCAGTTTCTAGCAACGTCTAATGTGTTACTTGGCTTTCAAGTTAAACAATTTGAGGAAAAGCGATTCAAATTAGTGAGCTTTCGACAGGCTTTTTGCACTGCAGCCGTTCACTTCTATATCATAATCCCGTAGTGGTTCGGTGGTCCAGGAGAGTTCCCAGAAAGTTGCCAATCAAAGCAAAACCTAGGAAGAACGGCTATATGACACCGAAATGAAAATGTATTGAACTGAAACCCTTCAATCACACAAACTGAGAGTAGACAATTCCACATTAAGAGTAATTCCAGAACCAAGATGAAAAAAATGCGAGAGAGAGACAAAACATGGGCTTTACCTAGGGGCGAATTTTGCACGCGCAAAACAATGAAAACATATTAGCAAACCTTGCGTTTCTTTGATAGGGTTTCTTGGAATGCATAACAGAAACACCACAGAGAAGAGACCACAGAACGATACGCGTTTCTTTATCTCCCGTTTTTTTTTTAAAAAAAACCCGGTCCGAACGGCAGGGCATGTTTCTTTGTTTGCAGGGTTAAGCTATACCCGAAAATCGAAATAGAGACATTCTTATAAGACGGGCCGGGTTGGATGATTTTGGGCCGTTTAGGGAATTGTAGGCTGGAGGTAGTTAAAAAATAAGAATAGTAACCAACAGACTGGTACAGTTTGCTAAGATGTTAGTCTCCACCCTAAAGGAAAGAGGTTCGATACTCGCTGTTCGATGTAAGGGCCTTGTTGGTGGGCGATTTGTAGTATCTTTGTAAGCGCTCTCTAAACCTGGAGACGTGCCCTAACTTTGGTGAGTTACTTGTGTCTACACCGTTTAAATTTTTATATATATAAAAAAAAGTAACCAAAAGGGGAAGGGGCTAATCGCGCATAACGTGGAAAATCAAGGGTTTGATCCTTGCCGGTGTATATGAAGGTCTTATGACCAGTACTAAAATCTCTTCGGAAAGTTTACAGTGTGAGGGGATTAGTCACTGCTATCGGCAATGGATACCCTGGGCCTACCATAAAAAAGAGAGTAACTAACGGAGGTTGGGTTTAGCGGAATGAGATAGTTCATCACTACATTGAGAACCAATATTTGAATCCCCTACTAGAAAAGGTACTCGCGTTAAATACTCGATAATGCCTAAAATAAGAGAATACCCATGCACAGAAAGAAGAGAGAGAGAGAGAGAGAATGAATGTTATGTGCGAGAGATTTTAATCAATAAAACGTTTATACTTTATTTATCTTTTCAGTTTATTTTGTTTAGATTAACTTGGCACAATGGTTTAATGATCAATTAGCAGGTACTATTTCATCAGTATAATTTAATTCATTTCTTAGTCTATCATAGCTGTGTCATCTTTTATTCACTTATGAGAGGATTATCCATTAAGGTATTTGGTTTAAAGAAAATTTCTTGATTTTTCTATTCTAAATATAATATATTGGTGAGTGTATGTTTGTGTTTGCTTTATCATTTACATATTGATTACTATGGATTTCTAATCACCGTATATGCTTGCAACTGGGAATTGGGTAACATCTTACATTACCTATTAAAGATACTGAATATTGAAATATTCGAGTGAGCTGTGCTTTCACCATGCCAATGCAATGAAGGAGCGTATACTTGGAGACCACTAAAGGCCTCACTTCACTGCTTGCAAATTTGGCTACCCGAGCCTCTTTACTTGGTCTTGCCTGTGATTTTCTACAATTTCACTTTTAAACCTTCTAAGACAAGCTTCACTCTAGGTATAGCCTCGTCTCTTCAGTAGTTTGGATCCTACCCCAAATTGCGGCTGTTAGACAAGTCGTCGTTGATGCCAAAATTTATCGATTATTTTCTGATGTATGATCATATTCAGGTGAGTTATAGAGAGTGAAACAGCTGAGTAGCAAGTGACATGTCTTAGTTCACAGTTCACACATTAAAATCGTCATATGATGTGTATATAAAAGGTCTTAGCAACTATATCTAGATCTACAAGGGCAGATTAAACTAAAATAAAAGACGCGAGCCAATATCCCATTTCCATGTTCCATCCAGTACCATCCGCTTTCCCTGCATCAAATTACAAACAACATTGCCTTAGACACATGAACCATACCAGCGAGGAAAAGAAACAACAAAAGGAGTCACAAAGGTCTAAAAGTTATCATGAAACGAAACAAAATCATCTCGGTTAGTTCGGTCGCTGCTAGCATCTGAACCTTAACATCATATAAAATAAGAATTACATAGCTCCCAAGAATGTAAGGAGGCTATTTTATACCTGATCTCTTCATAACTGGGACTCACGGATCCCCATTATCGGTGGGCTCTTCATGTCCTGCGATGTGCTGAGAGTCCATGAGAGCACCATTTGAAGAGGAAGAGGGCATATTCTGACTTGCAGGAACCTCATTGTGCGCTATTCCATTGCTTGTTCCCGGACTGACGTTGTCGAATAGTCCATTAGTTGTTGGCACGGGCTCGTCCTGTTCACCTTCCTCCATTTCTGGATGACTGGGCATGTCGGGAAGAGTAGGAGACACAGTTGAGTGTCTCCTCTGAATCTCCTTACTGATATTTGGTTTGAAACTGCCCACTGTTAACTGATACATGCAGACAAATTCAGAGTTAGTCTGATTCGTGCATGTAATAAATTATTATCACAAATTTCCAGGGGTTTATTATCTCTCTTTCTCGGAGAGAAACAAGTCATGAAGTTTTTTAAAAATAGTTTAGCACAAGTGTTTCAATTTTAACTACTCCTTGATAAAGCATCAATAATAGAAGTAAATTAAAAAAATATTACTAATAAATATGAAAACTATATCTCATATTTAGGAACAAAACCAACTAACCAAATGTTTTATATTAGGCACCAAAAAAAAGTAAATTATTATTTTTAGCACCACTTGGCCCACACTAGCTTGATGCGAGTAGTATATTCAATTCCTGCCTTGAAGCGAGTAGATAAGAGGTTACCCATCATTTCAAAATTTGTAAACTAGAAAATTCGTCAACCATCTATTTATATCTTCTGCGTTATACATTTGTCCTACGCTAATTTATTTGGTACACTGCGGGTTTTCGGGTCTCGACATTAGTTGCAAGATGAACGTTACTATTAACCCAGAATCACCTGGAAAATCAGTCAGAGCAAGAAGGAGCTCTATGAGCACTTGAATTAATAATATTCACAGCCAAAGATGCTCATGAGTGCTACAGTAACAATTACAAAGCTTATGCATACCCCATTATAATCTTAGATGAATACTTCAAAAATGGTTCTTACTTGAATAGGCGCAGCAGCTATCAAAGGGCCCTCCACCCAACCTCCAAAGACCCTGCCATCAGGTTTAGCCAGAGATACGCTGAACATGTCACTTCTGCAACGCGCAGCCACGGTATATGATCCATTTAATGATAAAATCTCAAAGAGGCCCTGCATTTACCAAAATGGAAGAGACAGCCAAAAGCTACAATGATGAAATTGTACATATGCCTTGAAATTTAGATAAAAAAGTGAAATTACATGAAGAAAAAGGAATTGATGGGAAGAATCAAGCCAATAATATTATAAGCCTTTTATTCTCTATGGTTAAATAACTTAAAGAGATGATATGGGACCTCAAATCTCCTAACAGCACCAGACTGGCGAATGGTGACACTGGAAACTACACCGGTAGCAGAAAGGACGCAAACAGCTCGAGGGCCTTTCTGAGAAAATGATAATATTGTGTTCATCACATCCTGAGAATAAATAACCAAAAACAACCATTGGCCCTTGATTAATTAGGAGGTCATTTTAAGCCCCATATTAAGATACCAGTATCACTATACCTCGTCAGTATTCACAGTAACGACATGAGGAGTGAAGCCTCCCCCGGCAGTGTCTGCAACAACTCCACCTTCACCAAAACATGTTTCAGAGACATGAGAAACTCACAAAAAATGCCTAGCCCGCTATATAGGCTTTAAGGCGCTTCAATTAGCCCTTTATCTAATCAGGAAACCGTCAAGGAAGATAGCATTTGAGTTGATTGCTTTCTATGTAAGAAGCACCGGAACATAAAATGTGCTACTGTAGTTGAAGTATTTTACGCGGATATTAAATGATACATAAAACAGGACTCTAAAACGAGTGGTTATTGTTATTGAATACTCGTATTTGATTTGAAGAAACTCACCAATGGATGCCAAGAGTTGCAGTTTTCCCGAACCACGAGGCCTTCCTCTGCTTCGCTTCACAGAGCCTCCGAATGAGTAATTGGAAAATCGTGACGGCGCCGACGACGGAGAAAACGGGTTCCCGTTCACGCCGTACTTCCGAGGCCTCCCTCTTGGCTTCTTAACCATTATTTCCGAACCCACAGCCTCGTTCGTTCCTCTTCCGACAGTCGGGGTAGAGTTCGGGGCTGGCTCAACTCCGACAGCTCCCACTACATTCGGCACGTCGTCGCCGCCCTTCGCCACTGGGCTCCCTGGTGTTTCGGACGGAGAGTTGGTGTCCTTTAACGTTCCGTCCTCCATGAAAAACACCAAGGTCTGAGCTATTAATATAAGAAAGAGACTTGAGGAAGAAAGTGACGATGGAGGAGTTCAAAGACGCAATACTGTGCAAAAGGCGCCAGAAGAAATGGAAATTTTGTCTTTTACTCTCTTTTTGGCTGAAACCGTCCTTCACATAAGCATTTGGGATTTTCAAAGCACAGTATGGTTGAAGAAAACTGATATGTATATAATTATATTTTTCTGTCAATAATACCCCTATTTAATACAAAATTATGATAAAAAGGACAAAATAAATGGTTACAGATTTTATTTTATTTTTTTTGTCATTTTTAAATGGATCTAATCTGTTATATTTTTGTCTAATTTTGGTGAAAGGAAAAACTCTTAAATTTAGAAAAAATATTTTTTCAGTTAAAATTTAATTCCAATAATTAAGAAAATAATGATTTATAAGAATTTATTTAATTTTTTTTAAAAAAAAAAGGATTCAGTGAATAAGATGAGAATGATACTGGGTAACTATATTCTGGCATGGAATTTGGGAGTCTATAAAGGAAAATAATATTTCTTCTTTGCTCCTACATTTTCATAAGAAATTTCATAAAAAAAATTATCGTACATAGTTTATGTTGAACATTGCAACCTTAGGTACAAAAATAGGTGTACGCATGAAAACTTGGTTTATAAGATGAGTCAAGACTCAATTCATGTAAGTTATTATTATTATTATTATTATCACAGAAGTTGGTTACAAAAGCGGTGTGAGTTTAAGTTTTGTTCTCGATTAATTTTATTAATAAATAATTTGTAAATTTATATATGTATCTAAATGCTTTTTGAGCTGTAATATTTATCTGATTTTTTCCTCTCTTTTTTTCCCAAAAATAAGAAGTGAATGAAACGATTATTTAAAACATATAATATTAGCTTAGAAAGTTAAATGAAATTTTTATTTTCTTGGAAATTAGACTCACTGTCATCTTGGATTTATGCTGATATTTATTTAAATGCCTTAGAATTCAAGTCAACCTCCTATTCAATACCAACAGAATAAATCATAATAATAGTGTCTTGAAATAGAATAAATTATTTGGTCCAAAAAAGAATAAATTTCATTTATTTCGTTGGGGGAATATTTAAAAGATACGGTTAATTTTTTATTTTGATTCTATATTAATTGCATTTACAAGAAAAAAAATTAATATAGTAACATTTATTTAATTAAAATTATAATACGAATATTATCTACTAAATATAACAAATATTTGAAAATGTCTTTGATTGGTTAGAAATATTTGGTTTCTAAATATACGTTATAACATGTTTATAATTTTCACAACAAATAAAGAATAACAGAATAGTAACTTTAAAATATTTTTTTTATTCTGCATAAAATAAAATAAATCAACATTCTTAGAATATATTGGTTATATTTTTAATTTTAATTCCAAGTATATTTGTGGGTATTAAATCCTTGTCCTTGAAGAAAGAAATGCTACTAATTTAGTATCTCTCCACAAATAAAAAACCATTAATTCAATTCGAGCCACCACGTGTTTAAACCTTGGATATACAGCCGTGGATTAATCCAATAAATAAATAAATTTGATAATTTTTTTTAATCGAAATTTTGATTTGAGAATGAGGATTAGATTTTTTAGCATAAAAAATAATTTATGTGATACATATCATGTTTTTATTATTTAATATGATTTATTTGTATTTAGAATACTTTTATTTTTTGCACAAATTAATTTTAATCTTATAAAGAAAAATTGATAATCATTACAAGGATTATATATAAATAGGTTCGATGAATTTCTTTTTAGGAATTTAACATTCAGATATGTTTATCGTAGTAAAATAGCTAGTTAATCCCGAAATATCGTTTTTTTAAATGTAGTGAAATTATTTTCACTTTATGGAAGAAATATTATCCGCAGATCCCGGAGAACAAAATAGAAATACGTGTGTTCCAGAGACACAGCCAAGGCGCCATTCGCAATCGCGATCCATCCTCATGTAACGTCTATCCTTTAAAATCTTTCCAACTTTTCACAGTAACTTGAATGTTTAATACAATTTTCCAAATTTGAATAATGTTCTGGCTTCGGCCAAAAAATAAAAATAATAATAATGTTCTGGCAAAAAAAAAACTGCATTTATAAGTTAGTGCGATAAATTTTTATAGAGCACAAAATAAATCTAAACAATCAAAGCATTTAAATAATATTTTTTAAGTATATTTGATTGTCAAATTTTCAGTTCATCCATAAATTTTAATTCATTATCATATCACTGGATAGGTTGTATTGAAACTTGAAAGTATAGAAAATACATAGTACATTCAAGTTCCTCCTCCTTCTAATGAGTATACGATTCCTTTGCATCATATACTCGTAATATTATGGGCAAAAAATACATATATATACAAAAAAAATGTATTATTTTATTAGGGAGGGTTGATAAGGTAAATTATATAATATGGCACTATTGTACTCTATCAACCACTAAATTTTTATATAAATTATTAACCAAGATGTCTTATTTAATAATTTTATTAAGAATTCTCTCTCGTTTTCCTCCAACCTTTTGTAAAGAATATAAATATATACATGTAATATTATGTTATAATTTTTGTTGAGAAACTTTAGTATAATTTTGGGAAAATGACAAATAAATACCATATGAATTTGTAAAACAAGTCCCCCGAATTTGTAAAAAGACTAAGAAGTGACAATGACCTATGAGGGATATGCAAATTCGAATAAAATTATCCATACCTTTAGTTTTAAATAAATTTTTAAAAAATAAAAATCACCATCGTCGGAAGGCTGGCGACGGCGGGGTGCCGGCCACCAGTGAAGGGGTGGGGTTTAAAATAAATAAATATATATATATATATATATTCATAGAAAGTGTGGGGAGTGGGGTTCAAACCTTCCACCCCCATAAGGTCAAGTGGCCCAACCACTGGGCCACTTGATTCTTTTAATATATATATATACATTAACAAATATATATATTTTTCTTAACATTTTTTCAACAGTAGTTACAAAACTTTCATCGCCATTTACAAATCTTCCAACGCTATTTACAAAATTTTCATCGCCATTTACAACGTTTTTTTGCTGGCGATGAAAATTTTGTAAATAGCATTGGAAGATTTGTAAATGGCGATGAAAGTTTTGTAACTATCGTTGAAAAAATGTTAAGAAGAATATATATATTTGTTAATGCATATATATTAAAGGAACCAAGTGGCCCAGTGGTCGGGCCACTTGGTCCCGTGGAGGTGGTCCTGTGGAGTTGTTGGGGGTTCAAACCCCACCTCTCACACTTTCAATGAATATTTTTTTAAAAAAAAAAAAACAACCCCACCCCCTGGTGGCCCTCCGATGAAGGTGATTTTTATTTTTTAAAATTAAGAGCAAAAAGATAATTTCACCCGAATTTGCATATTCCTCACAGGTCTTTGTCACTTCTCAGTTTTTTTACAAATTCGGGGGAATTCTGGGGGTTTTGCAAATTCATATGGTATTTATTTGTTATTTCTCCAAGCAGAAAAGAATGTACTTTGTTTATAAATATTTAAGGGAAAATCCTATATAAAGTTGCTTAAAATAGAGAAATTCTAAATCAAGTTGTTAAACCTAACAAATCCCTAATTAAGTTATAGACTCAATTTGGGATTTTAAAATATAGGTAAATTGACTTTATTACACTCTCCTAATCTTCTTTATCATCTTTCCTCTTGAAAGAATTTAATTGCTCTTTAACTTAGTCTTCTAATAAGTGTGCATATATATTAACATTAATATATACTAAAATAAAATATGATTCATTTAAATCAAAAGAGTTTTTGTATTCAGGAAGAATGATTTGAGTAAAAAAAAACGCATAACACCGTTATCAATTAAATGTTTTGAATAAAATTTTATTTTTGAAAGAACTCAAATTAGTTTTTTGGTCAATAAAAAAAAATATCAATCTTCATTAATCACGCAATTTTACTTGTGTGATATATAGGTTGATTTTTTTTACGTTAATAAATATCTTTTATTTTAAAAAATCATTAATGAAAATCTTTAATATGCAGTTTGCTATACCAAACAAGTTATTTTTTATAGTAATTTTTTTTTTCTCAATGAACAAAAAATCAAGTAAAAACAATTTTTTTATTCTCAATGTTCAACTAGAAATCATTTAATTAATATTGGGGCTGATTTTTTTTTGAATTATTCCTGATCATTCTTCCACACAAAAAAAAAATTATTTGATCCTAAGTTATTCATATTTTATTTTATTATATATTAATGTTTATATATATTTACACTTATTTTAAAAATAAGTTAAAAAGTATTGAAACCTTTTTAAGATGAGAGGGGAGACTATAAGAGGATAGTAATGTCATTCAATCTAAATTTTGAAATTCTAAATTGGGTCGATAACTTAATAAGGGATTTATTGAATTTACCAACATGATTTAAAATTTCCCTATTTCAAGCAGCTTTATATGGGATTTTCCCAATATTTAATGGTCATTGTAACTTTTTAGTTTCCCTATCAAATTATTTTCTACTTATTTATATAGGTAAATAATAATCATAAATTACTCGGTAATTATTTTCAGACAGTATCCCTAAAATTAATTCATTCCAATAATTAGATTGATTAAGTTCATGGGCAGAATCTCAATTAAATCCAGTTGAAATTTTAAAAATTAAATTCAGGCTTATACTCTTAACAAATTCTTAATGAGGTCAAGAGGTCTAATTAGAAATTCTTAAATATTATTAAAAGACCATAATGCCTGTAATACCCCGAAATTTGAATTAGGGAATTTAAGGGCCAAAGTGTCAAAATGACCAAAATACCCCTGGGAGGAGTAAATAACTTAGGAAAATGATGAAAAATCCTAAAGGGCAATGAAATAATTATTTAAATTGAGAGAGCGTATATCTCTAATTTTGGTAATTTAATAAATTACAAACTTGGAGAAATTGAGGAAGAATGCTCAAAAGTATGGTAATGACCATAATGCCCTCACAAATTCTAAAATAAAGCGAGAACATATGGAAACAGAAATGTCAGTGCAAGAATTATGAGGTAATGAGGTATTCTAATTAAGAAAATTATCAACAAGTGATAATAAAGTAATTAAGTAATATTGGGCTAATTACTTAAGTATAAGCAAAGGAAATTAAGAGATAATTGTGTAAAGCTCAAAAATTAGTGGTAATTGACTTAAAATTAGTGAAAATATATTTACTAATTAATTGGAAATTTTGGAGAAAAATAGTTAAGTTTAGGTATTTTTAAGCCTAAATACAAGAATGGACCAATTAGAGAATTTTGTGAAATTGTTAATAAAAATTGAATTAATAATTAATTAAATAATTATTTAATTGGGGAAAAATATTCACAAATCCAAACAATTTTGGGGCAGCCGAAATTGTGCCAAAAAATGGAGATAGGATCAAGTGTTAAATATCATGATATTTGTTTCATTTTGGCACGTGTTTTAAATATAATAATAATATAATTAAATATAGTGAATAGTAATTTAGAAATTAGGAAACGGATCCTATCTAGAGATCCAGGAATGAGATTTCCAAAGTCAGGGTAGAATATTGATCAGTGGAATTTTATCTTCCGTTAGACTCTTCCGGAAGTTAATTCCGAGTCCTATGCAACGTTTTGCATATAAGACGAAATAGAGAAAATGTAGATAGGCATATTTTTGGATATGAAGAAAATAAATTCTAACTCAATATCTAGGAATGAGTTTGAATTTATCTGGAAATATTTGGAATCGGTGAATTTTTCTCAAGAAGTTGGTGATTTGAAATGCATTCAAACCGGACGCGTTCGGACACGTTTTCGAGAAAGACTCAACTGGACTGTTGGAGCCCTATATGGAATCAAAATATAGGTTAAATTGGACATTTCTACTAAGTGAGAATATGCTTCCAAAGTTGTAAATCCATAATTTTGAGATTTCTCCGAAATCACGCGAATCAGTGCCGATCGGAGAAATCGGTCGAAAGCTTCGGAAGGTGACACATGGCCACCTCCCATTGGCCAAACCCTTTATTTTTGGGCCTGAATTTCGGCCAAGTGTGAAAGGGAAGAAGGAAAAGAGGGTTTTTGAAAAGTTGCTTTGGACGGTCCCGGATCGATTCTCACAAAGTTGATCCGACACGAAACCCTACCTCCTTTTCTATAAATACCCCACCCCTCCCTTTGGTTTTTCACACCATTTCCTCTTGAGATTTTCGAACCTAGAGGAAGAAAGAAGAGAGAGAAGCTGGGAAAATTCTCGAAAGTCTTCAACGAGTAAGACTTTCGGTCTTTAGTCTTTAGTTCAGTAGTTAGTAGAATTGTTAGATAGATTTAGCAAGTAGGAAGTGAGATTCCTACTATTGTTTTTAGGCCTCATTGCATTGAAATATATGCCCGACGAGGTAGAAACATGGTAGGGATCGAGTCCCCGAAAGCTGAAGTATTCGTAGTTCTTTCACAAGTAGGTGTTATAATGCTAGAATAGCCTTTAAATTTTCAAGTATGATTGGGTATCATATGAGAGGGCTATTTTAGTCTTTATTTTCGAAAATCAAAATGGCGTCGAAGTTCTGGCAAAATTTCGGGTTTTCTGTCAAAACGACCGTTTTAGTAAACGTGCCGAATACCGTCAACGAAGGTACGTTCGCGTCTTGTAACACTAACTCGATGTTTATGGTATGCATATATGTGGTAGGTGTGTTGTATAGATGTTATCTTGTTTGAATGCATATAGTGGTTAGAGGTTATGTTTGTATCTTTGAGTACAACTGTCATAGTATCTTGGGTGCAATCTGTCCGTATCTTGGGTGCAATCGGTCTCAGTATCTTTGGGTGCAATCGGTCGCATGCCGGGGCAATACATATGCATGGGTTGTGATAGAGTGATGCTGAAGACTTTCCGTTATTATCATTTACTTTTTGGAAACTCTCGGTTACTATACCGTTTATGTAACTAGCCAGTGGGCATTTTATATCAATATATCAGTTACACTCTTGTTCCGGTGCTCTACTCTGATGAAAAAATTTTATACTGCTTTTGAAAAGTTGGGAAGTTACAATGCCTCAGTAAGAAAAATAAAAGATAAAATGACAACAATGTCCCAATTAAAAAAAAAAATATCAGAATAATCTCATAATTTGTGGTAGCTTTTTCACTTATCAATGATTGTTCACTTACTTATTATTAACAAATTATGAGACTTTTCTAATATTATTTTCTTAAATTTAGACTCTCAAAATAAAATTGAAGTAGGTGTAGGGTTTTAACTTTTACCTGACTATACTGGAATGCACATTATGTGCACATAATTAGGTGCCCAATTATGCACTTTATTATTATTATTTTTTTTTTAATTTTTTTATATATTGTATTTATTTAGATTTATATTATATGCTGCTTTCTGGAATTTTTTTTTGCACCCAATATCTCAAAATTAATTAATTTCCATGATACTGGTGTTACATATAACTGTAGAACTGAAAGCTAATTAATTTGAGATACTGGATGAAAAAAAATTCCAGAAAGCATCATATAATCTAAATCTAAATAAATACAATATATAAAAAAATTTAAAAAAATATGCTCATACCTCTAATAGAGGTATGAGCACATAATTGGGCACCTAATTATGTGCACATAATGTGCACCCGACTATACTGCCTCTGTACTTCCGATTGAAGAAGACGAGTAATGGGTCTTCTTCAAATGGTAGATTTCTCTGCAATTTCCAAACTTTTTGTGGATCTAGAGACGCAGAACAGAAAGCATGGCAAAAACGAAAGTTTCAGAGAGAAAAGCAGAATGAGTAGAGCCCAGCACAGTAAATAAGTCAAAAGGAGTCTAAAGAGAGAAAAAAACTCAATTAAGTCGAAGTGAAATGATCGAAACCCAATTCAGACGTACACCGTGTTATAGTCTTTTTAACAAAATTCAAAAATCTTTAATTAGGCCTTTTGCCTTGATTAGGGATTTCTCAAAAATCTAGGCTTGATTTTGAATTTTGTTATTTTATTTGGATTTAATTAGGACTTTCCAAGTTCATATTCTGTAGCAAAAAGATTTTTTTTTTTTTTTTTGATATTAAAGATGGCAAATGCCCATTACATTAATTAGAAATTCAAAGACCCAGGGGCGATAGCTCCCAAACTTTCCTGGCCCACCCACATCCTCAGCTGGACAGGGCAGACAGCTAGAATATCAGAATTGGAACAACCCAATTTCGCTAGAGCATCAGCTATTCTGCAGCAAAAAGATGAGCTGTAAAATCGTGTAAGAAATCTGACAAACCAAATTTCATAGAACAAATTATTATTATTATTTAAAAAAAAAAACTGTGGAATTTAAAATGACGATGGCCCGCCGCTAGAAATGTTGACGTTTATACACAATCCAGCCCACTTCAGTCACTTAAGTTAGCTCCAAATGGGATACTACTCAATTTTTTGTTTATTACGTTAACTCAATAAAAAAGAAATGGCCATTATATCTTTCCATAAAAAAATTAAAAATAATGAATACAAAACTATAATCAACAAATTTTTGACAATAAAATATACTCCTCCAATCCTAATTATAAGATCAAGTTGACTTTTTTTTTTTTGAAGAAATTAAGGAAACCAATTAAATTACTTTAGAGTATTTTTATATCCAAACTAATTAGTTTGACTAATAAGCTAATATATAATCTAAAGATACACAATATATGATATGATTAAGTAACTTATTTAGTTTCCTTAATCTTCCAAAAAAAAAGTCAACCTAATCTTATAATTAGGACCGGATGAAGTATTATCCGTCTTACTTTTTGGAAGAAAAAAAATAAGACAACACGGTGTAGTCAGTGAACTATGGCCAAGCAGGAGTGGGAGATTGAAATCGGAACGGTAGCATAAAGACAGGCAACCGTAGAAGTTCCTGGTGTCCGGAGCAAATTGCAATTTCCCCATCCTCCAAATCAATCTTTATCTTCTTTTTTCATACGTTCACGGATATAATCAGACATACTTTATATCATAAAATTGTCAATCAATTAATCTTACGATTGACTAATTAACAAAACCAGAGCATTAAAATGCAAGAATTAATATGTATTCTCCCCATGATATATTATTGCAACTATAATTTTAAAATGACAAATCCAAAATGTTACAACTGGTCTTGTCCAAGGTAATATATATCTTACATGCTAATGAGAACCATAAACACGCCAATAAAACTGGGAAGGGAATTAAAAAAAAATTGAACTCGAAACCCTCACCCAAATGACACATCATCGCTAAAATGGACAATAACTCTGTGCATAAAGAATCTCCAAAAAAGGCCGACCAACCCATAAATCCCCATCCAAACACTCAGCCGGTAACAAACTAGCTTCCTCTCAACTCCACCAGCCCTCACATTATGGTTTTGTTCATCTTGAAGGAAAAACGGGTGGTGCTGGCTGCGTAAGTCAAGTTTACAAGTGTAATGACCATACTCATGAATCTATCAGCTTCACATTGACATTGTCATAGAAGAGCAGCCAGCATCGCTCCAGGGTCGTTTGATTCTACTGCCGGCACACTAACAGGTTGAGCAACCGGAGGCATTGGAGATGCTTGTGTTGGTGCACGGGTTGCTGGGGGCAAACTGACTAACAGTTCCTTGATGAACTCCTTCAACCTGCAAACCAAATATAGAAGAATTACCTTCAAGACCCTTGGAAATCACTAATATCACTCCCAAGATTAATTTTCATTCACATACTCAAACGATAGGGTAGGATCCCCCGAAGCAACTGTCATCCGTAGCTGGGTTCTGTCTGCTGGATCCGTTTCAATTCGTATCTGGGTATCATTTATTTAAATAAAAAGTTATAACAATTACGCCCCATGACTTACTTCATAAATTATGCACCATTTCCATCATTTAGAGCCACAGCTTCATTATTAAAACTTAATTATAACTTATAAATGACTAGCAGGAAATATAAATAATACACAGTTCATAGTTGATAAACAATTATAAAACATCAGCTATTCCAAACTTAACAAAGCTTCAACAGGAGAAAAATAATTCCCTATACTTCTCTATGCTCATAGAGGTACTCAGAGAATCTCAAAACTGAAGAACGAGTTAGAGAAAATGATCATTTACGATCGGGTCACAAGTGGAAAACATTTTCATGTTCCCACCTCAATGAAAGTTTTTTTTTGACCGAAAATTTCATTTTATTAACCTTAATGATAGTTAAGATACTATGGTTATAATATTCATTCTACTGTGATGCATGATACATGTTTTGACATGTATACTTACTAAACAGAGCATTGCCCGTGTACTTTCTGAATAGAATGTTGTACTTGCAACAAGATTGTTTGGATTGGGATCCTAGAGCATAGAGAGAGCCAGAAAAATATCACTAATATATCATTAAAGGATTAACTGTGACAATAAACAAGAAAGAAAAGAGAAGCAAAAAACTTACAACCCCTGGGGAAATAGTCAAACGATAACTATTGAATAAATTTGCCATTTCAAGTAGCGGAAGTGGTTTAACACCTCTAACCTGCAAAATCAACAAAATAAGCATATGATTGCATTACCAGAGTAAAAGGCCAGTCAATAAATGATAGATATCTGCCATTATTGAATTAACCCCCGTCAAAATTTTACAGTACCAATACTTCAAAGTTAGGCATAGACAACGTAATACATACCACTTCTTGAAGCTTCAAAGGTGGCCCAGAAAGTGATCTCCATTGAGGGAAAAACTCTTCAGCAGATACAGAGAGAGGCTGAAGAAACTTATTTAGGACAGCTGGAAGGCGAAGCTTGACATTGGCCTACAAAGGCTCAGAGACAAAATATCACATACTAACAAAGAGTTCATAATTTTAGAACAGTAAAGGTAGCCACACCATCAACAACTTTCAACAACTTAGTTGGATGATATCCAATTATTCCATTCAGGTAATGTTTAAGCAAAAATTGATCCATGATGGACTAAGTGAGAGACATATTTCAAGATAAATTGATTACGCAAGTAATACAAACAATGGAATAGTTTAATTCCTCTTTTCTTTTTCCTCTCACTTGCCTTGGCAGCACATGGACCATGTCAATTGAGACCAGTAGAGGAAGAATATCAATAATTTATTGCATGATGAACTTAAAAACATGTTTATGCTTAAGTACCATTTCGTTACCAAACTTGTAGGAGAAGTCAAGAACAGCCACATCCCTGCTTGGGTGAAGATTAATGACTTCAAGTGGGCATTGCACCTACTCCATTAAAAGAGAGGTAAAAAAATTATAAACAAGATTAATGAAATGAGAAAGCAATAGATAATGGGAATAATACTTCACCTGTGCTCGGGGAGGAATAGTTTCTGGCACTAGTGAGAGCTCCGTCTTCAAATGAGATGGAGGCAATATTATAGCTTGAACAGAGGCAAGAGAAGAAGTATTCTTATTCCCTAAGAAAAGAACAAGTCGCCCATGATGCGCTCTCCATTCTGCTTTAATGCCAATCTGCGCAAATGCATATAAAATAGGTTAAGCTAGAACCTATCTCTGAATACCAGAGATTTTGGTAAGTAAATTGTGAGTGTATACTTGTATATGATTAAAGTTAAATAAAAATTACCACAAAACACTGAAGGAAAACTAAAAGAAACCTGAATATAAGGATCCTCATAAAGAACACCACTATCCTTCAAGCACAAAGCATGAAATCTTTCCGCAATATTTCCAATCGGCTGCACAAATAAAGGGTGCAATTTGTTATCTTCGCACGCATAGAAGTTATAATTGGTAAGAATATCTTTCTGATGTTCATGGAGAATGTAGTCTAGCAGAAAAGAGATGTGCTACAGACTATAATAAAATTGTATTAATTGAAACACAAAAACTTACGATATAAAGCTTAACTTGGATCATCTTGATACCTCATTATTTGTTTTAAAAAGACGCAACATATGAACATATGTGATTTGAACGAAAGTGGTCTCCAGAACAAGAACTTCTATAATAACATTACAATGATACATCGCATGAAACAGAGAACTTGACAAGTTTGGGTACTAGAAGCGAAGAAAGTACCTGCACAGAGTTTGCCTGATCTCCAGCAGGTACTATGGCTGTGGCTTCAACTGCAGTACCTTCCAATACTGAATTTGTGTTTGGCTGAGACTGGACACTGCTACTGGGAGGACCTTCAATAGCTAATGGACCCAAGAGATCACTAAGGAGATCCGCAGGAGGTTGGGAATCTAGTTTACTTGATGTCCCATTTTCCAGGGATAATTGTTGATCTGCTGAATCATGGTCCTGTTTAACAAAAGATGAGTAAGCGTCAACCTAAAAAGCAATAGGCATAAACATTTTTAATGTTCAAAAGATGATACACTCAATCATTCTCATGTTAATAAAAATGATACAGTAACAATTCATACAAAATGGGATGGTGGAGGGAGGTACAAACCACAGTACTGCTTATGCTGGGCATCTTCACAAGACCAAGTTGGTTTACAGGAGGAATTCCATTTGCCATTGGTTGGTCGGTTACAACCAACGCATTTGATGTTTGAGCTTGCTGCTGGGTTCGCAATTTTATAGCACTTTGTTCCGCAGTATCAAGTTCAGTATCTTCAGCTTTTTTTATCAATGCAGACTGAATTTTAAGAAGAGTAATATTCCATGCGTTACCATTGATGGTTAATCAAACATAATCACAACCAAACCACCTCTGAATTAAAATTTTCAAAGTACCTGTCGTTCAGGGAATTTAGGCATTTCAGCTAATATGTCCATCAGAGCTGCACCTTTACTACTCAATGTAAGATATTCAACAGCTCTTTGCTGTATCTCAACCTCAATGCAACTTCCGTATCTAAAAACATTAGAAAATGAGTTAGAAGAATCAATGGCATCATGACACTGCGTATCAATTCATGATAAATTAATTGCAAATACAAGCCTCACTTGTTAAATATTGTCCATATCTGACTCTGAAGTTCAGGGTCTGGTGGTTGAGTGTGCATAAGAATTTTGGCATATGTTGAAAGAAGAATAGGAATAGATGAAGTCCTGAAAATAAAGCATGATCTTAAGAGATCAAAGCTAAATGGAACACAGCTATACATGAATATTGAGGTATTCATTAAATCTACTAACGATATAGAAGGAAGCTTCTCATGTATTATGCCAAATAATTCCTTCGGACCACACCCAGGTCTTCTAGCCAGAAGGTGTCCAAATTCTCCAAGTATATACGCACTGACCTGTTTCAGCGTATGAAAATGAGAAAAAATTTAATAACACTATTATTTTATAAAAAATCTGACCTGTTGCTGTGTCAGGCATGTGATTAAATAACACAGGATTCGATAAAAATGATGATAACGAATCAAATCAACATAAGAGAAAACACACTTTCACAGAGGAAAAAAAGTACTCAAAACAGATAACTGATTACGAAAGTCTAACCTCAATTTTCCCTATGACAAGAATCTATCTTTTTAATCCTCCACTCTAGCACTAAACTCCGGCTTTATGCAATCTTAGCCCTATAAATTTTTAAATTAATTACAAAGGAAACTATACAAAAGGAGATCTGGATAGACACGCCGTACTCCCAATAAGATGTCCTAGCAAGCGTGCTTAAATGAAATTTCAACAGCTGCAAGGTTGACTGAATGACTGAGATCAAAACACAAATTATACTGAGGCTTTCTTTGCTGTCTATGACCAAATGAGACTCTTCTAGCAATGCTCTGAGGTGTTTTCGCTGAAAAATATAGCATCAGACTATAGTGCAAGCACACCCCTGCCCTGCACTGCAGCCCAGGGTGTGGGCGAAGGGGGGATATCTCATGATTAGTATCAGATTCTAGACAGATAAATGAAACAACAACAACAAAAATTGTTTTCTCATATTATATCATCCTCATGAAACCATCTATGTAAATATGCATAAACATAGAAGCTTCACATGCAACAGCTTAGAAATCTTAATAATTAACGAGTGTTTGCAGAAAATATGGGCAGCCTCTTATGGAATGGGAGTCAACAAACCTTAACCATTGTCTCATGTATGGCCGGTTTGTCAAGATACTCTCGAGCTTTCGCTGCAGCATAAGGCTAATCAAGCACATAAAAATCCCAGTGAATGATATGTCAACTACAAAGCAGAAATACAATTCCAACAAACAGCAAGATCACCTGTAGGTCTTCATTGTTTGTGACAAATTGCACCACACGAAACCAGATGTCATCACTAACAAAATCTCCAGCTTTGTCAATTAATTGAAGAATGACATCAACATACCTTTACAAAAGAGAAGGAATGACATCAATATCCATGACTCTGAATGAGTCCACTTTGGCTGACTTTTACTAGTACATCAATACCAGTACAGGCACAAATTTTGCAGAGCCAAAATTTCCACCATTTTTAGAAAATGTTAAACAGCAACACCTTCAAGTTCAGGTCTTCAAAAAGGACACAAACTGGTTCTTGTAATCTCTAAATTGGCCATATTTTTTCTATAATTTGAAAAGAATCCCAAATTTTACATTGGACAGGCTACCAGAAGTTCTTAAATATTATTCCAAGATAATGATTTTTCCCAAGAAATTTTGTTTAAAGTAGAGGACATCTTAGCATCCTCCAAAACAAACAAACAAAAAGCAAGAGCAAATAAATTACAAAGAAAGATGAAACAACACATCAAAACAAACATAAAGTGCCCTGGAAATATTTCATTACCACGAAAGATCTGGAGCAAACTTCTCAGCTAGAATGGCAGCTTTAAGTGACAATTCCTCTCTCATCGCAAATTCAGCTGTGCTGAGATACTACAACAGAGTTGGAAATTTAAATCAATCATTTTGTGATTTACATGTAATCAACTGGTTCATCATATCTTCTCT
The DNA here is from genome assembly GCA_025563575.1 of Acacia pycnantha. Lineage (NCBI taxonomy): Eukaryota > Viridiplantae > Streptophyta > Magnoliopsida > Fabales > Fabaceae > Acacia > Acacia pycnantha. Next base: position 222,442 of record JAMWYP010000303.1, on the reverse strand, counting down.
CTCTCTCTCGATATATATATATATATATATATATATATCAATGGTGGGTGGAGGGATTACAAGATTCTCAAAATATCACGAACCTCACTAGATATAGATTCATACCTGCAACAGTTCTTCAACTATATCCTTTGCATTTGAAACATCACACATGCCATAGAGTAAATCAAGAGCACGCCTCCGAATACTGAGCATAAATTAGAAATACTAGTGTTAAAAAAATTATATTTAGAAAAAGAAATTAACTCATAGACAGTGACAATTAGTTACAGTGATTGAAAAGATCAGAGACTTCTGTGTGAACAACTGAATTAAATAGTCCAAGGAATAGTAAGAAAATGCCGTCAAAATTTCATCATTATTACTACAATTTACATATGTATGAAATAAATTACCAACAGAATCAATGAGAACTGGATTTGCCAAAAGCACATTTATTAATGGCATATGTAAGGGGCTAATGTCCTCAGGAAATAGGAGAGAACACATGTAACCTGATATCAGGATCTTTCAATGAGGTAATAATCTGAGCTTGATGCCTTTTTATGATATCTTGCACATCTGTAACCATCAACATTCTTGTCATATTCTCCTGCAACAGAATATTATGAGCTCATGAATTCTGATATTGCATTCCGGCAATCAGTTCAGTTTTCTAAACTATGACCGTATACCCACCTTCTTCTCCAAAATTAAGAAAAGAAAGGTAAATAAGTATAAAGCAATAGGGTATCCACAACTTACCAAGCCAAGATATCTAATGTTTGGCTCCCGGACAGCAATAAATTTTCCAAGAAGAGCCACACATTGAGACATCATCTCTTTTTCAGCATCAAGATGCATCACCTGAGGCATCATTGTAATAAATAATAATCTGCCACGTTAATAGTGGTAGTAAATGCAGGGATGCAATACCCATTAAGTGCACTGTACACCCGCCCAACATGCACATGCAAACAAATGCAAACATGCTAAATTTGTAGGCAATCATCCTTTTGATTAACTCTTTGGCACAGTTATCAAGTGCCATTTTGCATGAATGGCGCATGCATGAATTCAATAAGCCAAATAGTAATATTTGTGAACATGTTTAAACTAGCACTGCAGTCATGCATGAAACTTATACAGATTGAAAGAACTTGTAAATATAAATCATTATCTAGACAGGAAACAGCCTTAAAAGCAAGAAAGCAGAGCAGCTAGTCTGGGCCATATCTGCTGGAGTTTGTTAGATTGGCCAACAAATTCAAAAAGAAAGGATCAAGTCACATACATGGTGCCGATTATAATAAGATCAACAAGTAAGATTAACTTGTATTTGCCTATTTGACATTTTCAAAATAGAGTAAAAGGCTTCCAACATACCAGAGCAAGTGCTTCAAAAAGAACAGCATGGGATGCATTGTTTTTGTTCACATTTTTCACAACATCTGTGCCCATCAGTATCCTTTGTAAGACCTGAAACAGTTGATTCAAGGCTCTGTAAAATTCATAAATAATTTTTTTTGAATATTATTGAGATATGGCATACCTCAAACAAAGATCTCCTTGTATTTGGATCTTCAATGGTAGGAAAATACTGAAGTGCTCTCATTGTTTTTACCTATATGAAGAAAACGTGTAAGCATTCAGGTATGTGATTTTCTGTGAACATAAACCACCCAACAAGATTTGGTTTCAGTTTATTGTGTTAACCAATCCCATACACCAAGAGAATTTTTTCCATCATTATGCCATGCCAGTTTTTGAAAATGTAAGTCATCTAAGCTTACTTCCTATGTTGTTTAGATTGAACTGCCAACCAATACAAAATTCAATAAGCATAATTTGTAAGAAACAATATGGGGGAGAATATGCCAAGTTAACTATGCTTTTATTCTCATAAGTCATAAATCACAACGGAAAAAGAAAAAATTCAGACAAAAGTTTACAGACCTGAAGCCAGGGAGATGGGATGCCATAGTAAGTGTATTCTTGTGGAACATCCTGGTTCCTAGCAAGGCGCTCTAAAACTTTGACACACTTTGGAAGACAACTCCAATATGCTTCATGGTTGTTAGATACTAATGCAACAAGAAGACTCATAGAAGATGTCAAAACTCCAAGATCTCGTTCATCCATAAGTTGTGCCATCCGATCCGCCCTTAGATATACATTAAATGGAACTAATAAGACACATTTGAAGGTAAGTACCAATGGAGAAACACCTAGTACGAAGTGGGATTCTAATTTACCATCCATCGACATTGACAACATCAGGATTTTTCCTATACAAGCGTAGTAAACACAGAGCAGCTTTTTTTCTCACAAGCGGTCTGCAGCTGCTAGATATCTAGATCAGAGAATACAGTCAACATCAATCATTTTCAAATCCTGTCACTTGCTCAATAATGCTTTGTTTCTTACCAGCAACTTCTGTACATCAGGTGCTAAGGACTCAGCAAACTCTCTCCCACCTATATTTCCAACCTACATAATAGAATATATAAACATGGTGGCAGCAACTCAAAGGTTGAAAAGGTAATAGCTATAAATGTATAGTAGACACCATAATATGATATCCATGAAAAGAAAAGAATCCAAAAAATGCTCTGGCATGAAAAACAAGAAAAAACAACAAGATTTATAAATTTGAGCTATTCCAGTAATAACACATGCATTTCATGTTCAGGCATGTAAAAGCACATTCATCAACATGTATAAAAAAAAAGCTGGTAACAAACAAAAAAGCAAAGTTCTCCACCAAGGGCTAAAGTTTTGTCTAGGCCTCCTCATCAGTACATTATATAAGATTCCTAGAGAAACACTAACAACGTAGTTAAATGATGTATCACAAATAAGAGAGCAAGAATTAAAAAAGATAAACACTCTTCCATCACCATACCATAGTCAATGCGAGGCACTGGAAAGTTTCATTGCGACCAATAATATCATTGCGCACAGTATTTATTGCTAGTCTCAAAAAGTCATGGTTCTCATTGAGTAAACACGATGTCACAATGTACCCAACCTGCAGTAATTATAGCAAAATTAGACTCGGCTTCTTTAGCCCCATAAATTTCCTCTGCTAGGAAAACAATCAAATGAACTTAAAAGAAACGTCATAAAACTAAAAGTAGAAATTAGAAAATATAGCAGCAGACCACTATAGAAAAATTTCATAAAAGGAAAGTATTACCTGCTTTTCTGGATATTTTGGAGCAGATATTAGAGATACGGCTTCCATATGACCAAAATCCACATCATATCCAAGCATATGTATGTATAGCATTTTCCAAACATATTTCTTCTTTTCATACGGTGTCAAACCCTAAAGAAAGAACCAAAAGGTATAAATTAAGCATTCATCCATAGCTAAGACTTCAAGTCGTTTCACTAAACAACAAGCAACAACAGAATAAGAAGATTGAGAAAAGGAAACAAATACATTAATTAATGATAAAATACTATTCAATCTTCAGCTAATAGTTTGTTCCCAAAACAAAAACAGAATTTCCAAGCCCATGAAAAAAAGAAAGAAAGTAAAAGGCTGAGAATAAAGGTATAGAAGGTAAATATACATCCTTTTAAAGAGATATCAGAGCAAAAATCATATAGAAAAGATAAGCAGACACATCAGACCAACTTAATGACTAAAGATTTACAATGACAACAAGAAAAAGACAAGAGTAATGTCCGATAGTGGGAAAAAAAGGGACGCGAGTATTTATATCAGTCACTAATCAAGAACCCTCAAATCTCACATCTCAATCAATCATCTTCATTTATGGGAGGACATGTATGTCACAATAGGTCATTCAGACACCTCTCTCCTACACTTCAAAATCCATAATATGAATAAACTCAAATATGACTGATAAGGATGACAAGCTCATAAAACTGAGGACAAGATGGGATGGACGAAAGTAAATAACTTGGATCTTATGCATTTCAACCCTGAATTACTGTTGGGGATCCAATTCTGAATTACTGTAGGGGATCCAATTCCGAAAGTAAATAGCACCAAAATTCATTCCAGACAAGTTAGATGCCACATAACAGCATTCATCATCAAACATTTAAACCAAAGTGACTTTTCAAACTGAACCCCCAAAACTATACACAAACTTAAACTGCATTCAAGGCGATCTTAGCATTTCAATGCCAAGTCGTAAGTGTAGAATACAGTTTTAACCTACATTTGAGTTTACCAGCATGCTTAAGTGTAAAGACAACCTGAATAGTCACTACGACAATAGAATTAACATCATTCTATACCATTACTTAAAGTAAGCACTAGAATTAACATCAAATTCACAGTACAGAGGAATCAAAATATCCTTAAAATAATTTGATTCAATTAAATTACATTCTATCAGTCTATGCTAGCAATTATTCTATAATAAAGCAAATGTATGAACCCCGTATCTGAATATATTGATAAAAACTCAAACATCAAAAGGTGATTACCAAGAGTATCATTAAGGTATTACCAGCTAGAGGAACACAAGAACTAGAAATAATGGAACAGTTTAGTCAAGCAAGATGAGATGAGATGTTGCTGATCTGTCCAGTCCAAAGACTTCTTGTTAGACAGGTTTCAGGGTAGCATGACTGCTTTCAGTGCTAGATTGGGAGTTTCGAAAAGAGTGGAATTAGGGAGACAACCCACTCCATTCATTCAACTTCTAACAAAAAAATGGTGGTATCAAACATTCTGCTATTTGGACATTACAGCGTCACTAACAGGTTATGGTGTGTTTATGGGATAGTTCCCAGTATCCTCATATGTTGATTTTTTCGGGAAAAAAAAAGAAAGAAATAGACAAATAGTGCAGTTTAAAGAAAGAAATGTGAATAGAAATACAAGAAAAAATGAAAACCATCACTGTGGAGTGGTTTGAAAATTGAAATGTGGGAAAGGTTAAAATTGTTTCCAAATCACCGTAACAAACACAAACCTGTTACCTTTTTAAAAAATTAATAATCAATGGTAAATGGTTAACAATTAAAGGATCCCATTTCATCCCCTACCACTTCTGGACCATCCTACCTGTCCAGCCATAAGTTTTCATGTAGTAACACACACACTCCATGTGAATTTTGGGAACCAGCATGCATTTCTTCAAGTCATAGTTATTTCAACATTGGTCATATTCAACTATTGACAACATAATCTTGAATTCATTAACTTTACTTAATCCATGTCAATTATGACCTGTTGTGAAATGTGATAAACGATATTGATACTCTTAATCAATCCAAGCTTTTCTAGGCTTCTAGGTCCTCGACGTGACATGCTATCACCCATAAAAGACAATGAAAAATGCACTTGGAGGCTAAAAGGCAGAACGCAACATCAATTTTGACATTAGAGTCACAGGAGCAGCACCAAAAAACTCCCAGAAGAGTTGAAGCCTTTGTAAATAACAAAAACAAGCATAAGGTCCTAACCCGCAGTCCTTATGACAGTTCAGTTTTCTAACTTGAAATATGCCAGTCAATGCAAGACAGAGGCAAAGGAACTTTTAGCTCCAATTAGTGCCAACTATGAACGCGGAAAAATTGAAAATTCGAAATTCCTTATTCTGTTACTCTTCCACGGAAATCAAAACCAAAACGAAATATCAACTCCCAATTAAAGCAAACAAACCCGAATGCTTAAAGAAATTAACTTTGCTACATTACAGAAGAATCGTCGCTAGTAAGAAACCGCCCAAAAACGTGTGCGCTCAGGTTAAACCCTAACCTTTTCGTTTTTGAAGCGGGTTCGGATGTTTCCCAGCTCCTTGTCGACCCGGAGCCTTTCCTGCTCTTTGTTCTGACAATTGCGGACGTCACTGATAAAGACGGAGAGACCTCTCATCCCTGACAACGCCATCTCTATCTAGATCCAGCCGGAGAGAGCAACCCTCTGCGGCTGTGAAATCTCAGATCACAGGCGAGGATGGGTCGGGAAATGGATCCGAGACAATGAGTAATTGCGTGAATCTTAAAGAAGATCAGCTCTATTTCAAGAACGGGAATTCACAAAGAGATTTCAATTAGAGAGAGAGGGCAGGCAATGCTTGATCTAGAGCGAGAAAGAGTTCAGAAGGAGGGAGAAGGTGGACTGAAGAAAATTGAAAAAGCCGTCGGACAGTGCTGGGACGACCTTTATTTACCATTACCAATTTCAATCATTCCATTTTCCACCTAATACTGTTGAAATCAAATTCTCTCCTCTTCCTTTTTTTAATTACATTTCATCCAATACCATTCCTACTTTTTTCTGTTAAAAACTAGCATGCTGGATAACACAGGTTCTATGAATAAGGTATACTATTTTTAACTTGCTTTTTGTATTCTATTTAAATTTATTTATTTCTTTCTTTTAATTACGAGCTTTTTTATTTTCTTATGTCAACTCTGAATCTTCAAGGACATCTTATCTGGTCAACGTCATATTTCCTACCGGATTGCCATACAACAGTTCCAGTTAATGATCTAAATAGAACGGGGAACAATTTGAAACGATTAATCCCTTTTTTCCGCTAACTTTAGTTTTTTTCTATATTAAAATTTTACCCTTTGATCGATTGCAATGAAAGAAGTATGAGATTAAGGATGAATGAATAATTTAATTTAAAAATTATTTGTTTGATTTTTAATGGTAAACTTTTTGATGCCATTTTTAAACATTTTTAGTTAAAATAATTTTATGTTGTTTGAATCGCAGTTGTAATAACACATCGTTTTATTAAATTTTGCAAAACAATTATGATGACATCATTTTTTTTTTGGGTTAAATAGTTAATCTGCCTCTAAAGTATACACACAGAGTTATGTTGCCCTGAAGGGGAAAAAAAATTAGTCTCAATATTGCCCCAAAAGTCTAAAAACATAGTAATATTGGTCTTTTCCTGTTAAAAAATGACGATTGTTAAGTTTTTAACGGAAAAATGGCAACATTGTTATGTTTTTAGATTTCTGGGGCAACATTGCTCCTAAACGTATACTTCCGAGGTAGATTTACTACCTAACCCTTTTTTTGTGTGCCCCTAAAGTACTACAAGTTGAAAGCGGATAAAGTAACATGAACTATATCCTATTATCGTGCTAATTGTCTATTATTCACATTTGATTTGATACGCCCTTAAGAAGCTTGAAAGTGATTAAACACACAAGTACAATAAAATGGAAATAACTTGCCATCAAAGATTGTTTGCTTCTGAAAATCATTCTTCCCTTTTCCCAATAGGTTCTTAATTCTTGATCTCACAATTGATTAGAGGCATGCTGATGCTAATCTAAATTGTCAAATCATTCTTCAAACAAAATATTTTTGAGAAAATCACTATGAAGTCCTAAAAGAATGTGATCACTAAAAAGTTTCAATAACAATTAAGCAGCATAAACCCGTAATAATTTCCTATATCAGAACTTGTCATTGTATATTGCTCACCTATTGTTCCTCATAGTGATTCTCCTGTTTTTTTTCTGTGACATGATAAATTTTGTTTAAAGAATCTTAATTCTTGGTAAAAAGGAGGATGGTTGTTGAGGGCAGAATTAATGGCAGCATTGACACCAGTCACCTACTAGTTCAAGGATATATTGACAGTGCAAGGGACAGCGGCAGACTTCAAAGATCTTCAATTTCTACTTTTAATATCTGATACAATTTTTGACTAACACCAAATGTTATTGCAGAAAAAAAGAATGCTAATAGAAGAAGTAAATGCCCCTATACTAGTAATAATAATTCTGGCAACAGTGAGGGCCAGTTCTCAAAAACACAGATTATCATGCAGTAAATAAGAAGCTTGTATTTGTATGCTTATTGCACGCCGCTCCATTTGGCCCAGTCCACGAACTGCATGCCACCGTATATGTTGTTGCCAAATCGCACACATACAGTGAAAATCATTGCAACTAGTGGAAGCTTCTTTGCCACAGGAGAAGCTTCTACAAGGCCTTCCAGACCATTCACTATTTGATATCGAGTGTTGGATGACACGGCAAGAAACACACCTGATTAACAGCAAAACCCAATTAACCAGATTTAACGACATGGCACTAACTAACTCCTATAACTAAAGAGATCCGCTATGAATTCGATTTGAGACAAAATTTGAGATAACACAGTAACACATACCCCAGAGAGCAGCACTTTGAACAAGAGGAGGTACAGGTATGTCCTCTTCAGATTTCTTAATACTCCTGTTTTATTAACAAACAAACACCACAAACAGGATCAACTTGGTCAATAGTGGGATCCATAACAAGAACAATTACATTACAAGCATCTTGCTGGTAGCCGTAGGCAATGCGTTGCATTAATTAATAATTCAATAATTCAAAGGGATATTTTTAAGTGGACAAAAGTTTAAAGAGGAAAACAGCGGTGCTGGAACATAATTTCCTACCCGGCTAAGTCCAGTTCTAAATATAGCAGATGGTTGAGTCAGTAAGACAGATAATTACAGGATTCATTCACACAGGTAGAAATTTACCTTTTGGCATTCATTACCATATTTGCAATTCCTTGACCAACTAGGCCACATCCAAACCCAACTGATCCATACAATGCACCCTGAGCACAGAAATTAAAAGCAATCGTAATTTATAATCGTTTAATGTCTATATATAATACAAAATTCATAGGAGGCCGCACTATTCATAAACCAGGAACAGTGCAGCTCATCTCACACTTTAAGCAAAGCACAAAACCCATATTCTAGTCGAAGTATATAACCTTTATCATCAACATTCTCACGCAGAATTAAATACAGTAGTTCTTTTGTTACTCAAGCCACTAAATATGTCGTACCTTATAAAAATAGGTTGCTATGCGTTGCATCACAGAGAACTTACAGCCTGGCCTTTCTGCTTCAAAAACACTGCATGTGAGAGGTAATGGAGCATCTCAAATTCAGAAGGATCTTGACAAAAAAACGTCAACAAGCACCCAATGCATCAATAGAGGAAAGAAATGCATCCTTATAGGGTCCTCAGAAATATTCTTCACTATTACTTTAACACGAGGGACCTCATTAAAGGTTCAAAGCCTCAAAGTCAACAACAACAAATCTTATCTCACTAGGTCGGTTGTATAGATGGCACAATCTCCCAATAATCAGTCAACAATGCATCATAAGTGCAGACACTAACCTGCTAGGAAGAGCAGCGCAAGCATGTTGAACGCGTCCAAGCAAACCTTTGGACAGTGATGGCTGCCCAAGTCGAGCATAGGGAGCTAACATGCCAACTAAAGCAATGTCAACAACCACACCAACCAGTAAATCAGCCGCATACAACTCGAATTCTGCCCAAAAATCCTTGCCTCTTTTCTGAACTTCCGCAAATGTTGCACAACAAGAATCTATGGCAATCTGCATATGGCAAACAAAAAATTACATGCTTTGCGTGTTTACCATAGAGTATATATCTTCCAGAATGCCCCAAGGATTTCTTCAGATAATGTCTTCTAAGTTGTCGGAAACAAACCTCTGTTCCAACTTTAAATAGAAAAGAAGGATCAGCTAGCATTCGGTTTCGAAGCATAGCACAATGCTTCATCAAGAAACCCAGTGGCCAAATCGAACCCTGCAACATGAACGCCAGAATGATCGAATAAGTTGGTCAATGATTAATCCTCCCTCTTTGATACAAGCAAGCTGGAGCCTATACAGAAGAAATCCACGAGGGGGAAAACCCCAAAAATTGAATTTCAGATTCATCAACCAGAAAGAATAAAAAAGATCAAAGAATTGACCTGTAACTCCAAGTACCGAAGAAGGAACATTTCCCGAATTCCTGTTGTCTTCGCTGCCTCCGTCATATCCGAAGGCAGCTTCACACCCCGAGCTTCTGCGACTTTCATCGCCTCCACGAACTTCAATAACGGACCGAATTCTTCCTCATCTTCATCTCTACCATCGTCCCCATTACCGCCGCCGCCGCCATTCCCCCCACTATCGTCACCAGCACCACCTCCATCCCCACCATCTCGATCAGTTATGGGTACAGAGTCATTGTCAAATTTGGACTCGTCCAATTCAGTGGTGATCTTCGTCACGGCTTCTGATCCGATACATCGAATGCTGAAACCACGACTTTTGTCAGGTGAATGAATAGAAAGAGATGAGGGCGTGTGGCTCCTTTGATCTAAGTTTATGATATTCAAACAACCACAACTTTTGATTTCAAATGGAAGTTTGAAAGCATATTGCCCAGCTGAAGCGTATGCATTTGAGAAGTTGTGGATGTTTGAGATATTGATGGTCGATGAAAAAACCGCCATGTTTACAGTGCTGATATGGCCAGAGAACAATGATATTGCAGTTGAGATATGAGAGAGGGATTGAAGTGAGAATCCGAGACGGCGAGAGCTCAGTGCCTCGGGGTAGCCGCTCCTCCTGAAATAAAAATTTTATATTTTTCAGTCACAGGTATGCATGTAGCTAGGTTTTTTTTGCCGCCAACTGAACTAAAATGGATCAAGACGAGGGAACAAAACAAAAAGACGCTACTGCATTACAGAATTGCCAAAACAAAAGACCAAATGAGTGCTCATATTTATCAATTATCACTCACCTAATTTAATCAGTAAGATGAGGAATTTATTGATTAGAAAACACACCCTCCTATATATATCTTAAAATTTTCTTAAAATAAATAAATTTAAAATATTAGAATATTATTTACTCATAACATTAAATTTTTAAATTTTGTTCAAAATTTAAGAATGTTGTTCACAATGTAACCTCGCAATCAAAGAGTAAAGACAACAATTGAATTTTTCATTAAATTTAAATCCTAAAAGTCTTTTACCGTTTCAAATTTCTAAGGTATTATTTTCATTTTTCTTCAAAAAGTAAATAAGGTTAAAAAAGTAAATGAAAGTATTCTTTTGCCTAGAATCAAATCTCGCAAACGTTCTGAGCAAAAAAAAAAAAATCTCGCAAACGCAATTCCCCGAGTGAAGGAATATGAGCCCACATTTTACCCACTGACTTGTAGAATAATCTTGCCAATTTCTATGAGCATCAGCATGTGTTATTAACCACAAGCATAATATGAAAAGAAAACTACCAGGAATTATCAAAAAAAAAAATACCAGGATATCTTTAAATGACATTTTTTTTTAACATTTTTACAACGTTACAAGGTACAATGAATAAGCCTCACTGGAATCTAGAACTAGAAAATCAACTGAAAAGGAAAACCAGTATTACATTTATCCCCTGACTCATATACAAAGAAATGTACAAAACATCATCCACTACTGATCTCATGGTATATTCCTTTGCCAGCAAAAATCTTCCCGCGCCAGCTTCGCTTTGGTAAATTTACATGCTTGATTCTGTGCTTTCATAATAACAGTGACACTCATTGACAAAAATACGACGACAAAAAAAAAAATCAATTTAGAACTTAAAATGAAGAGCCAGGCCAAATGAAGAATTCTGCAGGCATTCCCCGAGACTAACCACAGAGAGAGAACGCCATCAGGAAAGTATGCTGTTCTGTAATATTGCCTCTATGACACTTTAGACGAGGGAAAGAAATGGAAAATGTCCAGAGATGTAATTTTCTTGGGGAAAAAAACAATGGGCTGATTGAGGAAAACATTTTCCTTCCCTTTCCCTCGTACAAATATCATTAAAACCACACACCACCTATGCATATCTATGAAGAGGGACCCTGATTTCTATGTACACACCACTTAAACCAAAGAAAAACTCTTTCTGTGTGTGACTTTCGACTGATGAGAATGTGGTGCCTGCTCAATGGATGCTCTTGGTGTGGATCCATTTCGGTTAAGAGATTCTGGTTGAGCGTCTGATGGTCGTGGAATAAGCTTACACCCTATTTTCCGAGCAACCAAACGAGGAGAACTGAGGGAACTATGCGACTTAGTCACACTTTTCATTTCCTGCTTTATTTTACCAAATTCTTCTTCCAGCTCACCAACTCTAGATCTCATTCTTTCCATATCCACCTTCAACCCTTGATTTTCACGCACTAGAGTCACCCATCCGTCCCTTTGTACAAGTTGGCCGGCCGTATCACCAGGGACAGTTATAGGAGCCGCAGGGGCAATTTCAGCGTCCAGTGCATGAAGACAGCCAGCTAATGTTGTTCTCAACTGCAGCTGCTCAAAGAACAAGACTTGTAGAACAACTCTGAGTGGTAACCTATCATTTTGGGATGCATGGGCACAAGCATGAATGGAGAGCTTCTGGTAATCAATGATGTTGCACAGTTCTTCCTTCTCTTTATCTGACAGCCAAGGATGTGCCTGCACAATATCATGAGCAATCATCAAGTCACCAAACTGGGGCCGTAAATAAGCCTTTATTGAAAAGAGCAGGAGCAACCCAAGAAAAATTACAAAATCAAACCTTGAAATATATGTCCAGTGCCCTGTAGAGTCCATCATGCAATGATCTTGATGACTCTGGAAGGGCCTCTGCAAGAGAGCGTATCTTTCCTGGTTTCAAATTCACATCAGAAGCAACTTCAGCAATATAGTTATCCATCAACTTTGCAACTTTACTTAATGATTCAGATGCTGATGATGCTTGAAGGTCAACTGAAGATGGAGAAAATGCAGTTATACTGGACTCCAAGTTTACAAAATGATGCACGATTCGTTCAATACAGTCTGTGTTATATAATGTATCGGAATCTGAATAAGTAGGAATCAGAAGACTATCTAGAGTTGCCAGTTCCAACTGCATCCCTATTCTCCTCTCTAATGAATTCTTGCAGGCTTGACCAACATTCAAAATCAGAGCTACACGAAGAAGTCCCAATAAGAAACGGCAAAATGAACTTCCCTTCTTTTCAGGAAGAAGTTTCTCAACGCTTTCCAACAGAACTCTCTGGTCAACAGCAGCAGGAGTCAAACTGAAACTTGCAACTGTTCTTGTTTTACCACCTTGTCCACCCTGCCACCGACCCAGACCTGGTAGGTACTTTCTACAGTAATACATTATGGCCCCCGCCAGGCTTTCAGGTCTTATACCTCTTGCTTGCATTGTCTTAATAAGTCTCTCAAACAAGCTCACACTGAGATATGAGATGTCTTCAAACCACCAGTCAGAATCTGAGCACCGTATTTTTGCACCTGTATTTATGCCATTCCACAAAATGCTTCCACCAGGGCTCTGTAAACTCCCATACATCATCATGGGCCATCCAAACAAACTTGGATCTGTACAAACCATCATAGATAGAGCATTCAAACATTTTTCAACTAAATGGAGATTTTCAGCCCTTGGTAGAACAGGCTCAGAACTTTGAAGAGCCAAAATACAATCTTTCCAGTTGTGTAATACATTTTTATGGAAAAAACTCTCTGATTTCGTGACCAAGTTTCCTTCTCCAAATTCATCTGTCATTTGAAGATAGTCTGCAGCACAGTGGACCACCAGTACATTTCTGGCTGTCAGTTCTATGCGAATTCCATAACAGAATTTTACCACGATTAAGAAAGTGTCCGGGCCTCCAGGGAATTCTTCCAGCACCATACTCATGGTCTTCTGATTGGTATTCTTCGACTCTTCATATGCCTGAGCAACCTTTCCACATTTTGATACAAGAGGGAACTGCAATACCATGGACATAATTTCTTGAACTCCAGTATAATAGAACAACTTGTAATTTTCATAGTCAAGGCATAAAAGTATAACTGCCATAAGATTAAGATTTGTGTTTGGATATGTACTCCGAGTCTACAGTGCATTTAACATTTATGCATAAAGTCAATACAAACAAACATCTTTCCATGGAAACTATGCCAGATATATCATAAAATTGTACCTTTTGGTTCATATGGGGGAGAGGTCCTAGTAAACTAATTAAGCAGAAATATGAACACGTCTTCATAATATATCATTTCCTCAACGGAGGGCCACGCGCATCATGTAGCAGCTATTAGCATTTGAAACAGTATATCAGGTAAATCAATCATGTTTAAAGTTGCCATCTCTTACTTAGCAAGGTCACATGTTCAGAAAAACTTTGTAGCTTCATGGCTAATTTGAAGTTTAATACTCCTCCGGTCCTTATTATAAAACATATTTAGGGAGTTGATCTTGGTCCTAAATATAAAACATAATTTTCATATTTATCAATCTTTTCTTAATTTACCTCCATTGATGTTCCCTCAACAACAATCAAGGAGGAGAGAGAATGATGGAATTGAGGAAGATAACTAGAGTGTTTTAGAAAATGCATATCATATTAACTAATCTAACTAACTTCCTTAATCTAATCAAATTAGATAAAGATGTCTTATATTAAAGACCGGAGGGGGAGGGAGTATCTATTTTAGTATTAGGATTCATAAATTTGCATCAATGAAGTTATACCCCTCACCAGGTCCAATGATATTCAAGTAAACTTAATTAGCACCTTAAAAATAACAAATAAGCTGAAAAAGAAAAATCCATCATAATTGTAGATTTCTCCCTTCCTCTTCTCAACCTAAGCTAGCCTGCAGGCATTTTAATATTAAAGGGCCGCCTTCCAGAACCATAAAAACTTAGTTTCAGCATGGTACGAAGAAAGACACGGTCACAGATAAACCAGGGGTATTGGACTGAAGTTAAAGAAATGCCCGGTTAATGTTGTGAAATGTGTGATCGCAGCAACTGGCAGTATTCCTAGTATTATAGTCTTAACCAAACCCCTTTCATTAAACATGTATTCTTAATCCTATTTAAAAGTAAGATATAGAAGCCTCATAATGGGGCGGGATGATCTGTAATCATCAAGCATGATGCTTGCCTTCATCAAAGGAAAAAAAAGAGAGTAAGAAATAGAAAATCAACTGCAAAAGCATATGCCAAGCCCTTAAAACAAAACGTTAAACCAGAACTCAGTGATAGCGTTGGACCAAACTTCAAAGAAAACCACAGAGAACAAGAGAAATAAGCAGGAACATCTAACACCACAAAACAAAAGCTCCAGCTATTTCATCTTCTGGCCAATATGATAAGAAGCAGTCATTTCTGGGCAGAGACAGGGGGCCGATACATGAAGAACAATTATAGATAAAAGGATGGCAGAAATCCCCTCAAGGAAGTATTACCTTATGAAGATGGAACGTAACTTCCCCGATTGTAACAGTGATATCGCTCGGCAGTCCAGCATTGCAGAACCTACCAAACCCACGAAGATCAATACATATACATCATTAAACCTTACCCGACAGAAACGAGGGATGAGCAGAAAAAGTTATCATCCAGCTAGTCCCAGATGATAACCAGCTCCAACAAAACCAAAATGTAATTAAGGCCCTGATTCGGATTTCAAAGGATCATGCACACGAGCACCGAGAGACCGTGAATTTCGACACTCCATAACACAACTTGAGCTTAAAAAATGACCAAATAAAGAGAAAAGATATATCGGGAGAGCAAATACCAGTCATTTCCTTCTCGACGAAACCCAGAAACCTTCCCAGATGGAGCCATGATTGAGGGAAGCAAAGGCTCTCTCGTTTTCAGCTCAGTTACTCTACCAACCCAACAACATCTTTTTGTTGGGGGGAGACCTGAAACCGCTGCCTTTTCTATTCGGGGGAATAAAAAAGATAAAGGGAAAAGGATATAAAGAATTGAATTATGCGAAGGCACGGAAGGAGAAGAACAAGAATGGAAGTCCCACTGAGTCAAATAAGGTCGTGCAAGAACAGTGGATCTTTACAGCTAATCAGGAACCCGGGAAGTCCTAATTAATTAAGAGACGGACTGAATGGCCCAGTAAAAATGAAAAATTGAATAAAACTGGCCTGCTAAACAGAAAATGAAGTACAGATCGCGACAAAGAAGACGGTCGAATGAAGGAAAGGTCATGTAAATGAAATTATGAATACGTGAAGAGAAGCAGAAGCACAGTAGAAAGAGCCAAGGAGGAACAGAGAGGAAAGAGAGGCCAGACAACCGTCAGGGGCTTTGCTTTAAGCCGGCTTGTATAAGAATTAAGAACATTGTCATTTGTCAATGACAGGAACTAGAGTGTGGAAATCATTTTTGTCCCCTCGTCGTCATAACTCAAAGCTTTTCCCTCGGTTTCTTTTTCCTTATTTTATATTTTTCAAAAAATAGTAATATTATTATTATTATATTATTATTCCTTTGGATTGTGTGTGGAACATCCTTTAACCGCAAGGATGGTGGTCCAGCGACAACACGCGTGTTTACGCGTTTGATTAATGAACAAGGCTGCCCTTCATGGAGGCATTGTGGTTCCTTCCGGCCATTAGGCTCTGCTCTGATCTCACAGGGAGGCCCTCTTATAACTTCTGTATTAATTAATGAGATTAAGTGCTAGAGCATGAACTTATTATTATTATATTGATTCTTTTAAATAATTAAACTCTGACATCAAATGATTTGCAATAACTCCCTTTAAAGACTACTGAACACTCTAACTTCCTAGTTAGATTCAATGTCTGTTCCAGAGAGTTCTCAAAGGATTGATGCAAGTACCTATTTTTTGTTCAATATTTTTATTAATTTTGAAAAGGATACATGCAATGCGTTTAACTCAGTTGAATGATAAAGGAAATGCAGAATTACCAACTTCACCTAACCATGCACTTCGCTCATTCTTAGAAGATCAGAATTCTGAACCTAATTAATCATGTAATTGAAGGGAATATTTGTATGATAAGAAATTCATTAATAGTCAAAAAGATTTGGTGGGTATGTTTCAGCTTGAACGCAGAATTTGAGATACCAAGTACCCAACCTCGTCAAGAAACGAATGTGTGTTCAAACTCTGGTTTTAACAGTGGGACAGACGAGTGGGTTTGGTGTGGGGGATGATGTCTTCAATCTGACTTTACCTACCCCAAATGAGATTTTAATTAATAGACAAAAATAAAAAGATGCTGGTAATATCATTTTTATTAACTTAGGCCCCGTTTGGTATAGAGAAGATTTAAAAAGGGAAAAGAATTTAGAGGAGAGAAAGAAATAGAAGGAAAGATTGAGAGGGAATTTAAAAAGTTGAGCTATTTGATAAACATGAGAATGAAATTTAAGTTAAGGGAAAATAAAATGTTTAATAGGAAGAAAATGAAGTTGGTTAAGTGGGAAAAAGAGGTAAAATACCTATAATATCCCTGAAAAATAAAACCATCATTGCTTCATCTTCTTCCTCTTGTCTCTCACTCTCATCTATACCTCTCGTCTCTCACACTCATCTCTCACTCCGTCTTTACTTCGTCCACCACATCGCCGGCACCTCTGCTTCATCCACCATCGCCAGCGTCCTTTTGCATCACACCATCGCCGGCAGGGGCGGACCGTCTTGATGGCTAGCTGGGGCCTTGGCCCCAGCTGGTCCCGGTTAATCTTATAAAATGTGTTAGAATATACATGTATCTATTATATGATATTTATTTGGCCACAAATTTAGCCCCAGCTAATTTTTTATCTTCTCTGTAATGTTTGTTTCATTACTCATTAGGCTGTGAGAGGAAAGTAAAATTCTTGTTTGAGATACCAAAAAGATTAGTATCATCTTCTATATTTTTTTAATTTATAATTATATGTTATCATTTGTTTGTATTTTCCAAGTTATTTGATATTATTTAGTAAATACTCCTTCTGGTCCTTGTTTAAAGAACCAAATAACAATTCTCACAAGTTAATAGAAACCGTTAAAGTAATTAAATTTGTTCTAAAATTTAAGTAATTTTCAATATTATCCCTATTAATTACACAAAACTCTAGTATCATATTAATTATTACTCTTTTTTCTCGATAATAATTAATTTTTGTTAATTATTATTCTTACTCACTACCTTTTTAATTATGGGTATACATGAAAAAAAAAATATTTAATGCTATTTGGAAACAAGCAAGTGTTTTATAAAATGAACCAAATATACTGGCTTTTTGATTAAAATAATTTTTTAAAAAATAATTACTAAATTAAAGCTTTTTTTAAACTATTTACCAAACTAAGTCTTACGCCATTAATGGCGTGAGGGTTTTTTACGCCATAGCTAAGTTTCGCAGAGTTTTCTTACGGCATTGGATGTACTTGCTGTCAGACCTTGTGGCGTAAAAAACTGTCACGCCACAGGTGGCGTGACACTTTTTCACGCCACCTTACGAAGGTGGCAGGGAAAAAGCAGATACGTTAACCTTTCTTACGCCATTTAACACCAGATTTACTCAGATACGTTAACCTTTCTTACGCCACTTGTACCGTACTGTCAGACCGGGACCCACTGCATTACTTTTACTAAGATACGTTAACCTTTCTTACGCCACTTGTACCGTACTGTCAGACTACGGGACCCACTGCATTACTTTGGTAAATAGTTTGGAATTTGATTTATTTTGATAAATTTTTTTTTTAAAGAATTATTTTGATCAGAAAGCCAAATATACTTGTTAGTTGATACCTTATAATAAGAATTAAAGAGAGTAGTTCAATATGTTTATTTTTTGGCCAGGGCTAAAATTTTTTTCTGGTTCCGCCACTGATCGCCGGCGCCTCTTCTTCATCCGCCATCGTCGTCGCCTCTCCTTCATATCTGGCCTTTGACTTTCTCATACAAGAGGCTTTTTTGTCTTATGAAATATATCTCTCCCGGGAAGATCATCAAATCCCACCACTTTCATAGGGATTTCATCTTCCCATGTTTAAGGGAAAATGACGCTAGCCAGGAAATCAGGTTGGAGGGAGAGTTGCGCGCCAAACAAGTTTTTGCCATGGGAACCCTGTTAAGTTCTCATTCCCTCCGGTGAGTTCCTTATACCAAATGAGTACGTGTTTGTCTAGAACAGTAATTGCAGCCTTCTAAAATAACTTTTCGATCGTGGTTTATGGTATATAAGGTAAATATGTAAGAGAAATTGTCTCGATTTATATGAATAAACATTTTTAAAGGTCTCAATCATGATCCCAAACAAGTACAAATAGCAAATTGAAGACTTCAAAAGCAGCTTTTCAAACGGGATTAAAGCATATGAAATAAGAATACAACATGATATTTATTTCAATACCTGAGTAAGCAATTTATCATTAAATTAAGGTGGCAGGCATAACATAATTGTGTCGGGGGTTGCATGGAGATGGAGGGGCCATCTTCTTCTTCGAGAGATGAAGCAGACAGAGAGTGACCTCAAAAGGCAAAAGTCAGAGAAGAGGGAAACAATAAGTTTGACATAGATGCGAGCATAATCTCTGATCTCGATACAAAATTTACCCTAATTATTTTCTCAGTCAATGTTACTTCACATGCATAATCATAATCCAACATGGCGCAGGGTAAAAGATGAGAATAAAGTTTCTGCCTTTCTTGCCCCTTACTTTGCTCTCGGGATCAACTATATTCGGTTCAAATTAAAGTACTATATATCAAGGTAAAAATGCATAATAATAAAAATAAGATATTTTATGTAATACTTATAATGGTTTTATTATTGTTTAGTACGAGGTGAAGAATTTGTAGGGTTTTTTTGTTGGCAACAAGAATTTATAGGGTTATGCCCACTTCACGTTGATTTATCAATTCTTGATTTTAAGTTTTAACTCATTTAACAAGCTACATTAGCCTTAATCAGTTGTCCATGTCAATGTACTTAATGGTTGCATAAGTGAATTTAACACCATTAAACCCATATACAAGCCCTTATAAAATTATAGAGAACAACGTTTTAAATAATACAAACAAAAACAAAAAGTATAGAGGCTAAAATCTAAATACCTTAAAACTTAAAAATATATGAACCTAAAGTGAGTTTAACCCAAATTTATATTAGCTCAAAATCCATATACAACAAAAAGGGACATTGGCCCTTGTGGAGGCTTATAAGGGTGGTAGGGTCTCTTGGAGTTATGTTTTATTTTTATTTTTTTGGCCAAGGCTTGGTGTATTTGTTGTGGGAAGGGAGGTTCTGAAAAATAATATAATTTGGCATGTTGGTGATGGCTAAATATTTTGAGCTGGAAAGACATTTGGTTACCTTTATTATTTACCATCAAGGACACTTGGTTCTCTACACTTGCCAACACTAGTTTTACTTAGGCCCTATTTGTTATCGGGAAGATTTAAAGAAGAAAATGAAGATTAGGAGGAAACTTTATTAATGTGAGATGTTTGGTATATTAGGGAATGAAACTAAGTTGAGGGAAAATAAAATGTTTGGTATGAAGAATTGAGTGTTGGTTAAATGGAAATGTTAGGTGAAATTCCTACAATGTCCTTATTTGATTCAAACAAAAAACGTAAGTTCGAATGTAACATGCTACCAGGGGCGGATCCAGAAAATTATAGAACTTTGTGGGGGGATTCGGGGGCAACGCCCCCGAAATTTTTTTTTTAAGGAAAGTTTTAAATGCATTAAAAAACAAAAAAATATCAAAAAAATATTCATGAAATCAAGTGAATACTGATGATATAATAAGAGAGATAATTATTTTACAAACCTATCCTTTAGAGAAAAGCAAGGCTAAGTGCTGTTAGAAATGCAGCTACATAAATTACAATGAAAGGTGGGCACTCAATAAGTTCAAGTATATATATTTTAATAACAAAAATATATTACAATAAAAATAATTACAATGTCATCCTTCTAGGCCTTATTTTTTGAAATTCTATCATAATTATCTTATTATCAATACCATAAAAAACATCATAATTTTAATTCCCTTATTATTATTTTTTTTAAATCATCATAATTTAAGGGGGGGCAAGTCTCTAACACTTGCATCCGCCTATGCATGCTACTATGTGTTTGCGTTCGAAAGCAAAAACTGACAGTGCCTTAAGTTGAGCTAGAAGGACACTTCCTACACTTGCCAACATTAGTTTTACTTATTTGTTGAGGCAGTTCTTCAAAGACATGGTATCCCTTCGGGGCTACGTCAAATTAATCGTACAGGACCACAGCTACCATCAAGTGATAGCTTTTAGTTAATTAGATATTAAGAGGAGAAGTGGTCAGCCTATATTGAGATGGAGACTGCTCATAATGACACATATCAAATGATATTATACTGATGCATCTATAATAATTGAAAAATCTGGCGCACTAGAGATTCAACTTATTACTTTACTCTATAAAGAGCACAAATAGAAGCCGCCTCAGTTTGGAGCTAGCACATCAAAACGAGAGAATCCTAAGAAGAAAACACGAGATGGAATCTGGAAAACGCTTCCAAAGCAAAAGAAAGCGTGTTTCGTAAATATGTATATATGGATTGTCTTCTTACGCACATCGTTACCCGTCAATTTCAAAATGAGGCACACTCACACTGATTAAGAAAGAAAGGAACATGCAACACAAAGTCCAGCGAGGCAGTTGCATAGTCAGTTCTTGGAAATAACCATAAATTTTGGAATGGTGGGGGACCCCCAAGTACAATAAATAGCAAATAATTGGTCGGTCACAAGTGGTCTTATCAATTTAAGGGGTGTTTGTCATATAATGAGAAGCAGGTAGAGGTCTTCTTAATTACACTTTAATGAAATGCTTAATACAGTAATATAGTAGATGAAGGTGGAAGGAATGAAACTGAGCGGCCACAGTGTCAGCCTTGATCTGATATTACTCCAGGAAGAAGCTCACAGACTTGTTCCTTAATCCTTTCTTCCGTCCTTGACATCTCTCTCATAATTTTGCGATTAGTCTCTCTTGGTGTTACAGATGTGATCTAGTTCATTCTAATTGCATAATTGTGAAATGCTCGAAACAGCAATGCTCATAAATTGTTTGAACAAAGTTGTACGCGAATAAAAAAGGCATAAAGTCACGTATATTATTCCAGAGTATGAACAGATCGATAGCAATTTATGGGATCGGAATTACTCGTACCAAACACATGATTCCAGCGCATAACATTGTGTGTTCAAATTAAAAATTTGCTATAGTTGGAATCAATATGAACAAACAGCAGCATATAACTAATAAATTTCAATTCCAAGCAGAAACATTTATCAGGAGATATGACCCGCAATCACAGGAACGTCAAAGTCTCCGAGCCAACTAGCTCTTTATTTTTGTTGGCAACGAACCAATTGACCTCCAATAGCAATAATACAAATATAAAAGACAGGACGACAGTAACATGTATTGATTGTAAAAAAGACAACCCCTCTCTGATTGAGGTTAAAATGAAAAGAAAGAAAGAAAGGTGTCCCTCATCAAATTCAATCGTTCAGGTATGGCGACAGGGGAAGCAACCCGGATCGTTTTACTGAATTTTTTCGTAAACCACGAGTGCATAATAATAATCCATTTAGTTGGACTAATATATGAGATTATATGGCGTAACATGGAAAAATTGCCAGTAACCAAACGCCTCCCACATGTGCTGATAGCTGAACTGATCTGTCCTCGATACATATTGGTCCAAAAAAATTAGTAAATATTTTTGTATTACAAGGAAGGAGATTGAAACTAGAAGTCAGAATATGTGGGTTTCATGCCTTGTCGCCACTCATGAGGCTTTGGCAATCGAGAGGACATGACCTACTCACAAACTCTGGATCCAGATCCCTTAAAATATAAGTAAACATCTTCTTATTTTGTTGGGATTCCTCACTGGTATTCAATGATAGTTAAATTGGAAGAATATTTTATAACCCCTACCTAAGAAAAAACACAGAAAATAATGTTGTCAACTATAGAAATAAATTAGATCTCCGAAAATTAAGGGATCTAAGGCGGGAAGAAAATGTGATTATATAATCAGTTAATTGTGAAGAGAAAAAAAATGAAAGTACGAAATAATTAATAATAAATTAAGTTTATTAATTATAAGATTCAAACCAACCCGTTTTTTTATAAACGGGTATTACAAGTTTTTAAGATGAAGTTTTTTTTTTTTTCTTTGGTTGTTCATCCGGTATCTAGAGATTCACCCTGACTAATCTGGATTCAACCCGCTTCACACACTTAGTTATAGTGTGAGAGTCTCCCAATAGGGTTTTTCTGCATTCAAAGACAAGACCTTGTTTAAGCGAACCACTTGTACCAACAATGGATATGGCTATCTCACTAGTTAATAACCTATTATCGAGCATCGACTAGGCCCAGGAGTTAAACGCAACATCATGCAAGGAGGCTGTTGAAGCGCACAACCATTCTTCTTCTTCTTTTTCTTTTTGGTAATTTTTTTTTCTCTTTAACTTTTTAAACCCAAAAAAATCAAACACCTCAAGGTGCCTTTGTTTTTTCCCCTTTAACCATATGTTTCTTTGATTTTAAATATAAAACTTAATTGACTTTTAGAAAATATTTAAATTACTTTAAAATATTCACACTTATCATTTTTTCTCCAAACTATTTTACACAACTTCTAAAATGATATATAATACAAGAATACACAACATATAATATGATTAAATTACTCATTTAGCATACTTAATCTCTTTAAAAAAAAAGGTTAAATATGTCTTATATTTAGGACTGAAGGGAGTAGTTGCTAACAATATGCCTCTTTAAGAGCAATTATGATAAGAGCTTAATTAGAGGTACATTTGGTGGGAACACCAAACCAGTATCTGGAAATTCTGGGAGAAGTTCTGGTTTTTGAGGTACATTCACTGTGTAGTGTGCGATGCTGCTCAGCTAGGATCCAAACTTTCAGATTATACCCAAATATTAAGAGAAACAAACCATATCACATGTTAATGATAAATAATTTAGAACACAAATGCCTTGGAGGGGCAACCAAATCAGGGGAATGGCATAGCCCTAAAAAATAGTAGTAACAATGCTTGTAAAAAACTTCCAACAAGTGCCCAAAGCTCTACATAAAAATTACTTAGTGGTTGGTAACAAGGATTGCTTCAACAAATTACTGCCCTTTGTATAAATTTGCAATAGGCATGGACGGCTAACATAATCACGGGGAAAAAATTAACGTATTTGCAAAATGAACCTTCAAATTGTATGTAAAGTCGAGTTGATTGGCAAGAACGAGCAGGCAGCATACCCATATCTGAGGCAGCACGATACCATGCTTAACTTGCTACTGGCTTTGCCATAACCTTTTTAATAGCTTCAGCATATGTCCTGTGCTGATAGGTGAGGGTTGATTCAAGCAGGTCCCAAAGCGAGGTCTTGGGATTCCAGCCTGAGAGAAGAGGCAACACCCCCATTAACAGAAGGAAGATAACTTGATAATGTTGAAAGGCCAAATAAGGGGAAGAAATGAAAAACCTACCAAGCTGTTTGTTGATTATGGTCATGTCAGGAATTCTCTTGTCACTATCATCATATCCCACGCCATAGAATTCTTTAGAGCTCACATCAATCGTCGGTTTTTCCAAGGAAGGTTCTCCACTGACATTTGAGTAGACCTGCAGAATCCAAGAACGTTAATCCTTTATTCCTTACGAAAAAGAAGCTTGACTTCAAATGACAGAATCATAGTTAAAAAAAATCCAATCCTTTCACCTGAATCATGATCTCAGCAAGCTGCCTGACTGTAACCTCATTGTTTGGGTTGCCCACATTAAAGATGTGCCCATTGGCCCGGGCAGGATTTTCCTATTACAAGGTCATTACGTTCAGTGGACCAGCCAAAACTAATAACAGTCTGGAGATATACATCGATATTCAACAATTGCAATTTGTACTTTCTTGTTAAGGAAAACTACAATAAAGAGCAAATAAGAGAGCGTACAATCATCAACAAGACAGCCTCAATAGCATCTTTAATGTAAACAAAAGTTCTTTGGGATTGACCACCATCCACAAGTTTGAGAGGCTCCCCTCGCAGAAGACACTGCAGAAAAGGATTAAAAGAAGTTTAAAACGGATGATAAAAAACTCAAAAGTTAAGGTAAGAATAAGTATTGACAAATGAGTCTAAAGGAGCCTGACATTGCTAAAGCAAGCAAGAACCCTTGGAACACCCTCACTTGGACCATCGATACCAGGAATGAAATCCATTCGAGGTCCAATCCAGTTAAAAGGCCTAACAATAGTGAACTCCAAGCCATTCTCAGCACCCTCAGCTGCAATAATGACACATCAGTTAGGCAAACCAAGATTTGAGAAATGAAAAACTTCTGACAGAATAAGTGGAAGTAAAAATCAACTCACCATATATTAACCTCTCAACCAATTGCTTCGCACAGGCATAAGACCATCTTTGCTTCTCAATTGGACCAAATATGCAGGGAGATTCATCTTCTTTGAGAACATAGTATTCAGGATCCTTCACCATAAGATAAGAAGTGATATTTCTCAGCTCATAATAAGAAGCATGTAAAGAAAGTTAAGATGACAATTGCAGACCAAAGTTTCCCCAGCTCAACCAAAAAAAGAAAAGGTCCTCTTCCAATTCTATACCACCAAAGCACCTCCTTTGCACCCAAAAGAAATAGAGCCAGAGCCAGACACGACAGTTAATTGAACATTGAAAATGTCCATCATTTCTAAAATACCTGATGAAATATGCGAAACAGTGCTGAAGAAACCAGGAATTATCATGCGGTTAAGTGACTAGTAGTCCCTAAATACTACAATTTAAGGAGGCTCAAAGCAGCGGCAAAGTTTAGTAACTCACCCGAGAGTCAACCAAAGTTATATTTGAGTTTGTTCAGAATATCAATCCACACATTTGTTTTTATTAGCTTAATTAATACATGCACTACCATTGACAACACAAAAGAGCATTACCACCCGACAATGCATTTTTAGTGATTAATTTCCAACTCAACCGTACACTTCTCTGACTGATGCACCACGCCACTTTATTTTGAAAGACATACCACAACATAAAGCCCCTCCAATACCATGAATATATGAAAACAAAAACTGAACAACAGAAAGCTTCTCCTCACTTAAAACAACTCCGGACATCCAGAAAGGTTTTGGGACAGAAAATGCATTGACTGGAACTTAATCAAGCAGGTTCTTGCTTAACCCCCGAGTCAAGATAGGACTGCCACCGACAGATTCCAAGTAACATGATACATGAGATCGAACGATTCAAATGATACAAAAAGTACAACAATCGTTGATATTGCACAGATCTGAAATTGCTTCAAACACGAGAGAAATTCGGAAAATGAAAGCTTACCTTACGAAGAGGGCTATCTTTTGGGAGAAAGCTTCCAATCGTTTTCCCATACACTTCACAGGTAGAGAAATGGATGAGGCGCTTGTTATTTTCCGAACAGTACTTCACCTGAAAGTCATACAAATGCCGTCCACATCAAAACACATATCCACTTCATTAAACTTTCCATCTCATCACAGAAAGAATTAAACAGATTCGTTGGTGGATAGTATAATCACAATGAGGGAAAAGTCTAGGTGAAGAATGCTTACCACGGGAAGCGCATCAATGAAGTTGCTGTAAATAGTGTCCAACGGACGAGTGTTGTAATCCGCGGGAGTGCAAATTGCAGCCAGATTTATAGTCTACAAAGAGAGAATCCCAAAATTCAAGTATTAATCCAAGAAAGCCAATCAAACGAGCAGACGAGAGAAGAAGGAAGAGTACCAGATCTGCCATCTTGATGAGGCCTTCGAGCCTGGAATCTTGTTTGATGTTGAGGCGGTGGAACTGGATGCGGCCAGCCCAAGAGAGCGTGTCAGGCTCCAAGAGGTGCTTGATTTTGTCGTTGTAGACGTCCAATGCGAGGACCTTGTGAGGGGTCTCAGACAGGAGCTTCTCGCAAAGGTGGGACCCAATGAACCCACCGGCACCGATCATGCAAATTGTGATTGGCTTTATGGGGTTGCCATCAAGATCTACCCTCGCAGCCGAAGCCATTGCCTAGAATTCAAGAGTGGGCGCTTCTTGTCGTTGTGGTGGGAGTGAATGAAAAGAAAAGGGCGGTAAAGGCTAACGTACGCGGAGGATAACCGCCGCAGTGCAGAGAGAGAATGGTGGCGAGAGAGAATTTCGGGAGGGAACAAAAGATGGAACGAAGAATGGGGTCAAGTATCCATCCATTTATATAAAGGAAGATCGAAATAAGAGGCAGGGAGATGATGTTTCCCAGAGCCTCACTGATCATAGATTCCAAACCACGCGCGGGTGCCGACTTGTATTGTAGCCACTCGCTATGCGTTAATTCGTCTCGCTCCTCGCTGGAGGCCCCTATGGAGTGCATTATTTGCAATTTAAAACTGAAAACTGCTTTTCTTTTTCTCTTTACTACACTCTGATTATTTTAAGACTATTACAATTTAGAAATCATGTATTAAAGGATCATAAATAGTTAGATCAATGTTTATGAGAACTAAATTTTTTTGTTAGTGTATTTGATCTTAAATATTGCAGCACTTATATAAGCTAACAAAATTCTCCCGATAAAACTGGCTTTTGGTCCGTAGGTAGACAAATTTCATCTTAAAAGGTTTGAATTTGCAATGCTTCAGAAGTCCACCACAATCACAAATGGATACAGAAAGAAAGTTGAGATAAATGTTAGGTAAGGACTTCATTTTTCTTGTTTGTCTCTGTTATGGAATAAATTATTAGACTCACCCAAGGTGTGGCCCAACAGGAGACATCCAGTACACTTGGGCTTGGAGGCACCAAAAGCCCAACAAGTCCAAACCCTAACCCTAAGGTAGCCTCTATATATAGTTGGTTAACCTAAAGAGGTACACATCTTCTATCATCTTCTAAGCTCTCTCTCAATTGCATATACTGCACACGAGCACACACACCACTCCCTTGGCTAAACGCCTCGGTAATCTTCGAACTACGTGGACTTTGATCCCTCCTCAGGGTACGTAGGCCCTAGGTATCGCACCTAGGTCAAGTCCCTGTGCTTTTCAAGTCCTTGTGCTTTGTGATCTCTGATCCTCTTAGGTATCCAATCCATGGATGCTTGGGAGAGAGCTATTTGATCCTACATCGACATCCTAGCCCACCTAGGGCTAGAGATTTATGTTCTATGACCGAACATTGGCGCCGACCGTGGGGAATCGGTAAAATTCGATTCCTGTGACCAAGAATGGTTTATTCAAGAAGCAGCAATCTCCCAAGAAAGGAGCGATTCAGGTCCTCTGGGAAAGAAAAGTGAATGCGTAAATTGACGATACTGTATCTACAAGTATCTGCAAACAAAAGGGGAAAATCAACTGCAGTAAAATCAAGGAGACTAGGAGCTTTACGTCAAAACATTGGGCTAAATTCGAAGGAACAGGTGTCAACATCTTATTTACCCATTGCTTCTGATCTAAAAATCCCTAATAAACAAAAGCTTTATGGTCCAAAAAAAAAAAAAAAACTTCCGGTCTTTCTCTCTGGATCACGCCGACGAAAGCTTCAAATGGCGAGGCTCCTCCGATCATCGGCGGCGAGAGCCCAATTGTGGAATTTGAGAACCCAATCAGGGGGTTTGACGATGTTTGTTGAAGCTCCGTTTAGAAGGCTTAGGGGCCGCCGGAGGTCCTGTTCCCGGCTTTTGCGGAGGCGAAGATAATCAGAGGATTTTGTGTTTGTGATTTTGAAGCTGCTGAGTAATGTGAGCGTGCGAGCTCTACGCCGAGATTATGCTTGCTCTTGCCGTGATGCTTTCGAGGCCGGGATGTAGATTTCTGAATTGCTGAATGTCGGGATTACAAGTTGAAATCCGAGATCCCCTGTGTGTGTGCCTGACCGGGATACTTTCAGCAGACCAACGCCGAGATACCTCCAATGTCGGGATTGCTCTTTTGTATCTGCAATGTCGGTTGGCCGGGGTGATCCCAAACCGACGAAAACAGATAATGATGTCCACCTATGCGTTCGTGAGGCAAAACCTGCCAAGACAAGGATATTTAACCTTGCTCAATGGTATTTAACCTTGTTCTTGATGTTTGAGGGAGATGCAAAATAGCACTGAAAGGTCAATGCATCGTGGATGTAATGCCAATGAAAGGCACAGTGGCTGATGCACACTCTGTTTCTGCAATTGTCATTGTTTCTCAAATCAGAAGCTACTTGTGTGCTCCTGGAAGTTTAGCTCTTCAAGAGGCATTTTAACCGGATATCAGGACTTGTTGACTGCGCTTACTGCAAAACCGAGGTGGTACACCGTTGTCGAGATTGTGTGTGTCTCGAGGTGTGCGTGAAGCCGAGATACTTGCGTTGTCGTGATTCTGATATGCCGGGATTGCCGTTAAATGTGTTAGTTCGAGAGTCAACTTGCACATGATAGGCAGCGCTTCTTTGCTCGGATCATAAGTTCTGTAACCCGACTTCCTCATTGTAACTCGGCCCTGAAGCGCAAAGAGCTGTTTTGGCGTGAATTGGAGCTTCGACCGATGGTGATTGAGGAAGAGTAAGCTACTTTGAGTAGTAAGCTACTTTGATTCTGATCTGATCTGGCGAAGCTCTGTAATGCGCTCAAATCCACCTCGACGCAAGTAACTTGTAGCGACTATGAAGGGATGTGTGAACCAGGAATGTCAAGAAGCCATTTATACTGAGATGCTGGCATGATCTTTATTAGTTGAATAAAATCTATTTCATTCTGAAACCTCCCGATCTGCCTGAGGTTTGCTACGTATCTATTTGCGCAAACAAGAAAAGTGAAGGCCATAATTAGTGTCTTGAATTAACGACATGCATCATGGCAATTTGGTTTCTTCACGAAGATTTGAAGAGATGCTGTGAGGGGGAAGGCAACACCTCAGTGAGAGGAAATCCAACAGCTCCGTGGTGAGCAAAAGGATATGTGGGATTTAAAGTTGGAAAAGCTTGAGTTGGAGAAGGAAGCTTGAGAGTGAAATGCGAAAAAGCAAGAGGAAATGGAGTCCAGTAAATATATTGGGCCATATGAGTTGAAATGGCATAACAGCCCAGGCCGTGAGAGCTGCACCAGAATTGTTCTTTCACTCAGTCATGCGTACAAGGAAATGGAGCTCAATGCTTCGGGTTTTCTTTACCGTTGCTCAAGTTATCCCATTGCTTCGCACCGATTCATAAAGCCGCGTCTCCATCTAATCATAGATATTAACGTGAAGCTTGTTTATTAGAAGGCAGTGATTATGCTGATCCGTTCTTGGCCAACTCAAAGCGTGCCTCTTTGTATTAACAATGAAAAGGTGGATAAAGAACCAATTTAGGGTTTAAATTGGGCATAACCTCAAGCGTGGATTCACATGGAGCAATTCAATGGCACGATACTTCCTGGGATCAAGAGCAAACTCAGGCCAATTTAAAGCATTTCGGAAGCTATATCAATTTAAAGGTATGCTTTCCTATTACCATTTTTATGGCTTTAGAGAGGTTGTTGCAGGAAAGCATTTACTATTATCATGCCTATCTTAGCTCTCACATGGTAGGACCCATTTCATTGTTTTATTTATATATATTACATATATATAAATTAAAATGTCATATAGTGGGCTTGAATCATGCACACCGAAAGTCGGGGGTTTCACAATTATTTGAAATATAAAGGCCGTGGCTTTAGATAAATCAATGGGCGGCATATTGATTGAATTGAAATATGATTGTGTATGGATTTATACATAAATTAAGACGGATCCGGTTGCATTGAACCTGGTTAAAATCCCGGTTCCGTGTAAATTTGAAGACAGACCCGGTTTAAACTGAATCTAGTTTAAAATCGGGGTCCGTGTGTGACGACAATGCTGCCCAATCTATAAACATGTATGAATTCTGAGTAAAGAAACTCGTTTTCGAAAATCATGTCCAATCAATAAAACATGTAGGAATCTGAGGTACATAAACCCGGTTCCAAAAATCATGTACAAATTAAACATGTAGGAATCTGAGGTACATAAACCCGGTTCCGAAAATCATGTTCAAATTAAACATGTAGGAATCTGAGGTACATAAACCCGGTTCCGAAAATCATGTTCAAATTAAACATGTAGAGTTCGGGGTAGAGAAACCCGTCTTCGAAAATCATGTACAAATTAAACATGAAGAGGGCAGGGTAAAGAAACCCGTCTTCAAAAATCATGTCGAGTCGTTTTTATACAATTAAATCCGCACTCCGTAATTGGATCCCGGATAAATTGTGGAGTCCGTCCCTACGAAAGGGATGAAGGCGGACCCCGGCTTAACTGAATCTGGTTAAAATCCGGACTCCGCAGAAATAACGGTTAAAACGTGATCCTTCGGAACATGGTAAAACCGGATCTAATGGTTAAAACGTGCTACCTTTGGAACACTGTAAAGCCAAGATAAGTTCTGTTTAAAGTTTTGCAGGAAACAAAGACAGAAGACGGATCCCGATTATACCAAATCTGGTTAAAATCCGGGATCTGTGTAAAATTTCGGAGGAGGACTCGATGTAAATTGAATCTAGTTTAAAATCGGGTGTCCCTGTAAAGATAAGAAGACGATCCCCGATTTAAACTGAATCTGGTTAAAATCCGGGATCCGTGTAAAATTAAGAAGGCGGACCCGCTTTTAGCTAATCTAGTTGAAATCTGGGGCCCGCATTGAGGCGGCAAGTCTATTTTAGGTTCCCTTATTGGAATCATTTTGCGATGGCAATGCCACCAATTTTATTTGATTGAGTTTGGGTAAACAAACTTGTTTTCAGAAATATAAACCCGGAATCTCGATGTTAAAGTAAATAACATCCGGAATCTCGGTGTTAGAATTTATAGACCCGAAATCTCGGAGTTAGAATAAATAACATCCGGAATCTCGGTGTTAAAGTAAATAATCCGGAATCTCGGAGTTCAAGTATCTAAACCGAATCTCGGGTTAGAATAAATAACATCCTAATCTCGGTGTTAGAATAAATAACATCCGGAATCTCGGTGTTAAAGTAAATAACATCCGGAATCTCGGTGTTAAAGTAAATAATCCGAATCTCGGAGTTCAAGAATCTAAACCGAATCTCGGTGTTAGAATATATAACCCGGAATCTCAGAGTTCAATTTATAAACCTAGAATCTCGGGTCAATACGCACGGAATCCCAACAATGACGACCACCTGGCCCGGGTTGAAAAATAACACATCCTGGCAGCTCAGAAACCTGAACTACCAGGCTGGGGGGCAACAGAGTGGACAACGATCTGTTAAGTGGAAAAGCGTGTTATCAAAAACCGCCGTTGATGCAAACCAGAAAGTTTAATGCAAGCTCGGACAAGTATCCGAAATGAGCTCGTTGAACGATTTGCACAAACAAGAAGTATTTTCCATTTATTGTGATTTGCTTACATGTTATTAAATGCGGGAATATAAACCGGATAATTTGCTCCGAGAAAATTGCTATGAAAGCAAAGTCGGATTCGGGGATCTCGGAAAGCAATCAATTAATCTCGGCAGCTCAGAGACCTAAACTACCGAGCTTGGGGGCAACTGTTATGGAATAAAATACTAGGCCCACCCAAGGTGTGGCCCATCAGGAGGCATCTAATACATTTGGGCTTGGAGGCACCAAAGGCCCAGCAAGTCCAAACCCTAACCCTAAGGTAGCCTCTATATATAGTTGGTTAACCTAAAGAGGTACACATCATCTTCTAAGCTCTCTCTCAATTGCATATACTGCACACAGAGCACACACACCACCCCCCTTGGCTAAACGCCTCCGGTAATCCTCAAACTACGTGGACTTTGATCCCTCCTCAGGGTACATAGGCCCTAGGTATCGCACCTAGGTCAAGTCCCTGTGCTTTGTGATCTCTGATCCTCTTAGGTATCCAATCCATGGATGCTTGGGAGAGAGCTATTTGATCCTACATCGACATCCTAGCCCACCTAGGGCTAGAGATTTATCGGTATTAAAGTATATCAATCCGAAATCTCGGTATTAAACTATATCAATCCGAAATCTCGGTATTAAAGTATATCAATCCGAAATCTCGGTATTAAAGTATATCAATCCGAAATCTCGGTATTAAAGTATATCAATCTGGAACCTCGGTGATAAAGTAAATAACCCAGAATCTCGGTATTAAAGTATATCAATCCGGAATCTCGGTATTAAAGTATATCAATCCGGAATCTCTGGGTCAACACGCATGGAATCCCAACAATGACAACACCTGGCCCGAGTTGGAAAATAACACATCCTGGCAGCTCAGGAACCTGAACTACCAGGCTGGGGGCAACAGAGTGGACAACGATTTGTTGAGTGGAAAAGCGTGTTATCAAAAACCGCCGTTGATGCAAACCAGAAAGTTTAATGCAAGCTCGGACAAGTATCCGAAATGAGCACGTTGAACGATTTGCGCCACAGTAAGTATTTTCCATTTATTGTGATTTGCTTACATGTTATTAAATGCAGGAATATAAACCAGACAATTAGCCCGGGAAAATTGCTACGAAAGCAAATTCGGAGTCAAGGGATCTCGGAAAGCAGTCAGTTAATCTCGACAGCTCAGAGACCTGAACTACCGAGCTTGGGGGCAACTGTTATGGAATAAATTATTAGACTCACCCAAGGTGTGGCCCAACAGGAGACATCCAGTACACTTGGGCTTGGAGGCACCAAAAGCCCAACAAGTCCAAACCCTAACCCTAAGGTAGCCTCTATATATAGTTGGTTAACCTAAAGAGGTACACATCTTCTATCATCTTCTAAGCTCTCTCTCAATTGCATATACTGCACACAGAGCACACACACCACTCCCTTGGCTAAACGCCTCCGGTAATCTTCGAACTACGTGGACTTTGATCCCTCCTCAGGGTACGTAGGCCCTAGGTATCGCACCTAGGTCAAGTCCCTGTGCTTTTCAAGTCCTTGTGCTTTGTGATCTCTGATCCTCTTAGGTATCCAATCCATGGATGCTTGGGAGAGAGCTATTTGATCCTACATCGACATCCTAGCCCACCTAGGGCTAGAGATTTATGTTCTATGACCGAACAGTCTCTAAATGAAACAAAATGATGTTTCTAAAGGAAACAAATGGATTTAGGAAACTTAGAATGCATGATTAGTCAATTGTCACTTGACATTGTTTTCCTAACATAAAGGAGAGAAAATAAACAGTTGATAAAGAGATTAGCTATAATGAATTATCATTGGCTCATGTTGATCTTTGTACAAAATAATGTGAATTGGAAGTTCAAAAAATAATTCATTTCCAGAATTTAGTTAATCGAATGCCAGAAACATTTACTGACCCAAAGAAAGTGACAAAGTCACATGTTCCAGCGGCTAATGCTCCTATTTGAATTAATGTCCATGAAGGATAACCTATTATAAATGAATTTAAAGTAGGCCTGAAGCATGGTAGGCCTATCGGTTCCAAATATAAAAATCATTGAAAGAGAAAATGAGTTAAGAATATAGATGGTCAAGTCGAGAATAATCAAGAAAAGTTAACAGCTTTAGAAGAGCCTGAAGAGTTATTATCTCCAATAGATATATCTTCAAAAGAGAATGTTGCAGTCCCAGAAGAGACCTAAGTACCTGAAATATGTAACAAATTATGAGATTTCAATAAATTCTGTTATGAACGGAATTCGATGGGATCGAAAGGAAGTTAACGTTGATGATATCTTTGCTTATAATATAACATATGATGTAATGAATGATAATGAGGATCATGAGCTACAATCTATTAGCGAGTGCCAGAAGCACATGTCCCCAGATGACTTAGGGTGCCAGAAGCACAAGTCTTTGAAGGACTCAAGATGTCAGAAGCATCTAATTCAAGTTCTCGAGAACAATACTCAATTTAATTAAATAAGTCCCTGTATGACTTGAAGCAATTAGAGTGCATGTGATATAATCGTTTCAAGGAATATCTGTGAAAAGAAGGGTACAAAAATGACTCAATATGCCCATGCATCTTTATGAAAAAGATATAGAAGTGAATTTGCTATAATTGTTGTTTATGTTGATGATATCAACATCAATGGAATTCCTGAAGAGCTTCAAAAGGCAGTTAATTGTTTGAAGAAAGAATTTGAAATGAAAGATTTGGGCATAACAAAATTATGTATTGGATTACAGATTGAGTAACTAAAGAATGTGATTTTTGTATTTGAAGAAGATTATATAAAGAAGGTCCGAGAATGATTTTATATAGAAAAGTCACATTTATTATGTTCCCCAATGATTGTAAGGTATTTGCAGGCGAATAAATACCATTTCCGACCTCGAGTAATTAGCAAAGAATTTGAAGAAGAATTACTTTGTCCAAAAGTACCATAATTTAGTGTTATTAGAGCACTAATGTATATTCCTTATTAGCAAAATATAGTTCTTCACCAACACAAAGACATCGGAAGCAATGTTGTCATCAGGGGGAGTAAAACTGATATTATCAAGATGGGGAGTCGATACACGTTGTACTCTTTTTCCCTTATCTAGGTTTTGTCCCACTGGTTTTCCTAGAAAGGTTTTTAATGAGACAGCACTGGACAATATATCAATGAATAATGTACTCTTTTCTTTAGCTAGGGTTTTATCCTACTGGGTTTTTCCTAGTTAAAGTTTTTAATAAGACACATTCATAATAGACATTCAAGGGAGGGTGTTATAAATATTATATTTGTGGATGTCCATATCTCTCGTTATTTCCTATTCTCATAGTTTCTTATTCTCACCCATTAATTACTATGATTAAGGAATCACATTAATTGTAGATTAGAGAGTTGTGCCTATAAATAAAAGGCATATGTTATGTATTTGAGATATACTGAAATAAAAATTACTCTCATCTTTCTCTCTTCTCTATTCTCTTGTTTTTGTTCTCTATCTCTTATCTTATATATATATTTATATTTATAATAGTTTTAATTTTTAATTTTTGTTAAGTTATTTAATAAAATAGATAGTGAGTTATACATCCACGTGAGCGGTATAATTAATTTATTTTTGCCAACTAAAAATATAATTCATTTCTAAAATGTTAATGTCTAATCAGTCAGTATACATTTCATTAGAATTGTGTGTTTCTAATATTATGAATATATTATTAGTAGGAGATCATATACTTATTGAATTTTATTTGACAAATGTAGAAAGAGATGTAGCGATCCTGAAGCATTGACGTTGTAAAATCATGACAGTTAGGGATGTGTGTATGTGTGTGTTTTACTGGATATTTTAACGCTGATGGTTGAGTTAATAGTCTAAAAGATTGTTAAGACCTTTGTTCTGGTGTGGAACACAGATTGTCTAGCCCTGAGGGGCTGATGGTTGAGTTAATAGTCTAAAAGATTGTTAAGACCTTTTGTTCTGGTGTAGAACACAGATTGTCTAGCCCTGAGGGGCTAGGATGTTGGTGTTGATTGGGACTTGACCTAGGAGCGATTCCTAGGGCCTACGTACTCTGAAGAGGGATCAAAGTCCACGTAGTTCGAGGATTACCGGAGGCATTTAGCCAAAGGGAGTGGGGTGTGTGCTCTGTGTGCAGTATATGCAATTGAGAGAGAGCTTAGGAGATAGAAGATCTGTACCTGTTAGGTTAACCATCTATATATAGAGGTTACCTTAGGTTTAGGGTTTGGACTGTTGGGCCTCTTGTGCCTCCTATTTGGTGTAGAGATTTCCCTTGATTATCTCCTTGATTGTAGGTTGGTTATGATCTTATCTGATCTGTTGGCGATCATGATAGATCCCCCTGTTATTGGGCCGCATCGCTAATGGCCTTTATATAAATCCGTAACACCTTTCATGCATGAAGTGATTTTTTTTTTTTTTAATTTGATGTTTTTTCATTTTCGACCCCAAAAAATATCTTTGTTAATAGCAGCGCGTAGCGAGAGCTGGAGAAAACCGTGGGATATGTCGTTGTAATGAATATGATTTTCATTATAATCACGACATTCATGTTAATTACCATTACCGCATTGGTCCATTATGCTAGAAAAAGATTGAAACAATTCGCCTTTTAAATTGTTGAAAAATTCGAAGCCGAAGTTAGCCCATCAGACATATAACCCATTTTCTCAAATATTTTTTAAGGAAAATTTTATTGAAGGACCAGAGGACAAAATTAATTTCAGTCAACATTTTGAAATTTTACTACAAGACTAAACATCAAAATGAAAATAAGTTTATAAGTAAAAAAACAATAATGCATGCCCCTGTTTTATTTTTTTAATAAAATGTTTGATCGTTGCCGACACTTCGATGACCGGTCAGAGGCCACCGATCGACCTGAGCAGCTGTAGCAAGTTGTCCATCGCAGCTCTGTTGTCAAACGATCGGAGCTCTAACCACTAGAAAATGAATGTAGTTTATAAGAGGATTCCACTAATTTATAAAGAGTGGCAAACCGGCAGTCGAAGCTTTAACCATCGAAAATAAATGCGTTGTTCATAGGAGGATTCCACTTATTCATGAAGAGTTGCACGCTTATTCATGATTATATTATTTATGAACAACATATTAATTTTCGATGGTCAGAGCTCTGATGGCCGGCCAGCAGCGGTGGTTAGTGACCAGTTGTCGAAGCTCAGGTGACAATGACACCGTTTTTTTTAGAAAGGGCATTGTTGTCTTTTTTACCTACAAAACTTATTTTCATTTTGGTCCTTAATCCAACAGTAAATTTCAAAATGTTTTGATTATTAAAGGAGATTGAACCTGTCATGTGGTCTTTTAATGAAATTCTCTATATTTTTTTAATGTTTTTTTTTTTTGAGTGGAAAGGAATTCATTAAAAGAAATAATAAAGTGTGGTGGGAACTGATATTTTTTTTTTTAAATGTTAAACGGTGGTGGGAACTGATATCCAGGTGGCCCCATTTTTGTACAAACGAGGCTCATTTCCCATGTTTTATGAGGGGTGAGACTAAATATCAATAGTAAAGACTAATAATATTGCTTAAAATACAGATAATCAATAATAAACTCAATTCAACTAAAATTAAAATAACTCTTGTAACTCTGCTCACTTGAATTACATGACTATTCTTGTTTTATTTTCTGGCCAACACTGTTCTTGTTACTAGGAATATATAAGGATTAAATATCATTTTTGTCACGGAAGTATTGGTTAGGGGGCATTCAGCACCAGAAAGTTTTTTTGGTATCATTTTTACCCCAGAAGTTTATAAAAAGGAGCAAATATGTCTCAGAAGTTTTTTTAGGAGCAAATATGTCTTAGAAGTTTTTTTTAGGAGCAAATTTTTGTAAACTTCTGGGACAAAAATGATATCAAAATTGATCAATCCACCGGTCAAGATCAACCGATGGGCAAGATTGCTACGTTTATACCGATGGGCAAAATCGCTACCACTCTGGTCCTATTTATAAGTCCATTTTGACTAAAAAAATTGGTCATATTTATAAGTCCACTTTGACCAAATAAATGAGATTGTGACAATTTTACCCATATTAATGAGAATGAGATAGATTGGCTAGCCATGTTGGAAAGAGAAAAAGATGAGAGAGATTTGACAATAAATTTTAAAATGTACTCATTCATAAATGAGGGTAAAGTTGGAAATTTGCTCCATAATCATTGAGATACCTAACTCTCCTTGGTATGTGAGATTTGGTCAAATTGGACTTATAAATAGGACCAGAGTGGTATGTTTATAAACTTACGGGGCAAAAATGATATCAACAAAACTTTCGGGTGCTGGGTGCTCCAAAACCAAATCTTCCTTAGAAAGATTGGTATTTATCCCAATATATTACTATAAGTAACTACTCCTTCTGGTCTTTATTATAAGGCACCAACTAACAAGTTTATTTGGTCATTTTTATAAGGAATTTGTTTGTTCCCAATGAACATTAATTATTTGTTTCCATGTCTGCCCATAATTAATGAAGGTAGTGGGTGAGAGTAATAATTAATATAATATTAGAGTTTAGTGCAATTAGTAAGGGTAATATTGGAAGTTACTTAAATTGTAGGGAAACTTTATTGACTTTAACTGTTTTTAATAGTTTGTGAGATTTGTTAGTTGGTGTCTTATAATAAGGGCCAGAGGGAGTATAAGGAACCAGCACACTAATAGAAGGGGAGGGACAACACGTGAAGAAAGCGAGTGAGCTGTACATTGGTAATGCCCACATGCAAGCTTCTTCCCCCATGCTGTTAGAGCGCCCATTGTTATCATCCTCGTTGTCATTAGTTACAATTATTAACAATATTAATCATTAATATTAGTACTATATTTTACTGTTACTATTATTTAATTTAATGCTGCTCATATAGGAAGCCTATATCAAGTCTCTGACGGCGGTCCGATGGAGTGTTTATTTGAAAATGAAATTAGCTGGACCATATGCTCACGCGCTGGTCCACCGATTTTGACCAAATCATGTTATCCTAGTATTTTGGAAGTTAGGAAGAAATATATCCTGGATATCTCAGAAGGAAACAAAATTTCGGGGTCATCCATCACCATTACTATTCTTTCCGGTACTAATTATAAAAGTTAGTTGACTTTTTTTTAGAGAGATTAAAGAAGCTAATTAAATTACTTTAGAGTATTTTTATTTTTTTCTTCAAACTATTTAGTTTGACTAATAAATTAATATATAATCTATGGATACATAACATATAAAATGATTAAGTATCTTATTTAGCTTCCTTAATCTTTTTAAAAAAGTCAACTAGCTCTTATAATTAAGACCAGAGGTAATATTTTCCTCGGCACGAAAGTGGAAAATCGCAGTACACAAAAGAGGTAAAATTATGGATCAATGACGTACAAACAACACGTGTTGTGGGATATTAGCTCTTTTTTTTAAAAAATTAAATTACAGCTCGAGGCTTGAGCTTGTTGATTGGGAAAATCGTTGGTTGAAGGAGAAAAAGAAAAAAGTGATGAATCGGATAAGGGAAGTTCATTGGTTGAAAAAATCGCGCAAGTAAATTTCAAAAATAGCACAAACCTCGTACATCGTTATCGTGAAGTGAAAGAGGGAGGCTTTGAGAATACTGTAACAAATACTAGTATACTACTATTAGCAAGTATAAAGTACAAACAATGAAGGCACCGTCACACCGACATAAATAGTAGCATGCGAATTAGGGGCGCGTGGAAAACATGGCACCATTACAAGTTGGTAATTCCCGACAAAATTATGCTAGCCCCATAACAGCTGTATTGTCACGACTCCTCCGTTTGATTTACGCGCAAACTGCCCTCATTGGCTGGCATTTATTTTGTACCATATATCTCTCTGTTTTCTTTCCGATTTTGAAATTACTAGTAAATTACTACATGAACGTGGTTTGAAGATTTCTAGAATTTGATGACAGTGAATTCTCAATCATTAGTATTTCTATTTTTGATAGAGGGAAAACATATTTCTACGGAAGTAATTAGAGGTGGGAAAAACAATAAGAAATTACAAACATAACTCGTTTAGATATTGTAATTTTAGTCCTTTTATATATATTAAAAAAAAAGTCGTTCTAAATGATTTTTGAGGCCACGAAGTTTTTTGTTGGGACTCCTCTATGGTTGGTTCCGTATCTATAGAAAATTTAATGAAGATTCAAATATACGTAATAAAAACACTTGAAAAAGTGCATATTATGTAAACAAAATTTATTTATTAGGGATAAAAATTGCCACAGGCTAGAGGAAAAAACACTGGAGTTCATATCACTGCTGCTCGTCCATTTGGTTCATGGTTGTCAAAAAAGAGACGAAACAGAACTTGATCCAAAATAACTTCCATCTCTTTGGGCCAGAATATTGTCCTTGCTATTATTTTTGGACTGAATATGTCCTTGTCCTCGAGCAATAATAAGTTTAGTCAGGAGTACTACTCTTCAATTCATTATTGAGTTCAACTAGTAAAGGGGTCGGACACTCTCATTAAAGAAAATGGGTTCAATCTTGGAGTTGATCAAGACACTAGGAGAGACATCCTAGATTATATGAAGTAGTAGAAACGCTGGGAAGATGTGGATGCATGTGTATTGTCTAACTCAGTATACCCTGTGGAGCAGAACCAAAGCACTATGCCCTTAGAATATGGATGAACCCGACCCTTTTCCTAAAATTTTTTTATCAAAAAAAAAAAAGAAGGCCTTGTACTGGGCTTGCGAAGTCTTGTACCACACCTCACATTTTAGTATTAGAGTCATGAAACAATTGTTCGGATTCTCCTTAGGAGATGTATCTACATTTAATCTTCAGAAGTACTTTAAATATTACTACTTCCGGTCATAATTATAAGACCTAGTTGACTTTTTTTTGAAGAGATTAAGGAAGTTAAATAAGTTACTTAATCATTTCATATGTTGTATATCCTTAGATTATATATTAGTTTATTAGTCAAACTAATTAGTTTGAAGAAAAAATAAAAATATTCTATAGTAATTTAATTAACTTCCTTAATCTCTCCAAAAAAGTCAACTAAGTCTTATAATTAGGACCGAATGGAGTAGTGTCTGTAATAGGAGAAGGGCTTTTTTACCAAAACAATTTTTTTTTAAAAAAAAATTACCAGATTAAATCACATTCGAAACTATTTACTAAAATAAAGCAGTTGGAAACGTTGGCTGACAGTACGCCACAAGTGATGTAAAAAATCCCAACAGGATTGGGTATCTTTTTATGAAAGGCGTGGGAAATTCTCACGTCATTAATGGCGTGAGGATTTCCCACGCCGTTGGGTCAGCCTTTAATCAATTAATGGCGTATCCAAACCCTACGCCACAACGCTGTGGCGCCATAAATCTCAGCGCCATTAATGACATAAGCAGTAGATTGAAAAATATTTTCAGAATAGCTTCAATTTGGTAATTTTTTTTAAAAAAAAATATTTTGGTAAAAAAGCCAAGGAGAATGCCCTTGCTTGGCAAAATTGTAAAAAAAAAAATACACGTAGTATAATTACCGAATCATAATTTGAAATTACTGTGACAGTCCTTCTCTAGTTAGAAAGCAACATCCACGGATTGATGTATCCAAACCCTACGCCACAATACTGTGGCGCCACAAATCTCAGCGTCATTAATGGCGTAAGCAGTAAATTGGAAAATATTTTCATAATAGCTTCAATTTGGTAATTTTTTTTATATAAAAAAATATTTTGGTAAAAAAGCCTAGGAGAATGCCCTTGCTTGGCAAAATTGTAAAAAAAAAAAAAAAAAAAACGAAGTATAATTACCGAATCAGAATTTGAAATTACTGTGACAGTCCTTCTCTAGTTAGAAAGCAACTTTTCGGTGCTAAGCATATCTCCATAATTAAATGCATGCTTGTTTTTGCTTTTTATAAATATTTTTATGATTTATGAGGTAAGTATGTGAAATGAGTTTTATCTTACTCTCTTTGGTCCTTATTATATACTAGCACCAACTAACAAGTTTATTTGGTCTTTTTTACAAGGCACTTGCTTGTTTCCAATGAGTATTAATTATTTTTTTTCATGTCTGCCCCTAATTAATAAAGGTAATAGGTGAGAGTGATAATTAATATAATATTAAAGTTTAGTGCAATTAGTATGGGTAATATTGGAAATTACTTAGATTTTAGGACAACTTTAGTGACTTTAACTACTTTTATTGGTTTGTGAGAAAAGTTAGTTAGTGCATTATAATAATAAGGATCAGAGGGAGTAGTTTATAATTTGCAGAAAAAGGTTTTTGAAATCATGATTGAAGGGTTTCCTAAACATGTGTACTATTCTGGTCCTTATTATAAGGCACCAATTAACAATTCTCACAAACCAATAAAAACAGTTAAAGTCAATAAATTTATCCTATAATTTAAGCAATTTTCAATATTCCCCTACTAATTGCACTAAACTCTAATATCATATTAATTATTACTCTCACCCACTACCCTTATTTATTATGGGCATAAATGAAAAAAAATAATTGATGTTCCTTGGGAATAAGTAAATGCCTTATAAAAATGATCAAATACACTTACTAGTTGGTGCCTTATAATAAGAAATAGAGGAGTAGTTACTAATGGCCAGATTTCATAGGCTAAATCAATCTCCCACTAAAAAAAAAAAAAAACTTGTGTGCTGCAAAGTTATAAGGCTACAGACTATTTTTCTTAAATCTAAAAGACACCTTGAACACCAATCCTAACATTTTTCAATGCACACAACTTTTTCAACTTGCATAAATATGTTTCTTCCCCACACTGTATAAATACGTTTAAAGACATGAAATCAGTAAAAAAAATACTTAAACAGTTAAACCATTATAACAAAAGATAAATAAGAAATCATTTCCAATTTAGAGAATATGCTATATATATGATTTTTTATTTATGTTGTCTACCTCAACTTAGATAAACAAGCAATACTAAAATTTTATATAAAAATGGATTAAGGGTCAATTTTGCACAATAAGTTTTTTAAAAAAAGCAATTTTGCCATAATTGTTATCTCAATTAATTTTTATTGTTAGTCGACCAAACGTACTGAACTGACAGTTCACATGTCATCGGCATCATTTTTATTAAAGTGTAAATTTGTCCTGAAAATTTTAATTCTAATTTTGAAAAAAAAAAAGTGTGTTTGGAATAGCAATAACAAAAATGACTTTTCTTCAATCTGACTTTTGCAAACTTAAGATTGGGTAAAACTCATGTTGTATAATGTGATCTATGTTTGGATTGATGATAACAAGAGTGACTTTTTTTCAATATGACTTTTGAAAACTTGTTTGGATGATTATATTAAAAAGCAAATTACCAATAGGGGTTGACACAAGAGGTAAGCAGTTTGTGTTGTTTAAGTAAGGTCTCGAGTTCGAGTCTTGTGAATGCAAAAAAACCCCGTTGGGAGACTCTCCCACCATAGCCAGGTGCGCGACGCGGGTTAAATCCAGATTAGTTAGGACAAAACTCTGGATACCAGATGGGCAACAAAAAAAAAAAAAAGCAAATTTATATTAAAAATGACTTAAAAAACATAGATCTTATTCAATATTATAACTATATATTGAAAATTTAAATGATAAGAACCTAAATCAGAATACTTTGTGGGTGTCAAGTTTGCGTATAAAAATTTATCAAGTATTTCTCATCAATTAAATTTCTCATATTTTTTACTAGAAAAAAAAATCTATAATATAATTTGGCGGAAGAGCTTGCAGTGTAGTGGACTCCCATCATAAGTTAGTGGGTGTAATTTTATCGATTTTTTATTTAACAATCACCAAATCTTCCCGTGCGCTGCACGGGTGCAACATTACAACATTTCGGAAAAATTATAGTACATCCCCACTTTAAACTAATCCAAATTATTTAATGAAGGTGAGACCCTTCCTTCCTCAATTCTATGGGACCTTCTCTCTCCACATCTCATATTCTATGAGACCACTTTTTTGTCATTTTCCTTTAACCCTTACCTTCTCTCTTCATGGCACCAATCATGTAGAATCCTAATTTTCCTTTAAAAAAGTTACTTAATGTCATCCCAACACATGAACTTTTGGAGTAAATTTACATCTTGTTGAGATTGAAGGACCACATTAAAGTATAGGAAAAATACATTGAATATTATTGATCATTCAATCTTAACATAGTATCAAGACATTAGAGTTCGCTCTATTTTCTGGTAGCCAATGTACTGTAGCGTGAAGTGCGTTGTGAACCATGACAAAAGGTTAGTGTTCAAGACAGAGGATTTGGATATCTGGGTTTTGTCTTCTTCTGATTGCATTCTTTTGCTTGGTCCCTAGCGAGAACGTTCATTGTTGATGTTCGTCCCTGATGAGACCGTTTTGGTATTTGTTCTGGTGAGACGTTTGGAGTATTGTTTGGTCATTGGGAGATCGTTTGGTGTTTGTCCCTGGTAAGATGTTTGTTGATGCTTTAGTCCCTTGTCGGATTGTTGGTTGTTGTTTTGGTCCCTTGTGAAACTTATTGTTCAGCTCTTGGTGAAATTGTTGGATGTCCTCAATGTGACATTTGATTGAAATATTATTGGATGTGCCTGAATTTGTTGCTTGATTCAATATCTCATGAAAAAACAAATTATTGATGATTGGTTACTGCTTTCATTCAAGTTGCTTTTAGCTTCAAAGGGAGTATTGAGAATAAAAAGTTTAATATTAAAATAATTAATATTATTATGGTTGATTGTTTAGTATAAATTATGTCTTATATTTAGAACCGGAGGTAGTATTTATTAAGATTGAATATGGATATCATA
This sequence comes from Acacia pycnantha, assembly GCA_025563575.1. Lineage (NCBI taxonomy): Eukaryota > Viridiplantae > Streptophyta > Magnoliopsida > Fabales > Fabaceae > Acacia > Acacia pycnantha. The sequence goes on along the minus strand of JAMWYP010000303.1, from coordinate 177,497 downwards.
TTTTAGGAATATATCTTACGACATTATGATTCGATCAAATTATATTTGATTAGCTTAGTTTCTTAGGTTAGGGTTAATCGATTAGTTTGCCTATATAAAGACTTCTTTATCTTAAGATACATTCCTAAAATATAATATTCACATCTAATTCTAATAAATATTAAATAATCAAACCTAATAATATAAATTATTTTAATATTAAAATTTCCATTCTCAACGCATTTTAATAAAAATAACATGTGGATAGACCGTTTAGCATATTTGGTCAAATATTTGAGTTAAAAAAATTGTTCCCTTTTTAAAACTTCTGGAAAAAAAATTATCCCTAAGAAGCTATTGAAATAGGGAAAAACACCAATATAGCAACTTTTACAAAAAATTTAACCTAAGTAAGGCAGTTTTGAATAGTTTTTCCAAACTAATGCAGTTGATGGCGTCAAAGAAGAACAATGTATATTGTTCGAGGCATGTCCGCTTAAGATTTGAATGAAAAGATCCGTCGAAAGTTAAAGCTGCAACCAAATCAGGTAATATTTTCAGTGACAGGTAGAGTTCCCTATGGAAACCGCAAATATGCGGGTTTTGAGATATCCGATGATGATGATTTGGATGTTTTTGTTCAAACAGTCGATGAAAACCCTACATCTCAATCCCAATTTGTTGAGTTATATGTCGATATTGAGACGTCAGAGGAGGGTGTACCAATACCAACTCATGGAGTCCATCAGTCACATGATATGGCTCATTCTAGTACACCTCGTCCAACACAATCAACCATTGTGCATGGAGAAGAAAACGACTATATGGTAGATGAATCTGACAATGAGGAGGAGCAAGAGGAAGAAGATGAAGACATTTTATTGGCTAATGACCATGATTAGAATGATAGTGATGCAGATTTCAAATATAATTATAATTATTATTACTTACTCTTTTTATTGTTTATAATTATTAATAATTTGTAAGCATCTAAGTATCTATCCTACCTTTATACATTTATTAAGCATCTATAATAAATAAATGTATATAATTTAAATTTAAATCAAATTATTAAACAATAAACATAATCAAAAAATTAAATGTTACCTGTGCAAATCAGGAGTGAGAGAAAGAATTTGAGCCTACTTCCTCTTCCTTCTTCTTCTTCCTTCCAATGATTCTCTCTTCTTCCACTTCAGGAAAGGAAGGAATGAGATGGAGGAGATGTGTGTGTGTGTGGTGAGTGGTGAAAGTGAAAAAAGAAATAAGAAGATGGAGAACAGAGAGAATTTTCAGGTGAAAATGAGAGGGAGAGGGAAGGGAAGGTGAAAGAGTGAAACAGGAGAGGGAAGGGAAGGTGAGTGAAACGGGAGAGGGAAGGGAAGGTGAGAGTGAAATGAGAGTTTTTTTTTTTTGCCCGAGTGTGAAATGAGAGTTGAAGGAGTGAAAAATGAAAGAGGGGATTTGGAGGTTTAGGTGGGTGGGTGTGTATGTGTGGGGTTTTTTTTTAGGGTGGGGTGGGGTGGGGTGGTGTCACGGGGTGGGGGAAAAAAGTCAGGAGTCTCCTGACTGGATTCCAGACACCGTCAGAAATCCTGACAGTGTCAGGCTATCTAACGCCACTAGTGGCGTCAGTACGTATGACGCCACTTTTGGCGTTAGAATATCTGACGCCATTACCAAGTGGTATTAGAATACGTCAGCATTAGTTTGAAAAACTTTTTAAAACTGCCTTATTTAGGTAAATTTTTTGATAAAAATTGCTATATTGGTGTTTTTCCCACCGAAATAAAAATTGGAAAGTTCCGCCGCAAAATTGCCCACCCTGTAAAAAAATTATTCATGCATTGAAGACGGAATGAATATCAGAAAGCTGGGTGCATATATTCTCATGATAACACACCACTCTCTTACTTGAAAACCGAGCCTTCCCCCTCACCATTGCCACTACCGATTTCGCGGACAATTTGGGTATTTGCGCTCTTCTTCCCTGATCAGAGATGCAAGCTTCCATTCTCTCTCCTTCTCTCTCCATCTACTTTCCCTACCTTTGTTTCCCTCAGGAATTGCTATTTTAGAGAAAACCCAAAGTTTTTTAACTCATTGCTATCTCTGATACATCCACGTGAACGCACTAGAAGACTCCCAACTACGTCCCTGATGGTGAAAGCTGATGATAAAGCGCTCAGCTGCATGTAAATTCCAAGACATGTGTCTCCGAGCAATTCCAAGCAGACTTATGTGTACACTAAACTCCTTTGGATTCTGTTCATCCACCAAAAATGTTCTTCACACCCCCTCCTCACATCATGGTCATGGTCATGAACAAGAATTTGCTTTAACGTAATCCCTAAGAATGATTTCCCTTCTCAGGACTCGGAGGCTCTGCTCTGTGGATCCGGCGAAGTTCTCTTCGCTGGGTTTTCAATCCTTTGAAGCCTCAAAAGCTAATAAGAAGCACGAGACCATTGAGAAGCAGAGGAAGAGGAAGAGGCAATCTAAGAAATGGAGGCACATTGATAACTGTTACTGGATGATAGGTTATATGTGTACTACTTGGTGGCTTCTCTGTTTCTTATATAGCTGTCTGCCTGGCTTTCAAGTGGCCGATCAGTCACCTGGGTTTAGGCTTAAGCTTGAGGGAGTGAAAGCTCTTCATCCTGTTGTTCTTGTGCCAGGCATTGTAACTGGTGGCTTAGAACTATGGGAAGGCAGGCCTTGTGCTCAAGGCCTGTTCAGAAAGAAACTCTGGGGAGATAGTTTTGCTCATATCCTCAAAAGGTATCTCTCTCTATTTGTGTTCCTTGAGAAGCTGTTAGTATAGAATTTGAGTTGTGAGAATGTTTTTGACATGATCATGGTTATAAGCGTTTGTTTATGCTGGATTTTCAGGCCTCTGTGTTGGTTGGAGCATCTCTCTCTGAATAACGAGACAGGGTTGGATCCACCGGGCATTCGGGTCAGGGCAATACCCGGGCTTGCTGTTGATTCTTTATTTTGGAATGGTCTAATCGAGAATTTGGCAAAAGTTGGCTATGAAAGCAAGAACTTGCATATGGTTTCCTATGACTGGAGGCTGTCCTTCCAAAATACAGAGGTTTTAGTACTGTTTCACAGCTCTTTTACCTTTATTCAGTTACTCTAAACAAAATGATCCCAATAAGAATATCACATAAATTGATCTCTATAAGATCCCATAATTGACTGAGAAGGAAAAAGAAAATGTGAGACTGACTGATTCCTGACATCCTTACTTTTATACTAAAAAACATGTACTCATCAAAATCTGTGTTGCACTAGTAATCCCACTCACCCCATAATTTTGAATGGAAAATGCAGATTCGGGACCAAGCACTTAGCAGATTGAAGAGCCAAATCGAGCTTATGTATGTAACAAACGGCTTTAGGAAAGTGGTCGTGGTGCCTCATTCTATGGGAGTTCTATATTTCCTCCACTTCCTAAAATGGGTTGAGACTCCTCCTCCCATGGGAGGCGGTGGCGGTACCGGTTGGTGTGACAATCACATCAGAGCAATCATGAATACTGGTCCACCATTTCTTGGTGTTCCAAAGATGGTTAAAACTATATTCTCTGCTGAAGGCAAAGAGGATGCTTTTGTCAGGTGAGTCTCTGCAATGACATCCCTCATATTTGACTTCCTGTATAGAATTTTCTTGCAAAACTTGGATTTATAGAGATTATATTTCTTTATTGAAACTGAAAGCTGTAACTGGAAATAGGTCAAAAGTTGGAGTTGCACTATTTTTAGGAAGGATATTGCATATTCTTTGTGATCAACACTTCTATTTGTAATATGCTCTCAGTAAATAATGAAAATAATGAAGTGACTCAACATTAATTATGCAGAGTTATGGCTTCTGGCATTCTAAATTCTGGTAATCTTGGTCTTCAAACGCTAGAGCATTTCATCCAGGTATATAGAACTTGGGATTCAATCATCTCATTGATGCCAAAAGGTGGTGAAACCATCTGGGGTAACTTGGATTGGTTTCCTGAAGAAGGGAATAACTGTGATCACTTTACAAGAGACAATGGTTATGATAGAGGCTGTAAGAAGAAAGGTTTCCTACTAAAAGATCTTACCAAGTTCGGAAGAATAATCTCCTTTGGCAAGGCAGCCTCACAATTGCCTTCTTCACTTCTTGCATTACTCGATTCAAAGGTACAGCATTAACAATATTCTTTTTACCAACGTTTTCTTGATTCAAAATAGGCAAATCTGGATTTCTTAAATACTACTCCTCCTGTCTTTAATATAAGATACATTTTGAGAGTTGACTTTCGTCCTACATAGTTTTTATATTTGTCAATCTTTTCCTAATTTACCCCTATCAATGCTCCTTCAACACTAATCAAGGAGGAGAGGGAAATGAGAATTAAGGAAGATGATTAGGGTATTTTAGAACATACATGTCATATTAACTAGCTCAACTAATTTTCTTAATTTAATCAAATTAGTAAATATATATTATATTAAGGATCGCACGAGTACTATATTGTGATGCTGATGTGATGGAGTGGAAGAATAGAAGCAGTAGGTCCTCATTTTCATGCTTTTAGTATGGTCTGTTATCAGAATCAGAGGCTAACTTTTTTTCAGTTTAAGTTAACTCTGCTACTCTCAATTTATCATGTCAGGAGCTGTGGACTTCATACAATGAGACGAGCAGGGAAAGCATAAAAAGTGTTGCCGAAACAAAGGCTTACACAGCTATCACTGTTTATGACCTACTTCGTTCTGCTGCTCCAAAAACAATTAAACCTGCAGAGGTTCACTTCTCTCATGACATAGCAGAGCACTTGGATGATCCTAAATACACCCATCACAAATACTGGTCTAATCCACTTGAGACCCAGTAAGTATGATTTCTCTCCATTAAGAGTGATAAGGCATTCTTAGTAATTAGTATCCAAACTGAGGCATTGAGCATCATTTGAATATCAGCTCTCAGACATTGATGATAACTTTTAATCTCCCCGTTTGCTGTTTTTTTCCTTCAGTTTAATAAATTTGAATTCTTGATTCAGACTGCCCGAGGCTCCAAACATGGAAATATACTGTCTATATGGAGTGGGAATCCCAACTGAAAGACCATATGTATACCAGTTATCTGCTTCAGAAAAGCGCAGTACCATTCGTTTCCAGATTAATAGTTCAGCAGAAGAAGACGAAGGAAGATGCTTAAAAGGAGGTGTGTATTTTGGGGATGGTGATGAGAGTGTGCCTGTGATAAGTGCAGGGTTCATGTGTGCCAAAGGGTGGCGAGGAAGAACACGTTTCAATCCCTCTGCTATTTCTACATACGTGAGGGAGTACATACACAAACAAGCATCTCCAAGTTTACTTCAGAGGATGAGAGGCTTGGAGAGTGGAGACCACATCGACATTATGAGAAATTATGAGTTGATTGAGGATGTTGTGCGAGTTGCGGCTGGAGCTACTGGTTCAGACATTGGAGGTGACAGGATATTTTCAGATATTATAGGCATGTCCAAAAGGATCGATCTAAGGCTGTAAATTTTTCTGTTTGACAATGTTTGTGTCAATGTGTCATGCTTATTAGAGGAATACGTAGGAGGAGGGAACAAATAATAAATTGGTGGTATAATAATAGGCTCCATGTTCTGTAATTAGACTTTGGTAATTAGTCTTTGGTAGCGACGATTGTGTGGTAAGGCTAAAGAACGATGCTGTTAACTTCAATAGAAAGCTAAACAGCACATCTCAGAACTTGAGGAAATTGCTTCATGTCCACAATTTGGTCGTCCTTGACATGTACCTATCTTTCTATGATCTCGTCACCAAGCCATCTGAAAATGGAACCAGTTCTAGTTTTACTTCTGTGTAGCTCTACAAGCTATCTGGTTATGGCTGATGCATTTGGAATGAGTTTCAGGTTTCTCTAAAGCAACGAAGGGTTGGTGGAGTCATCATTTCATTTTCAGTGCAATCAAAAGTCCATAGGATCATGTGCTAATGCGTCTAACCATTCACTTTTTTGGCTGCAAATAAGGTTTTGGCTGATGATTTGCTGGCTGCTGGAATCTCTCCCTTATCCTAAGCATTTACTTTTCGCCACCACATTCTGCTTTACAGTTCTGCTTTTAGCTTCTTAAAGATAAGAAAACTACATAACAGCCCAGGAGCAAACACAAACAACATTGAGAGATTAATAATCCTGAAAGTTCATTTAAACCATTGTAGTTTACCTAAGTCAACAATATAAAACAGAGAAGTAACAAAATAGTTCTACTGGGAGTACTTATGACAGCAATTCAACAATTTTTTTACATCTCTATCCTTTACAGCAACTTCAGCATTCACATTATCATTAGCATACTCCTTAGCAGCAGTCCACTGATTCAAAATGCTGATCATCCTCCTGAGCTATTTGCAAATGTAAAAGGAAACAAAGCCAATTAGGGCAGATAATGATATTTGGTTTTCTAATCACACAATCATAAAAATTATGAAGAGTGTGATTTACTCCAGTATATTTATAAGAGGAATCTAAATTCTTGAACACCGATACTAAATTTCAATTCCTTTCACCTAAATGCAACTATATAAAAAAGGATACAGATGTAATTCTAGCATCTGCTGTTGAGCCCGGAGGATGGAAGCTCTCGTGCCCATGCCCAGAATCATCTAGTTGTTGGTTAAGAAGCTCGTCTTCAATCAGATCAACTCTGCCCGCAAGAACTGAAACATAACGATACAGACTTGACGGGCTCATTTCAGTCTCTCGAATTCTAACTAATACTCTTGCAATTATGTTCCATAGTGCATTTCTTGCTTCCATATCATCCGAAGCAAAAGGGAAGATGTCAAGCAGACCTTCAACGAAAGACAAATCTGGTAGGTGCCAATATTTCATTGACAAATTTTGTTAATCAATCCAAAAATATGAGAAATAATGAAAAATTGAAGTTTATGGATAAGAGATGTATGATTTACCCTGTGATATCTCAAAAGCTCGATCAGTTACATCAGCCAAAATATTTGCAATAAGAACTGCAGCAGTAACACAACAGCTTGCAACCTGTAGAATACATATTTCCATATGTTTTTACAGTTAACCAAACCATTTTCATTCTCTTTTCAACCCAAAAAAAGCATAGGTTCGGTAGATGCTACTCAAGGGAAAAAGAAAAGAAAGAAGAAGCCATTCTGCTCACTCCAAAGAGAAAAGAGGCTTTTATCTTATAACAAGTAAGCTTGTAATGCTTAGTGTAGAATATATACATTATTGGGAAGTTCAGGACAAAGTCCAGAATCTCAGACTTCATAAACAATTGTGATATTTTTGAGTAAATTATGGCAACTGTGAACCATACCTCAACTTTGTCTGGGAACTTAATGAGACAAGAGACTAATTCAAATAGCTTTGTACTTGAACATATTTCCCGAGAATGCTCATCTATAACAGAAAGGGCTTCAATTACTCGAAGAAGTAAATCAAGAATTGAGTACCTGAATATGTAATATATTAGTTTATTCAGTATATATATCTGGATTGGAAATTATATAATGTGAATTTTAACTTTGTAATGTAAAGGAAAAACATTATGAAAAGCAATACGCAACAAAGGAAATCATTACTGATATTGTCAGAATCGGCATCAGAAGATGTTGGAATCATAAAAGATCATTAGAAAAAAAATGTAGAATTCTTGATCCACATACCTTTCAGGCATTCTTTCACTCATTAGTTTGCTCACCTCAAAAGCCAAGAGACTGATTAATAAACTAGCTAAACCCATCTTCATCATAGGTGGAAGAAGTGTATCCACAACTTCCTGACGACTTTCTAATATAGCCAGAATAAGCCCAATGCTCTGGAAAAGCAGGAGACTCTTAGCTTTTGATAAGATGCTAACTACTAACTTACATAACAACCCAAAAGGAACAAAAAAGGAAATCAAGTGATACCCTATCAATTTAGTATATTCTTGAAATGGAAAGATATCATGAGAAAGAGTTACTAACTCAATGCTGCATCTGAGAAAGGTTGATAAGTTTTCCTCTACCAGATTTCATACAATAAAAATAAGACATAGAAGATATTACCACCTTCTCTATAAGCTGAGGGCTTAACGTATTTTCTACAATCCATAAGATTCGACTCAGTATCTGTTCAGACTGCAATGCCCCACACCATTTGATAGATTCACTACTTTGAAGGCCCACAGTTAACAATCTGTTTTCAGAACCAACCATTAAAAAAGTTCACAGCATGTATAGGTAAGATGACTTCGTCAAAAAGGAGAGTAATATTGATGCCTAATTTAAGATATGACATTAAAAAAATCAGGAAAAATAAGTAAATAATTGATTGTGCCAATTCTTTTTATGTGTGATTACTGAATCGGTGCACAAATTTTCAAAATTCCAATAAGTAATAATACATGAATGAATCAGATGCTTCTGCTTCCTTGATGGCAAAAGTATAATCAGATGCAAAGTAAGCAATTTCTTTCACAGACAAGTTGTACATGACAAAAATGTAGTCAGATTGTCACCAGAAAAAAAACAAAGGCAGATATGCAAGCTTGTCAAGAATCAAATGTGCTGAAAATACACCATACCGGCATATTTCACAGGCACTGGGGGTCATCCAGAAACAATTTATCCACAATTATCTCAATCAGTCCATTGGTCAAGACTATACGTTTCATAGGAACTTCATGACAGGCTAAATTGCCACAAATTCCTATAATAATTTCCTGGAGAAATTAAACCACAACATGATGAAAATGAAACAGAATCAGTGTTTTCTTAATTATATTTTCTTTTCACTATACAACAACATAAAATAAAAAAAGAATGCTATTTATGGAAGAAACTTTGACAAGCGTCTCACAGTAACACGCCGGGATTTGCAAACCATCAGATTTGCAAAAATAACTTCAAGTATGAAATTCTCCACCTGAAAAATTATGCCACATAACTATTTCAGCTCAGTTTAAAAACTTGAAATCTTCAGTTACGACCGTATCCTAATTCTAATAAGCTAATTATTTGAACAGATTGCATCCATACTAGAAACACGTAAAATCTAACACCCATTTACCATGAGTTCTGCATGCATTTTACTGGCAGCTAGATCCCACAAAATACAACCATATTCTTCCCAGGCTTCATCTCCCACCGAGTCACCAGATTGTTCAAGCTCATTACACAGATCTTCAAGTTCTCCTTGCTGATAAGAGAATTCAACAGTACTATCAACATCCATATTCTCAGATTTCTTCTCTGATGATTCAAAGTGTTCATCTTTAGACGTGGAGGATGCATTCCCTTCTTTAGTACAGGTAGGTGATCCTTGGTCTGTGGTATCATCAGAAGCAACTCCATCGCAACTACTAGTAGTACCAGGACCAGAAGGCAGAAGCTTTCTTATCAGCGATATTATATAACTAGGATCAACTGTTGTTGATACGTCAAAAAACTGCATCAGAAATATTGTGAAAGAATCACTGAATAAGAAGAAAAAAGGGAAACGAAGCCTTGCACTTACATCTAAGAACACTTTAAAGCAAAATAAATAGGTAATTGCTTCATAGACTATAAGTATAACCATAATTTGCAATCATATTTGAATCCGCCGCAAGCGCTTCCTTTTCTCCATTCACTTAATCATATCAATCAAGAAGTGATTGATACCTTCAGCCTTACAAATGAGTTGTAACAAACTTCTTGAAGATAATGAGACGTGCTGTTCATTAACTCAAACTTAATGGTTAAATCACAAGCTTTCAAAATGTCAGCTTCCCGGGCCTCTAAAAATTTTGTCGACAAGACTTTAAATTAAGCACACAAATTCACAAAACGCTAACCCAACAAAGTAAACGTGAGAGAATTAGCGATTTATACAGGATGGTAGCCCAGCTGAAGCAGCAAGCGCATTGGTTGCAATCTCACGTGCTATATATATTTATTAAAAAAATAACAACTCAGAAGGATTAGGACGCGAAGATGCTAACCTCATCGAGAGGAGCAGATGGATGGTGCGTCGGACCAACAAACTCTTCTTGTTGCTGTTCATCCTCTTCGACAGTTAAACCAGACCGCACCGCCATCACCCTCGGTTGTTCCCTCCAATTTCCCAGCAATTGATTATAGCTTCCGCGGCTGTCGGAGAAGTGAAATATATTTTAGCTTCCCTTTTCCTCGTGTTACTTTTGTTTTTTCTTTTGCACAACCACTTTGTTGCTCAAGAAATAGTTTCAGAGAAATCTTAATTTACAAATGAATTAGTTAATATTAACAATTCAGAAGATTTGTCAATATATTATTTTTTTCGGTTGAAAATTTGTTCTCTTTTTTTTCTTGCCAGACTCCTCCTCATGTTATTGTTGTATGCTTCCTTTTTTATTATTATTTCTGAATCTGGGTCTAAGTCCATTTTATAGAGGATTAAATGGTAAATCCATCTTGGAAATATATACTTAAAAGTAATGTTTTCATAAAAGTTTTTCTAGTCTTAATGTTATTTTAGAAGTTTTAAAATGTAACAATATTCTCATATTCCGTTAAAAAATTAATGTTCCTGTTAAAATATTGACGTTGACCATTAACTTTTTAATGAAATTGGATAACGTTGCTACTTTTTGAAATTTTTAGGGTAACATTGAAACACAAAAACTTTCAGTTAATATTGCCCTTAAGTGAAAACTTCAAAACAATTTACTACTTAAGCCTTTTATAGAAATATTTTACAGCATGTACTTTCCTCTGTAATTTTTACTTGAAATTCCCTTTAAACTTATTGCTTTTTTTTTTTTAACACACATGTGTTTCTTTTTTTTTTTTTTGCTTAGGCGTCCAGATATCACCAGGCGGGCCACCTTTAAGGCACATCAACGGCCCCGGACTAATCCGGACCGAGGCAGGTTGGCCCCTTTCGGGGGGAAGCCTCTACCACCCACGCCTGCTGCATTCCCACGTCTCGAACTCAAGACCCGTGGTTAAGCTAGAACAACCCCTTACCAGTTGACCTAAGCGCTTGGTGGTAACACACATGTGTTTCTTGTTTATGTATAGCACTCCACTTTCATTTATAATTCATTTTTAACTAAAATATTTAGTCTAATTTATAATATACTTTCAGAATAATAAATACGATTATGATAATTTTACCTATATTAATTGTACCCATGACAATAAATTTTAAAGATAGAGAGGAAAGAGTTGAAAAATACTTATTCATAAACGAGAACAAAGTTAAAAATTTATCTTATAATTATTGAGTTAACTTCATTTCCTTGATAAATGAAATTTAGTTAAAATAAATTTATAAATAGGACCAAAATAAAAGATAATATCATTTTTATCAAAAAAAAATTACATTGAAATTTTTTGCATACCGTACACACATATTACAATTTTGAATGTTTTTTCCGTCAAATTTAATAGGGAAAATTGGTCAAATATAATTGCTTGACTAATAAAATGACATCAACGAACATAGAAAGAAGCGAATTGCCACGCGTCAAGCTGATATCAAAATTTGGAAAATGATAACTCAACACGACTTAGCGTCCAAAGGTAAATTTCAGCCTCTAATCTCTTCTCCCACCATTCTTTCTCTTCTGAGTTCTGAACCTGCTTGCTTATATATCTGTTAATGATAAATGAAAATAGAATGACCATGTCGAAATAGCAAAATCTTCGTTTAGCTTTGCTATTTACGCACGAACTACTACCATTCTCACCTGCATTGTACATGATCATCTCAACCATAGATACAACCACAACAGAATATGGCTTTCACTTGGTCCCGCCTGCTTCTTTCTCGCTCTTCACCCTCCAACTACTCCATCTTCTCCGATCTTACTCTAGCTCCCACATCTTCTGCTTTAGTACACCGAAGCAGCATCTCCGTTGAGCCTCCATTTCCTCTCACAATCAAGCTTTTAACGCCCAGACTCCAAGTCCATTGCTCCGCCAAACCCACGGGAGAGGAGCAGCGGACTTCGGCAGAAACTGCCTTATCTTGCTCCAGTGAAGCCAGACATGACGAGACAAATGAGGCTCAGAGATCGGTCGCCACCTCGTCAGGCGATTCTTTCTTTCTTGGAATTCGAGAGCCAGTTTATGAGGTTTGTTGTTAATCATCACCAACCATCAGTATTTCTTTTTCAATTCCGGAATTATTGTTGGCGTGAAGTAACAATTTGGGTGAATTGATTGATGTAACATGCAACAGAGTTTTTTTATATACTTCCGAATTTGAAGGATTCAACTTGTTGGTTTACTCTTAATATTCTTTTTAGGCTGTTTCTTGGTAAAATGAGATTCAATGGAACATGTTCGATTTATTGAAAACAAGACAAGAGAGATGTGTCTAGTGAGGTTTTTGTTTTGTATCGCTTAGCTGTTTTTCTAGCTCCAGTTGATGTTGGCCCCTTTCAATTTTCTATGCGTGAAGGTTTTGGAGGTGAAGTCTAATGGAACGGTATCAACTAGAACAATCAACAGAAGACAGCTACTGAAGTCAAGTGGTATAGAATTCTATGCCTGAACTTGGAAAGTACCATGCTATTTAAATGGTGTTTGATCATGTTAAAGTTTCGCTTGCTTAACTTTCTCGAAACTGCATTACAGAAAATTGTACGTCTCTATGTAATTACAATTACCATAACCTTTATCTGTTTTAAGGTCCATTGCACCCAATAGACTGCTCCTTTGTATTGTGTATAGGTGCTATTTTGGAATTCATTAAACTTTCCAAAGCATAATCTATATCATCATTTTTTTAATTACTATTGATATTTTACATAATCTAATTGTACTGCTCTGTTTTGTGAGTATTCTATTACCAGGTCTTCGTCCACGAGATGTTCGAAGTGTGGATCCATCACTGTTTTTGACAAATTCAATGCCTTCTTTGCTGGTATTCTTTGTTCTCTGTTCATATAGTGCAACTTGCCATAGAATTTAATATATACATTGATACATTGATGTTCAATTCTTTTAATTATTTTTTAGGTAGAACTCTTATAATATGATGAACTGAGTATTAATTCACTCACTGTGCTATGTTTATTTATCAGTACAATTGTTAATCTGATGTAAAATAGTAAGTTCACGAGTCATTTGGAAGTTATTATGAAGGGGCAGGTTCAGTTATTTTTTAAAAGTTGAATTATCAGCTGATACTGCATTATTCAGAAAGTCAACTTCAATTCTTTTATTCGTTCATCAATTATAGCATAAAGTCATACCCAAATTACTCTCCTCTATTTTGAAAAATTAAACTCACCTTTTAAATCAAAAGATGCAATTCGTTGAGAGAAATACTTACATATTCTAGTAGCGCTACCTCATATGTACTCTGATTAACTAAAATATAACAACTCGTTTTATTTTAATCCTACATGGAATATGAGTCATATGGAGAAATTCACATTTTATGATTTTAGGGATCATGGGAAGGGTTTTTTGTTTTTCTAAATTAAAAAGTTTATGTTTTTCAAAATCATAAAATTTGAATTTTCTTGATGACTTATCTGTCATGTGGGATTAAAATAAGATGAATTGTTGTATTTTAATTAGCCAAAGTACAAATGAGGTGGTGCTCCTGGAGTATGTAAGTATTTCTCATTCATTGATTTCTCGAGGACAAACTATAGGTTAGAATCACACTTTCTTCTTGCCAAAAAAAAACACTGATTTTGACTAAAATACCTATAGATATTACCTACATAATATAATGTATTATAAACATATATAAAAGTCAGTTACTTAATAAAATTTAGGGTTTTCAAATCAAAATTAATAATGAAAAAATTCAAAAATATTTTCCAATGTTGTATTTTTAGTAAAAAACTATAAGTATCCTAAGGTTGTTTTGATCATGGCTTCAAGTGAGGTTTGTATATCGACGTAATGTAGGGGAGGGTTTTGCATTGTGAGTATCTCATGATGGAGTTGTAAGTATTTTTCCTTAAATTATAAAATATAAAGAAATTGTTTTTGAAGAATTACTCCACTAACGAGTTAGCTGATAAAACATCTAGTAAATTGAATACTCTTTTTTATCTCTTTTATTTATCAAATTTCTTCTTCTTGTATTAGGTCCGTGAGCATGCTATTCTTCTAAATTTGGGTTCATTACGAGCAATAGTCATGCAAGAGCATGTACTTATATTTACCTATAACTGGTAATGTTAACCTTTTGAAATGTCTTGTTTAATTATTATATGCCGCTTCACTCTCATTATTTATGTATACAAGAATGAACACCTGCATCCTTTGATGCTTAACAGTAAAGGAGGGAAAGCTTTTTTAGAGGCATTACTGCCTCGGTTAAACCCTAAGAACAACAACGGAGGACCATCCATGCCATTTGAGCTTGAGGTTTGTTCGAATACAAAAGTGTTTGAGTTGCTGCCAATTTCTGATGTAGGCTTCCGCAATTAATTGTTGTTGTTATGTATTTTAACATAATGATAAGTGATCAATATGTAACTTTAAGGTTGTTGAAGCAGCCCTGCATTCAAGAATACAGCATTTAGAGCAGAAACTGATGCACTTAGAACCTCGTGTGAGTATGTGAACATAGTGAGTAGCTATATATCTATGCTGATCCCCTGCTCTCATTTAACTTCCTGAGTAAAAATAACTATTTTATCATCTGTTTCCTAGGTTCAAGCTCTTCTTGAGGTTTTACCGAACCGACTAACTGGCAACATATTGGAGGAACTCCGAATCAGCAAACAAACTCTGGTATTTTTTTTTTTTTTTGTATTTTTCTTTCAAGAAGTTACCTGTCTTCAGTTGTACTGGTAATGCACAATGGGCTGCAGTCACCATTTGCCACCTTGCCAATTGCTAGGTTGAGTTAGGTTCGAGGGCTGGAGCTCTCAGACAGATGCTGCTTGACCTTTTGGAGGACCCCCTTGAAATACAACGAATATGTATTATGGGAAGAAACTGCACGCTTAAGAAAGGACAAGACAACGTAGAATGCTCAGTAGCCTCTGAAAAGCAGATTGCCGAGGGTAAGCTATTTAATGGTCTTTTTTTCAGTTGCTGTCATAATATGGATCTGACTCTGTAGATGATTTATTTGTCTATAGCAATTTATGAATTTCATTTCTTTCTCATTATATACATGTAGAGGAAGAGGAGGAAATTGAGATGCTTTTGGAAAATTACCTTCAAAGGTTATTCTCTATCTTATTTTGAGCATTGCATTTCATAATTGATTTGTATGTTTATGTGCTCTGAGGGTTTCATAGTTGCAGATGTGAATCTTGCCATGGCCAAGCTGAAAGGCTTCTAGATTCCGCAAGAGAAATGGAAGATTCTATATCTGTCAGTTTAAGGTTTGATATCCCTTTCTTTCTCTGTATCACAATCCTCCCCTTTTTGGAGAATTGCTAAATTGTTGCAGCTGAAATTTAATCTTGGCTGCCTTATCATGATTATTTGCAGCTGACGGAAAAGTAATCCCTGACATATGAAAGATCACTTAGTTTTATGATGAAGACACTATTATGCTAGATGTTGGATACTTGATTGTACTCTCTTGTTCCTAATTACAGGATAAAAGTTTTTAGGGTGGGGTGTCCCTATTTATAATTATAAGACAATTTACAGAATTTGAGGAGTTATTAGTATTTTTTCCTGAATCACCTCTTTTAAAATTTATAAAGCATTTAAAGCTAACCGAACACTAAGCATTTATTATAGGCAGGAAAAATGGATAAAAGGTTTAAGACATGAATTAGTTTAGTTAGTTTAATTGGTATGTGTGAATGAATACATTTTGTCCTATAATTGGGAACAAGGCCTGCATCGGCCAACTTTGGGTTTAACATTATGGCACAGTTAAACAAGAGAAGACCGTTCAAGAGATTAAGGATACATCAAGAAGTACCCAGCAATCAAGAATAGACAAAATCTTGTGTTGCTACTATGATGTTTCAAAATTAGAGAACCACTCAGATCAGATTTACTTTGTGAAACACAACCTGACAAAGTTTCTTCAGAGTACATGCATAAACTGAACCATGGTTTGGCTTAGCTCAAAATCATTTTTCAATAAAATACTTTATTAGCTGGAAAAAGAATATGTCAAGAACTATGGGTTATTTGTTACCAGTCTTGTTTGTTTTAATAAAAATTAACTTCTTTCATCAGCTCAAGGAGGCTTGAGGTTAGCAGAGTGGAACTGCTTCTCCAGGTTGGAGCATTCTGTTTGGCAGTTGGTGCCCTTATAACAGGTATAGTTTTTTCCGTGACTATTTTATGTTGTAAAAAGCTTAATTGCTCAATGTGGTATTAAATGGAATGGAATGTCAGCAAATGTATATAAAAAAAAGAAATGTTAACAAAGGTGAACAGTTATCTTGAATCCTTATTTTTTCAGTGCAAGGAACTGTTTTATTTGCTGAAAGAGCATTTTTTTTCATTACCTAATCTTTAAGTTAATATCAAGATTTAACCTCTAAATTTTCAGGTATTTTTGGCATGAATCTGAAGTCCTATCTTGAAGAACGTGTGGTATGTGAGTTGTTTTGGATGTGGTATTACATGCATGAGGTTCTTGTTAGTGGTAGGCAATTAAGGTTGTTAAAATGACCATATATTTGGATTTGGTGCAGTTTGCATTTTGGCTGACAACAGCTGGGATAATAGTCGGTGCAGTTGTAGCCTTCTTTGTTATGTATTCCTATCTCAAGGCAAGGAAAATATTTTGACTCCAAGAGACTTCAAAATTAGGTAAAAAAGCTTTTCACTTGTTTGCATATTTTACCGCAATCCGCTCTGAACTGCCATTTGGTTTTTATTTATTTTTACTTTTATGAACTTGAAAGACGTGGCAAGGGAATTGTGGATCTCTTTTAATTGTATTATATAGTATTAAAATAATTCCTTTAACCAAAATAGTTGAAATTCCCTTAAAACTAAGTCTTTTTTTTTTTGTTTATCACAATTGTTTTAGCCCTCAGAATCTGAAATGCATTTGATCACATTACAGGTGAGAACCAAATATGAAGAAATTCAGCACCCGAATAACGTCATTGTGGCACATGAATGTGATCCATTATGGATTTCTAGTGCGTGAAGTGACTTGCGACTGTAGATTGTGCGTATTGTTTGCAATTTGAAGCATATGAACAAATTTTTTAGTGCCTTGGCGAGATCAGTGGCTATGAAGCCGAGATCTTGTGTGTTTCCGGAGGCAATTCGTCAAGAAAAAAATTCATACATTTGTTTCCTTTTATTCCACTCGGCTTGTACGGGCAAGAACATGCTTCTACACGATAGCATCAAGGAATCAACTTTCCAATGTTATATTTTCAAGAGAATTAGCATTGCATTTGAATGAGGACATGGTGATTCTGGGAAGTTATCTTCAGAAGTGGCGTTTGATCTTAACTGTAATTTGACGAAGATCAACTAATAATGCCAAATATTATAAACCAAAAACACGTGGCAAGTCTGTCGCCACAATATCTGATAGAGAAACGAAGGAGCTAGTCATCAAATGTACAATTTAACCCCTCAAATGCAGCATTTCTGACAGACCAGAATCTAACGTAGGAAGAAATTTCAAACAAACTATCCTACATAAAACCGAAAAAAAATGATACTCCTTCCTTCGGTTCGGTTCTAAATATAGGACAAAAAAGAGGTAGTACAACATTCAGCACTTAATCCATTATAGAAGAAGTGGTAATTTAGTTAAGACATTCCGAAATCTCAGTTTCAGGGCAGACACTACTGCCCTCGTTTCCCGCAAGAAGACCTAGAGATACACCGGTATTGCACAAAGACCGATTTCCATAATAAACATATTGCACTCCAGGGACCAATATATCGTAGCATGGAAACAAACCAGGTAGCCTGTAGAAGATAGGCCTAATCTGCATAACATTTTATCACCTAACAGATTGGGACTTTTTGAGTGACTTTGGAGTTCCACCAATGGCTATATTGCCCACACCAACTTCCACAGCTTCCTGCTGAGCCTTATCCCGCTTTGTTTCTTCAGACATTCCCCCCTCAGTGGCCTCACGTTGCACACTAGTTGTAGAGGGCTGAAGAATCCGAGGACCAGCACTGAACCAGGCATGACTAAGACACTGAGCAGCTGTTGGCCTATTTTCGGGGACAAAATCAAGTATGGGAACAAGGAAGTTTGTCAAGTCTTTTGCGTCTTGCTCGCTGAAATTATACTTCTCCATAAGCACCTTATTAAGAGGCCAGAACCGCAACCGACGAATGTGCCTTAGATCACCATATCTATTGAAAAATTCCCGGGAATAGCTGCCACCTAGTGCGATCTGAATGACATATTTGTTCAGTTTCAGCAAAAATAGAACAAATTTATATTAGTTACTTCACAATGAGTTTCTGTAAAACCACTATTCTGATTCTTCAGCAACATCACATGGAAATGACAATTTATAATTTTCAGTAAGGGGCATAATATTCCCACAATCCTACCTTGCGAGGCATCATTCCAAGAAGCTCCATCATCAACGCCAGATGATCCTGTAAAGTAAAATAAAGAAATAAAATAAAACATTACTGACAGAATTCATTGATTGAATCACTGAGGTTGAAGCTCAAATAAACATGTCACATTCTTAGACCTTTTCCTTTCCTGAAGAACAGGATCTAACTATGTTTTAGGTTAGACAACAGTTCTTAAACAAGGTAATTGTGATCGCATAAATTTGGAGACAACTAACAATTGTAGTGCAAAACGAGTGTACTTACCTCATCCCTATCATAGTTGTCACCACTGTGAGGATCAAAAAGAACATCACCAGTGGCCAGCTCAAAGCAAATGCAAGCAAAAGACCATAAATCCGCTGGAGTTGAGTATTTAGATCCAAGAATAACCTCAGGACACCTATACTGCCTTGTTTGAATATCATTTGTGAATTGTTTATAAGTCCAACAAGCATTTCCAAAATCAACCAGTTTGCACTTTAGATCAACAGCTGCAAGCAACTTTTTTCTCATGGAACGGCTACTTTTCCTCTGACTCTGACTTCCTTGCGGAACATCCTTAGTTTCGACAGTCTTTGTTGGTTCATCTTTACTCACCGAACTACTGGGTTTAGTTTCAACAGATTCAACATTCGATTTTAGATCATCGCTAGAATCTTCTTGATCATGGGCTTTAGAAACCTCAGCCTCCCCAATAATTTCATTCTCAACCTTAGCCGTTTTAAGCATTTTCTTTTTTGGGTTTCTGATCAGATTTCCATTCGAACTAGCATTATCTTTTGTGACCTCATTCTTGGATACAAAATTGCACTTGGTGCTAGGAAGGACGAGTTGGGCACCTGACTTTCTGTGATCCTTAGACGGATCTATCATATACAGAAGCAAGACATTCTCTGGCTTCAAATCCGTATGTATTATGGAAAGCTCTCGATGAAGGTAATCCAAGCCCACCAAAATATGGTAACAAATTTCTTTGACCATAGGGAGCGGAACCCCTCTGTAATCACTATACTTGATAAGTTTCAGAAGATTGTCACCCAGAAATTCAAACGCCATACATACATGCTGACCATTAGGACCAGAATGCTTGAAGTGATCCAATAGCTTTACAACACATTTCTTGTCATCAGGGTCCCCTTCTGCAATCTGTTTAAGAATCTTTATTTCGTCCATGGCAGCTTCAGTATAGTGCTGAGCACTCTTTTGAATTTTTAAGGCCACATAACGCTACAAACAAAGATTTTTCCCATCAGAGAGAGATAAACATTAGAATTAGAATTAATTACATGTGTTATTAAGGTTCTCAAAAATAAAATAATAAATATCAACTAGGAAACCAAATATGAATATGAACAACTATCGGACTCTACCAGAGATAATAAAAATCAATGCGAAAACAAAACCAAAAACATTGAGCAGTTGACTATGAATGAACCCTTTGGAAACCAACCATCCGACCAATGAAAAACAACTTGACTTTATACTCAATCACCAGAGATAGGCGTTTGATCAAGGTGAGTCCTAACAGAGGGAAGAGAAACTAGATAGCGCAATACAATGGGAGATAAGCATTGTCCAAAGTTCGTTCATTTTCCCACAAATTTCAGCTCAGGCTCAAAACCATTGCTTAGTTTTGTCAGGATAGCAAACAAGGACAATGCCGCGTACCGATCTCTGGACGTCCCAAGCAAGCCAGACAGTAGAAAAATGACCCCAACCAAGCTTGGCCTGCACCACATAGCACCCATTATTGAAAGTATCGCCAATTCGAACGGCATGGTAACCTCCTCGCCTGTAATCCTCAGTTCCTTCATCCTCTGAACTGTAGTCACTGTTTTCATTCTTATCGCCGTTGCGGTCCTCCGCCATCAAAGGACCCAAATGCAGAAAGCAGATCTTAGGCAATCGAGAAAGTAATACGCAGGAACTTGAAAGAGAATGCGTATCGGTTATAGCGGAGGAGGATTCAATTGACCGGGGGAAATAAGGAGCAGCTTCGTGGGGTGGTGGTGGAGGTGATGGTGAGAATGGGAAATTAGGGTTTGAGCGTGTGCTGCCGGGAAAATTAAGAAACGAATGCTCGTGGAGGGGGACGAGAGTGACAGCTCAACTCAATTTTCACGTAACAGTGGGAAAAAAAACGTATGGTAGTTCGTGTTATCCTGTACTTTGGTCTTTGGGTGAGTGAACCGCTGGGCGGGCCCTGGCGTCCGTCCAATGGTCAGTTTTTCCGGTGGGGCCCTGTCTCCATCTTCAAATTCTAACTCCTCCTCGATGTTCTCACTTGGATGCAGTCAAATATTGTTTTCAAAGTCGCTCGAGTGTTCTGATTTTATCAGACACCACATCAATCATGACAACTATTTAAAGAAAATAGAAAAGCATGATATCGGCCACTTTAGGGACTATTTTGTGAGCTTCCAATAATCTTGCCTTGAAAATGGAAAAATAACAAAATTATATCTATACTAGTTTATTCAGGCAAAAAAAGAAGAAGAAGACATTAGCCAAGCTGTTTTTTAATTCCAGTAGGATTTCATTATTAAACATATACTCCTCTGATATTCTATTTATAAGGTAATTTCGCATATTTCACATATTATACAATATACATTATATATATTTAAAAAAATCTTATATATTTCATTAACTCAACATAAAATTTAATAAATTTTTAATTTTACCTTTATTTAACATATATTATACTCCATGAAAATAAAGTCAACACAATAATAAATAAAGAGTAAAAATGTATATTCATATGAAATTTTTTTAAGAAAAAGAATATGATTTGATTCAAATAGCTTTTTGGCCCGTCACACAGATCAAATTATTGTTTTAAATTTATACCCAAAAAATGATTATTTTAAATATATATTTAGAAAAATCCAATTTGTGTAATGTTATTAAAAATGTATCTTTACTTTTTTAAATAAAAGCTTTATTGTCAGAAATATAAAGAACTTGATGTGAATTTCTATTCGTGACCGGCAAATTTGGGCCTGTATCTATAAGTTCAATACCAAAAGAAATAAGCGTATCTATTGGCTAGCCCACAACCCGTACCATAATATAGGCTGGTAACAAGACGAGTTAGGGCTCTCAGGCCCACTTATGTGGCACAGTGAGCCTTTCTGGTGCGAGTTGCTGGGCATCAAATTCTTTTGAATTTTGAATTGATCAGTAATTACATGTCATGAGCTCAAAAAAAAAAAAAGGTTAAACTTAAACTAATTTTTTATACATTTAATATTTTAAAATATTTTTTTAATAACGTCTAGTATTTTAAAGTAATTTTAGTATAATTTGTCCTTAAAGTATTTTTCTCAGTAAAAAGCACCTAAAGGTAGGATATTGAGCTTACTTTTTTTCCCCTGTTGTTGTAGTTTGAATAGAGGGGATCTTTAACTTTATAGATTGAGAGATGCAAAAAAAGTTCTATCAGTCTCCTCTCCATCAAAAGATTTAAAAGTGGCAAGGAAGACAACAAATAAATGGTGGAGTCTTATAAAGATGTCCTACCCAACCTCACTCACAATATTTTTTAAATGAAACAAAAGAAGATACATAAAATAATATCACTCTGGTTCTATTTATAAGTCCAGTTTGACCAAAAAAAATTTGTCATATTTATAAGTCAAGTTTCATGTAATAAATGAAATTGTGACAGTTTTACCCATATTAATTATACCCATAAAGATAGAGAGAGAATAAACAGTTGAAAAATACTCAATCATAAATGATGGCAAAGTTGAAAATTTACCCACATAATCATTGTGTCAACTACCTCTCCTTAATATGTGAGATTTAGTCAAACTAGACTTATAAATAGGACAAGAGTAGTAGCAAATTGATCTGTAGCTTACATGACATGAAAAATTAAATTTGTAATCACGTTTGAGCGGGAAATTTATGTAAAGGGGAAAAAAACAAAATAATTGAAAGTGAAGTCGGAAAAAAAAAAAAGAACTCGTGAAATTCACATGGAGGCATGGAGATGTACGTGTTCACAATTAAAATTATTCTCACCACACAAAGCATTCTGAGGTTGATTAGGATTAAGAAGTTTATGAGAAACTCAATCAAAATTGCTTATTATATACAAGACACTAGTAGCAGGCTAGCAGCCACCTCCTAAATTGATGAATACGTGTATTCCAACGAGCTAATGCTTTTTTTTGACATTGGTATTTTCTACATTTAGATATACTCAAACTCGATTTAGTGTTTATAACCCATTTCACTAAAACCAATACATGTTAGTTCTAACATATGAATGTTTATATCTATAAATTTATCATGAAATCTGAAAATAATCATACATTTTATTATATGTTTTTTTAAAAATATCAACTTCCTTTGATTTCTAAAAGCTTTTAGCATATATATTCTTCTGATCCTAAAAATATAACATAATTTATAGTACAATTTGTACTACAAACTATATCATATATTTAGGACTGGAAGTAATGTATTCTAATATGTTACTTTAATTTTTACCACTGTGCTTTTTTTTTTTATTTGGCAGGGGTGGGGGTTATGCGTTTATATATTGATTAGATATTATACTACCTCCAGTGTTTATTATAAGACTTACCTGATTTTTTTTTTTTTGAAGAAATTAATGAAGCTAAATAAGTTACTTATTCATTTCATATGTTATGTATCTTTAGATTATACTCCATCCGGTCTTAATTATAAGACCTAGTTGACTTTTTTGGAGAAATTAAGGAAGCTAATTAAATTATTTTAGAGTATTTTTATTTTTTCTTCAAACTAATTAGTTTAACTAATAAACTAATATATAATCTAAGGATACACAACATATGAAATGATTAAGTAACTTATTTAAGCTTCCTTAATCTCTCAAAAAAAAGTCAACTAAGTCGTATAATTATGATCGGAGGTAGTATTTTGATTTATTAGTCACACTAATTAGATTTAATAAAAAAATAAAAAAAACTTTAAAATAATGTAATTAGTTTTCTTAATCTTTCAAGAAAAAATCAATTAGATCTTATAATTAAGAGCGAAGGAAGTATTAATTACAAAATACATCGCAGCGATATCAAACATCAACCAAGCCATTTGTTGTCTTCAAACACGATGCCGACCATAATAATTGACAATTTTTTTCATACAAATAATATACACAATTATTAAGTTGATTTCAACTCAGGTCCTAGAGCGCGATGAGTACGTAGCCGATGACGTATTTAAACTTGATTTCATGGTGGTCCTAATTATAGGAACTATTTACCAGAATTTGGAGAGATTAATGAGGGAAGTTAAATTAGTTAATTATAATTCCGAAAATACCTCTACTTAAAATTAAAAATTACATCTGTTACGGACTTGTACCAGACCCAATAGCGGTAAAGCCCAACACTATAGATAAGGCACGCCCAATCCTAGGCTTTTTGACCAAAATAATTTTTTTTTAAAAAAAATTTACCTAATTAAAGCAGATTGGATACATTTTACCAAAGTAATACAGTTGGTGGCGTAAGAAAAGGTCACGCGACTTGTTATGTAAAAAAGAATCACGCCACTTTGACAAAATGCGTCAGTTTGTGTCAGTCCTGTGGGGAAAGTTCACGCCACTTAGTGGCGTGAACTTTCTTCACGGGACATGTTGCGTGAATTTTATTCACGCCACATGTGGCGACGTGGCGTGAATTATTGGAATCAGACCCACTAAAGTGGGTCTGATTCCATATATTTAAAAATATATATATATAATAATAATAATAATAATAATAATAATAATAATAATAATAATAATAAATAATGATAAAAAGTAGAATAATTTTAAGCTCTACTTCATTTAATTTGAAGTCAAAAGAAAGAAAGCAGGGAGCTGAAATAACTCATTAATAAAGCCTTTAAAAGATTACGCGGTACAATTTGGTTATAACAACAGATCACAATACAGGGGATCTATATATTTGTTATACACCAAATATTTGTATAACAACAGTATTGATTTTGGGATCTGTATCTTTTATATAGATCCCAAAATATTTATATAACAACAGTATATCTTTTTATACAGATCTCAAAATCAATACTGTTGTTATACAAATATTTGGTGTATAACAAATATATAGATTCCATGTATTGTGATCTGTTGTTATAACCAAATTGTACCGCGTAATCTTTTAAAGGCTTTCTTAATGAGTTATTTCAGCTCCCTGCTTTCTTTCTTTTGACTTCAAATTAAATGAAGTAGAGTTTAAAATTATTCTACTTTTTTATCATTTATTATTATTATTATATTATTATTATATATTTTTTTAATATATGGAATCAGACTCACTTTAGTGGGTCTGATTCCAATAATTCACGCCACATATGGCGTAAATAAAATTCACGCAACATGTCCCGTGAAGAAAGTTCACGCCACTTTAGTGGCGTGAACTTTCCCCACGGGACTGACACAAACTGACGCATTTTGTCAAAGTGGCGTGATTCTTTTTTACATAACAAGTCGCGTGACCTTTTCTTACGCCACCAGCTGCATTACTTTGGTAAAATGTATCCAATCTGCTTTAATTAGGTGAATTTTTTTTAAAAAAAAATTATTTTGGTCAAAAAGCCCCCAATCCTATCTAGTATTAATTAATTTCCTTAATTTTTTTTAAAAAATCAATTAGATCTTATAATTAAGACTGAAGAGAGTATTAATTACAAACATACATCGCAGCGATATCAAACATCAACCAAGCCATTTGTTGTCTTAAAACACGATGCCGACCATAATAATTGACAATTTTTTTCATACAAATAATATACACAATTATTAAGTTGATTTCAACTCAGGTCCTAGAGCGCGATGAGTACGTAGCCGATGACGTAGTTAACCTTGATTTCATAGGGTCTATTATATTCCCTCCAGTTCTAATTATAGAAACTATTTATCAGAATTTGGAGAGTGTTCTGGTGTAGAACACAGATGCCTAGCCCTAAGAAGCTAATATGTTGATATTGGTTAGGACTTGACCTAGGAGCGATGCCTAGGGTCTACGTACCCTGTAGAGAGGGATCAAAGTCCACATAGTTCGATGATACTGGAGGCGTTTAGCCAAAGGGGGTGGTGTGTGTGCTCTGTGTAGGCGGTATGTAAATAGCCAGAGAGTAGAAGATGTGTACCTTTAGGGTTTAACTCTTATTTATAGAGTGTACCTTAGGGTTAGGGTTTGGACCTGTGGGCCTTTGTGCCTTCAAGTCCAAGTGATGTGACGTCATATCTGTGCCACGTGGATTGCCCCTTGTTGGGTCATATAGCAAAGGCAAACATAAAGTAGTGTGCTCCTATTTTTGACCTCCCTGCATCCCTGAGTCGTGAAAATATTTAAACTAAATGGCATGGAGAATTCAAATGTTGTGATTGCTTATGATTCAAATAGGGCATCTAAATTTATGCCAGAATTGAAAAGTCTGGGTTCTCAAGGAGAGAGGATGACGATCCTGGATTCTCAAGGAGAGAGGATGAAAATCCTTCATACTATCTTCTCGTCATGTGGACAAATGAAGATTTAAAAGATGAACCATGTGAATCAGCTCAAACGCAAAGCCGTTGCTCAAATCTGGGTTCCCAAGGAGAAAGGATGAGGATCCTGCTCAAATCTGGGTTACCAAGGAGGGAGGATAAGGATCCTTCATACTATCTTCTCGTCATGTGGACACATGGAGAATTAAAAGGTGAACCATGTGAAGCAGCTCAAAAGCAAAGTCGTTGCTCAAATCTGAGTTCTCAAGGAGAGAGGATGAGGATCCTGCTCAAATCTGGGTTCCCAAGGAGGGAGGATGAGGATCCTTCATACTATCTTCTCGTCATGTGGACACATGGAGAATTAAAAGATGAACCATGTGAAGCAGCTCAAAAGCAAAGTCGTTGCTCAAATCTGGGTTCCCAAGGAGAGAGGATGAGGATCCTACTCAAATCTGTGTTCCCGAGGAGGGAGGATGAGGATCCTTCATACTATATTCTCGTCATGTGGATACATGGAGAATTAAAAGATGAACCATGTGAAGCAGCTCAAAAGCAAAGTCGTTGCTCATACCCAAGGAGAGAGGATAAGGATCCTGCTCAAATCTGGGTTCCCAAGGAGGGAGGATGAGGATCCTTCATACTATCTTCTCGTCATGTGGACACATAGAGAATTAAAAGATGAACCATGTGAAGCAGCTCAAAAGCAAAGTCGTTGCTCAAACCTGGGTTCCTAAGGAGAGAGGATGAGGATCCTGCTCAAATCTGGGTTCCCAAGGAGGGAGGATGAGGATCATTCATACTATTTTCTCGTCATGTGGACACATGGAGAATTAAAAGATGAACCATGTGAAGCAGCTCAAAACCAAAGTCGTTGCTCAAACAACAATTGTTTCTTTGAATCCCTTCACAGGCTGCTACGGTTCTTGATTTTGATGCGGTGGATTTTCAGGAACTGCCCGTGCAAAGGCATCTGACTGCTGCTTCTGGTATTGACCATCTTTGGTCGCCGGAATCGAAATTTACGGTTCCCCACGGACTGCGCCACTGTTTTGGTGTAGAACACAGATGCCTAGCCCTAAGGGGCTAGTATGTTGATATTGGTTAGGACTTGACCTAGGAGCGATGCCTAGGGCCTACGTACCCTGTAGAGAGGGATCAAAGTCCACGTAGTTCGATGATACTGGAGGCATTTAGCCAAAGGGGGTGGTGTGTGTGCTCTGTGTAGGCGGTATGTAAATAGCCAGAGAGTAGAAGATGTGTACCTTTACGGTTTAACTCTTATTTATAGAGTGTACCTTAGGGTTAGGGTTTGGACCTGTGAGCCTTTGTGCCTCCAAGACCAAGTGATGTGACGTCATATCTGTGCCACGTGGATTTCCCCTTGTTGGGCCATATATTGAATATGGACCTTATGTAGGTCCGTAATAGAGAGATTAATGAAAGAAGTTAAATTAATTAATTATAATTATTTTTCGAAAATACCTCTACTTAAAATTAAAAATTACATCAGAGCAAGATGAATCAGTTGCCCCACACTTGGTATTGACTCTGCGATTTCTCTGAAAATATGTAGGTCTAATAATTTGACAACGTAACTTTAATTAATTAAAAGCAAGAGACGCGTTTCAAGTGATTTGTTTTACTTGAACATTTTATAATATGATTAATATGTATTTTTTATTTTATTTAAAAATAAAAAAATAAAGTAAAATCTCTCATTTAATAGAATATAACCGTTTGTTAAATTAATTATTATGGAGGAAGTATTAGTAAGGGTAATATGACAAAAATATGACAAAAATTGCTTAAAATTATTTTATAGAAAAACAGTATAATTGAGGTGTATCCGTGTATATGACATTAATGAGTTGCAAACATTATTTACTTTATATAATATATAGGTGTATTATTAAATTATTATTGTCTTTAATTATTATTGAAAAAGTATCAATACGGGTATTTTAGAAAGAAATTGATTAAAGTTAAAACTTTGTCTTATAATTAAAACTAAAACCAACTCTAAAATGTGTTCCTATAATTAAGACCGGAGGGAGTATATAATTAATACTCCCTTCGGTCTTAATTATAAGACAACATTTAGGAGTTGATTTTGATTCTAATTATAGGATAACTTTTTAGTTTTTGTCAATTTCTTCCTAAAATACCCTTATTTTATTCTCTCAAGTGTGTTTGATTTTTTGTGAGTATATGTATGTGGATTACAATACACACACGCACACACATGTGTGTCTATAAACATATGTATGTATGTATATGTGTGTCTATATATATGTGTCTGTGTCTGTGTATATGTATGTATATTTGTGTTTGTGTGTGTCAATATATATGTGTGTAGATATATATATGCACGAGAGCGCGCGCACACACACACATATATATCTTTGTGTGTGTAGCTATATGGGTGTGTGTGTCTCTCTCTATGTATATATGTATGTAGATAGATCTATATGTATATATAGTAAAACCATTATTTCAATTAGATTGCATGTGAAAAGAAAAATTGGTTGGAGAGATATGTGGCGGGGTTGTTGATTCACTTTTACTTATATCGTTTTAAATTTATATAAGGGCATTTTAGGAAAATGAGTAAAATTAACTAATTTAACTCTTATCCTTAATCTCCCCAAAATCGGTTAAACATGTCTTATAATTAGGACCGGAGGGAGTATATGGTATGAAATAGCGGGACTGCGTGCTCGGACACCTTAATTTACAATGAAATTAATTAAGACGTAACCTGATGAGCGATTAGATTAGAGTAATTAATTAAGAGATTAAGGTTCTAGAATCAAATAGAGATGCAGGTGTACATGTGGCAACTGAGGAATATCTGATAGAGCACGCTGCTTGCAAGAAAAGTTTATAACAGGTGGTAGGTAGGTGATGTAGAGAGGATGGGTATATCTGGTGCACAAGCCATATGTTCTTTACTCATTCAACGTATTACTCTGTCACTTTTAGATTTTTTTAATGAACAAGTAATGTTCTTCTGAGCAAAAAAAAACAAGTAATGTTCTCATTAAACAATGAACCTATATATACATGGTCGTCACATGTTTCAATTAATTAATTGACTACGTTCTTAGCTTATACTCGGGTTTTAATTTGACCTGATAGATGGCTAATTCCTGCGTTCATTCACTTTGTCAAAGAGACACACGACAGCGTTCTTTGTTGACTTCTCTATTGGCCAATTCATTAACGTTTGGCAAGTTTAATTTGTATCTGGCCGGCCAGTTAAAAATATATTATTAATACGTGGGTTCTGTACATGAAAATAAGCCACCTCTATAATCATTCTATATACTCGGACCTAATTATAGGACATATTTAACCGATTTTAAAGAGATTAATGATATAAGTTAAACTAGTTAATTTTACTCATTTTTCTAAAATACCCCTATATAAATTTTAAATAACATCACACTAATTAGGTGCAAATTTGCTTTTTTTTATGTAGTTTTGTATTAATTGAGGTGTATTATTGAATGGGTATTTTAAGGAAAAATTAACGAAAATTATAATGTTGTCTGATAATTAGAACCAAAACCAACTCCTAAATATTATCTTGTAATTAGGACCGGAGGGAGTACTATATATATGCCTTCAGCCAATAGAATTTTGATTTTTTATCCGCAAATTAAGTGTAAAAAAAAAGGGCTGAAGCTATAGATCGAGATGGTCAGCAGCCGAGCTTGTGATAAGGAGAGATTAGAAATCCTTTTTTATGTTGATATTATTTGCCATGTCTGATAAGTCCATTTTCATCCGAGTATTAATCAATGTGATTTTGACAACAAGGCGATGTTTGATGTTGTGAGATGTCGATGCTGCGATCTTCTAGAAGTTATATTAGCAATATGGTGCTGATGAATCTTTGCGGATTGCCCCCACACCAATCGAGCGTTTACTTTGAGCCTCCCGTTGCTTGAGTTGACCCCTCTTCATGCATTTTATCCCTCCTGTTATAAATATCAGAGCTATAGTTTACGAATTTGGCTTGGTTCTATGTGTAAGCCCATTATTTACCTTCCAATATTTATGTTTGTTGTGTAAGGTATGTTGATATTGCATTGATAAGTGATTAAAATAAGGGGTTAAAGTGTAAATTTGCTAACGAACTATTATCGCACAAAAAACAATTGAGGGTACCAAAATTACCAATAAACTATTAAAAATTGAAAACAAGTATCAAATAACTATTAAAAAAACAATTATCACAATTACGTTAAAATATGAGGTATTGGCGTAGGACGGTGGCGGAGACGCTGGAAAAAAGAGCAGTTAAGCCTTCTTGTTGGATAAGGCAAACACCAACAGAGATGAGACCCATGCGAGCAGGCGTTGTGGATTGCTGAATTTGGTTTCGGTGCGTGATTCTCGTCCTGAAGCTGCATACGGACCTTGATGAGTTCAAGAGGGTGAGTGGAACATCCAACAACAATGGAAACTTTGGAGACACCGATGCCGCCGACACTGTGATAGTTAATGGAAGACGGAGACATCAAGACAGTAACGGGGTAATAGTTCGTTGGCCAATTTGCACCTCATTGTGTTTTTTTTTTTCACTTTTTAATTGTTGATTGGTAATTTTGGTACCCTCAATTGTGTTTTGTGCCAGATGCTCATCGGGTAATAGTTCGTTGGTAAATCTGCACCTTAACCCTAAAATAAGAGGTATTCTTAAAAAAGTAACACATTTTCTTACAAATAACTAAATTACATATTTTTCTTAATTTATGTGAATCTTAACTAGTAGCTCCTATAGGTTAGTTAGGATTGAAGAAAATAGTATATAAAATAAAAGGATTCTTCTGAAGTAAGATCATATATCATATTATATAAGCTAGATAAAGAATGACAAGATTAAGAAAAATAGCCATTCAACCTCATTTATATCCATTTCGAAATTAATGTCAAATTAATCACTCAAAATCACAATATAATACTCCCTCCATTCCATATTATAAGAACCAACCGCCACACATGCTCCGTTTCAAATTTTAAGAAACATGCATACAATGTTTTATTTTTTTACTTTTTATTTTCTCATTTTGCCCTTATTTAATTATCTTTATTTAATATCAATATAATAAATTTTCACAACCCTTAAAGATCTATTACTTCTACCATATTTATTCTTATTCTCTCTCTTCTACAATTCTCCTTATTACAATAATTTTCTTATTCTCTCTATTATTCCCTATCTCCTAATAAATAAGAGTATTTTAGTCAAAAAAATGTTACAATTTTAACATACTTATTATTCTCAACTGTCAGTGAGATTCAGTTAATTAAACATTCTTATAATAAAGGCTTAGAACTTTATATCACTTTTTACTCGCGATCATGGATGGGGGGATAATTGGTTCTTATACTTTGACTATGTTTTTTTTTTTTTTTTGATACATAAAAGTTTTGGAGGGTTCGCATCGGTCCCCACCAAGGCCAGGGCACGGCCCCGGGCTCTATGAGCACTTACTGGGGACTTACGAGATCGCCTACCAAAGGAGTCCCAGCGACGGCAGAGGGGTTCGAGGAATGTGATTAGCATGTAAATATTATATTTTCAAATATTAACTGTTTCATAATTATACCTTATCAGGGAGACTCTTCTTTTTGTCCTTATGATCAATCGAAGTTCTGGTAAAAAAAGAGGGGGCAATCGAAGTGAGGTATCATCAATTGTAGTTTTTTAAAGATTGTTTCTATTTAGAATTTGTTATGTATATGTACGAGTATATAATATTTTATTTAGACTTTTTAAGAAGTAATTAATTCAAAATTTTAAATATAGGTGAATTTAAATTTTATTTTATGTTTTATTTCTCAGAATAAAAATTTATTCTGAAAACAGAAAAACAAACAAACCCTCAATTTCTCCATATCCATTTCTTATACTTAATTACGTTCATCTTACTTGTTTTAATGACATATTGGAGTTCATAATATAGTTATTGGCTTCCGGCAGACATTACACTATATTCTTTTCCTTCTGGTTTTTTTTTTCACGATCTTTAAGAAATCATTCAACAAATGAATGTGCAGAAAACAATGATAATGAATGAAGCTGCATTTAAAAAAGGAAACAAAGACAAACAATAATTGAGATTAAAAAACACAAAGAATTAAAAAAGAAAAGAAACACTCGTACATCTACAATGAGATGCGAAGAGGATGAGGTTGACGATGATGATGAAGATGCAAAATAACAGCCGTACTTGTCCCCTACGCCTTCTCTTCTCTTCCACAAACGACAATGCCTCCTCCCTCTCTCCTTATTATCCAAACTCTCCCACAATTCTACTGGCTTTTCGCTTTTTTATTTTTATTTTTATTTTTATTTTCTTAAAAAATATATCAAGGGAACTGCATGTAATAACAATTTTTAATACACAAAATTATAAGTTCATACCATTCAATTATTATTACAACTTTTTATTGAGACCTCACACTGTTTTTCCCAAAATTCTGTAACAAACGAACTTTGTATGGCTGAAAATAAATTACCCATTACTAATAATATATATAATATCTGTTTGCTAGTAATAGAGTGTGAATACACCCACTTACGTGAATAGAAAATTTTATCTTTACCAACTATGCTAACTTTGATTGACAATATCGATAATAATGAATTCATATCGGAAAACCTTTTATAGATATTAGGCATGGTTTCCACTAACAACCTCACTTTTTTCCTCATTGTCTGCTTGTCGATTATCAATGATTATGGAATAAAAAAAGATAGTTTACTCTTTGCTTTAACAAGAAATTAAGGAAATTTCTAAAAAAAAACGTTAAAAACAATTTTTTATTATTAAGAAAATGGAAGGGAAAAGATGGGGGGACACTTTTAAAGGCCGGGATAATGGCGCATTGGGCGTAGATAAAGGCATGATATGTCACGGGACATTGCAAAAGCCGATCGAAGACACTTCCTTTTTCTATTGCTTCTGCTTTATTTCATGTTTACCACGCCTCTCCTATCAACTCTTCATGTTATTTCTCACACCAATTACTATTTCCTTCCCACAAGTTTTATATACTATCTCCGGGCTTAATTATATGATAAAATTTATAATATAATTTGTATTATAAATTTTACCCTATAATTAAGATTGATGGAGTAATTATTATTGTACGCTCCCTATATATATATGTGTGTGTGATCCTAAAGGCTAAAAGAATGGCTTGCAACCAGTGGTGGAACATCTTCATGGCCAGGCCCCACCTGGTCCAATCTGATCTGATAAAATTTATTAGTATATATATGTATTGATTATATGATATTTTATTTTGTTAATAATTTGGCCGCCCCAGCTAATTTTTATCTTATTTATAAAGATAATGCTTGGTTCATTACTCATTGGGCGGTAATAAACAAGTAAAATTCTTGTTTTAGATACCTACAGAATATGTTAGTATCATCTTATATATTGTTTTGATTTATAATTGCTAGTTATTATTCATTTGTATTTTCAAAGTTATGTGATACTATTTAGTAAATACTCTCTTTGGTCCTTATTATAAGGACCCAACTAATAATTCTCACAAGTCAATAAAAATAGTTAAAGTCATTAAATTTGTTCTAAAATTTACGTAATTTTCAATATTATCCCTATTGATTACACTAAACTCTAATATCATATTAATTATTATTCTTTTTTCTCGAAAAAAGAGAGTAATAATTAATTTTTATTAATTATTACTCCTACTCACTACCATTTTACTTATGAGTATACGTGGTGAAAAAAATATATAATACTATTTAGAAATAAGCAAATGCCTTATAAAAAAACTAAATATACTTGTTAGTTTGTGAGTTATTATAAAAACTAGGGGTGTTCATGATGCCCAGCCGCCCTATCCGCCCGCCCGCGCCCAACGAAAAATCGCCCTGCCCAGCCCTAAAAAAGGCAGCCCAGAAAAAATTGGGCACAACTGGGCTGAGCATTTTTGCGGGCAGGGCACCAGGGCGGCGGTATCTTTGCCACGCCCAATAGTATATTTTTTATTTTTATTTTTTTAATAGAATAAAAAATTGGTCATAAGTGGTTAGAATCTATGAAACAAAGATCATCAACAGATCCTCAATCTGAGTTAGATAGATATATTGCAACTGACTCAAGAGATGAAATCCCTTCTGCAGCTGATTTTGAGTTACTATCTTGGTGGAAAGCTAATTCTGAAAAATATAGAATTCTCTCCCACATGGCACGAGATGTATTGGCTATGCCAGTTTCCACAGTAGCTTCTTAGTCTGCCTTTAGTACAGGAGGACGTGTGGTTGATCATTATATATAAGAGCTCTCTATCTCATAAAATGACAGAAGCACTCATTTATTAAAAACTAAAGAGAATAGTTCAATATATTTTTTTTGGCCCACGCTAACTTTTTTTTTTTCTGATTCCGCCACTGCTTGCAACTAGCTCTCTCATAATTCAGAAAGATGATAGAGTAAATACCATTTTTGGTCCCTGGAAAAAAGTACGGACCCTTTTTTGATCCCTAACTAAAAATAACTTGTCCCGTCATCCCTGGGAAATTAAAAAACATCTCACGTTAGTCCTTCCGTCAGTTAGATCCTAATGGCGTCACTAACGTTGCTGATGTGTAACGTGAGTTAGTCCAGTCACATGCCACGTAGGAAGGCCAAAACGACGTCGTTTATATAAATACCCTTTTTGGTCACTGGAAAAAAGTACGGACCCCTTTTTGATCCCTAACTAAAAATAACTCGTCCCGTCATCCCTGAAATCAAAAACATCCCACGTTAGTCCTTCCGTCAGTTAGCTCCTAACGACGTCACTAACGTTGCTGATGTGTAACGTGAGTTGGTGCAGGGTGCTTCGTTACCTTCAACATTTTTTACTCGTTGAAAAGTCTATTCACTGACCTCATCGTTAGATTTAGAGAAGTATAAAGATTCAAAGCAGTGAACACCGTCTAACTCCGCCGCAAACCTAGGCGAGAAGCGCTGCCGTTGTTGCTTGGCTCCATCGAGTTGCGTTGATGGCGACGGCGACGGCGCCTTGGAGTTATCTGGAGATGCCGGTTTATTCTCGGGGGAAGAAGGCTTTTACTCGGGCTTGGACTTGAGATTTGGGGCATCAATAGACAAGCGCGATTCTAACCGTAGGAAAACTCGACGCCGAGGGCATCGAAGGAACTGAAGATAGACATCATTTGACGACCATAGAACCGATGGAGTTGACGATAACGTATACGAAGTTAAAGATGACTTAACGTATACGAAGTTAAACTTTTTTGGCATTCCTACGTGGCATGTGATTGGACCAACTCACGTTACACATCAGCAACGTTAGTGACGCCGTTAGGAGCTAACTGACGGAAGGACTAACGTGGGATGTTTTTTGATTTCCCAGGGATGACGAGACGAGTTATTTTTTGTTAGGGATCAAAAAGAGGTCCGTAATTTTTTCCAGTGACCAAAAAGAGTATTTACTCAAGATGATATATAAATTAGGCCGCCCAACAAACATAGAGCCAAATCTACGGATATAATAAATTAATTAATGACAAAAGATATGCACACAACTCAATCTCATGAAGGTCCCACCGAATATGGGAGGGCACTTGTGGAGTTATGTCCTTAAGTATGCACTAAAAAGTAATTTCAAGAAAATAAAAAGGATGAGGAGAGGAGAGTGCTTTGATAGGGCCCACCGCGGAGGGGAAAAGGAAATAGAAGGAAGGTGGAGCGGCAGTTTTTAACCGTCGTTAAAACGATAAATAGAATTGCATTTAAGTAAGTGGTTGTGGTTGTACCTATTGTACTTTAGACCAACTTTTTTTTTTTTGCTCAAGAAGACCAACTTCAAAAAAGCCAATCAATATAGTGTGAATGACAAGTGTCAAAAACCAAATAAAAAAGTTGTTTTGACCAACATTTTTTCGTTCCATTTTTTAAAAAAGTTTCCATGACTTAATCGCTAAGCACACTGCCTTCAATTTAAGTCATGGAAACTTTTTTAAAAAATGGAACGAAAAAATGTTGGTCAAAACAACTTTTTTATTTGGTTTTTGACACTTGTCATTCACACTATATTGATTGGCTTTTTTGAAGTTGGTCTTCTTGAGCAAAAAAAAATAATGAGTTCAACAAGTTTCGTAATGTGATTCACTAAGTTTAATAATGATTTTGACAAGTTTTATAATAAGAGTAACAAATGTTGATGAATCTGACTTGCATGTTTTCATCAAAAAAATGTTTTTTTTGTGAAACCAATTACAATACTTCTAAAAACCATTATCGAACTTGTGAATCCTATTACGAAACTTGTCAAATTAATTATTTATTGTTATCCTTCTCCCTCCTCAACCTCTTCTTCTTTTTTTTTTAGAAAATGCTTTTGTTAATCTCATTATAAGAATTGTTAAAACCATTACTAAACTTGTGAATCTTACTATAAAACTTGTCAAATTCATTATTTATATTTCACCTTCTTCTTCCTTAGCCTCTTTTTTACTATTCACTTTTTTCCTCCTCAGCCTCCTTTTTCGTCCCATTCACCTAATAAGTGAATACTGATGATGTAATAAGAAAGACAGTTATTTTACAAACCTGTTATTTAGAAAAGTAAGGCTAAGTGTTGTTAGAAATGCGGCTACATAAATTACAATGAAGGGTGAACATTCAATAAGTTCAAGTACATATATTTTAATAACAAAAGTATATTACAATAGAAATAATTAAAATGTCATCCTTCTAGGCCTTATTTTTTGGAATTCCATCATAATTGCTTTATTATCAATGCTATCAAATACATCTTTTTCAATATAAGACACTAAACAATCAGTCAACCATTCCTCCATCATCTGATTACGAAGTGCAATCTTGATGTATTAAGGGTGGGTAATCATTCAAACATATATTAATTTAAAAAAAAAATCCAAATGATGTCGTTTCAAGGGTGGACACTTACCCCCCTTTTCTTATACTTGGGTCCACCATTGGTGGTGATGGTGGTGTTCTTTAGTCACGGTGCCTCTTATGGTGGAGAGAAAAGAGTGGACGGTGCAGAGAGAAGAGTGAAAGGAAGGAGAGAGAAAAGTGGACAGTGGAGAGAGAAGGTGGCGATGATGGTGTTTTTCAGTCGTAGCGCCTCTTACAGTGGAGAGAGAAGAGTGGAAGGTGGAGAGAAAATAGTGAAATGAAAGGTAGTTTGGTTTTTTACCTAAATATTCAAAACCCAGATTTCTATCTCCTTACCTATATGTCATTTTCCTTTTTCAGTAAACATTTTTAGGTTTCAGAATTTCATTTGGTATTTATATGTCATTATCCCAAAAAGTTACTTTCATAAAAGCTTATAGAGACCTGTTATTAAGTTGTTTGTGTGTTTCTCGGGGTTATTATAGAACTTACTTATTTTAATATAGTCTTTATATGATGTCTTGTTTTTTTCACTACGTACAAGTGAAAGCTGAATCAATGAGTGGGATATGAAAAATGTCGGTGTGAACAGAAACATAAAATGAGGAATGAAGGCAAAATCTTTCTGGTGAATGCATCAATTCTCAACCCCATTGGCCATGGCCATTGGGATCGTGGGGCACATGTTCCCAAGTGGGTTACCTTCTGAAGGCCCTTATCATCTTCTCACGTTTGGATCTCCTTCTCATCTTATAATGTCCACCGTTAGATAAAAAATCACACGGTTTTAAAAATCTTTGAAAGGAAAAAAGCATCAAAGTAGCAATTTTTAACAAAAATTATATCTAATCGAAACAGTTTCATAAAATTTTTTCAAAGTAAGACAGTCAAAGACGTCAGTTGACTGACGCCTCTGCTGCCCCGCCACCCCACCCCCACCCCACCCCCACACACACGTCCCCCCCACCAAACACCCCGGCCCCCCAAACACGTCCCATCCCCCCCCCCAAAAAAAAATCAACGTAACCCCCCACTCAATAAGAGGCGTCAGTCAACTGATGCCTCATGCTGAGGTGTCGTTAGTTGACTGATGCCTGCAGTCAAAGGGCCTGCTAACGCCGTCAGAGGCGTCAGTCAACTAACGCCTTTAACTGCCTTACTTTGGGAAAATTTTATGAAACTGCTCCAATTAAGTATAATTTTTGTTAAAAGTTGCTACTTTGGTGTTTTTCTCTCTTGAAAGTTGCAAATTTTTTAAAAGAAATCATAAAAGAATATAAAAGCATGCCTTCATTCCCCATTTTAGTCAACGCAAAATATCAGAGTGTTTCTCGTTTTATCTACAAACCAATAGTAAAAAAGCCATTTATAAGAAGACATTAACTGGAAAAAAATGAGGGCACGCCAGATCCCTTGTCATCTCCGAAAATCTTAAAAAGGACGTTTGAATTAACTTTTTGGAAGTGATTTTAACTATGAGGCAAGCATATGAAAAGATCGGAATTTTATCTCCATCAACACTAAAACATCTCTTTTTAAGTGCTAGTAAGACATGTACTTAACTAATTGTGAGTTTGTGACTGCCAATTTACCTTCACTTCCAATTATATGTTACTTCCTTCGGTCTTAATTATAAGATAATATTTGAGAGTTGGTTTTGGTCCTAATTATAAGAGAACATTCTAATAATTGTCAAAAAAATTTCCTAAAATACCCCTATTTTATTCTCTCAAGTGTGTTTGGTTTTTATGAGTATATGTATGTGGGTGTATATACTCTTCCAATGTGCGAAACTTTTACTTAGGTTATTTTAAATTTATGTAAGGACATTTTAAGAAAATGAATAAAATTAACTAATTTAACTTCTTTCCTTAATCTCCCCAAAATCGGTTAAATATGTCTTATAATTAGGACCGGAGGGAGTATTTGATTATTTATGCGGGAAGAAAACTGCCGCAAAATGCGATCTTAAATTTACTACCTCCTCTAATCTTAAATATTACATCCGTTCCTAATTATAAGATCTAGTTGATTTTTTTTGGAGAGATTAAAGAAGCTAAATAAGTTACTTAATCATTTCATATGTTGTGTATTCTTAGATTATATATTAGTTTATTAGTCAAACTAATTAGTTTAGAGAAAAAAATAAAAATATTATAAAATAATTTAATTAGTTTCCTTAATCTTTCCAAAAAAGTTAACTAAGTCTTATAATTAGGATCGGAGAGAGTATATAATAAAATTTATAGTGTAATTTGTACTATAAATTTTATCCTATATTTAGGATCGGAGGTAATACGAAAAAGAAATTGGTTGTTCAACTTTTAATTTTTATTACTGACCTACTCAGATCTTCACAAAAAAATTGATTTGGAGGGTTCTTATTGGGAGAAGATAAAAATGTTTTATATATGTGAAATTTTGTTTGACGAGAAAGAAAACAGCATACAGCTGAAAGATTAACTGGGGGAATATATCTATATATATATATATATATATATATATATATATATATATATATATATATATTTTTTTTTTTTTTGCTCAAAGGGAATATTTCAATATTCATAAACACATAAAAACGCGTCTGGGGTACGCACATGATTATGTAACATGCTGTTTACCAAATCCGAACAAGTTCCCAACTACTTTTTCTTTTTCTTTTTTTTAAAAGAACGTTCTAAATATAGAATGCATTCAAATGCACGACCCGGTAATATAACCAAACTTTGAAATCATACCTCAATCTTGACCAAAAAAAAAAAATCATACCTCAGCATTTTAATATTGCCGCTGGACCGTGGCCAAAAAATATCGCAGCTGGCTTTATATCATATGAAATTTTTCATAGTATTTCCCCTTTTGGCGGGAAGTTCCATGATCTCTTTATTCAGAGATCTAGGAGAAAATCACATGAATTTATAAAAAAATCAATGAATGAAAAATTAATGTATAGTCATTAATTACATTAATTAAAAAATAATCAATATGAAATAGCTAATCTAAATAAAACAAGCACTCAAAAACTCAATCATAATATCCGCTATCAAATTACATTTAAAAGTCATGAACGAATGTTATAAAAAAAAAATCATGAACGAACAGAGATTAAAAAGGGAAAAAGGGATGGGGTGAAGTTGCGTAATTTAGAGGAAATGGAGGGACCTGGTCGTAGTTAGTCAGAAAAAGGCTAATAGTATAATAATAATAGACATAGTAGTAACTTTACGTAATCCGTTGTTGAAACTTCTGTTATCGGCTGTTGTCTTTGAAGTTTCCCCTCATATTCAAATAGCCAACTCTCCTCTCTGCAATCGTGATGATGATGATGATGAATCATAAATCATGCTTTCTCAGTCATTCCTCTATTCTGCTCTTCGTTCTTATATTGTAGTTCTGCGTTTGAATTAGCCTCTCATTTTTTTTCCTATTTATTTTTCCTGTTTATTACTTGCTTTCCCTTCTTCTGAGGGAGGCTAAATTGTAACTTACCGACAAAAATGGCGGCCGCTTTTCTCTTCACTGTTGCTCTGCTATTGGCGGCAACCGTGGCTCTCGGATTTCCGGCGTCTCTGACTCTGGAGAGGGCTTTTCCGTCCAATCACGGAGTGGAGTTGAGTCAGCTGAGAGCTCGGGACGGCCTCAGGCATCGGAGAATGTTGCAGTCTTCCCACGGCGTCGTAGATTTCCCAGTTTCAGGAACCTTCGATCCCTTCCAAGTCGGGTAATTCCGTCCACTCTCTGATAGAATTGTGCTCTTTCTATTTCCTTCCTTCCTCCAAATTCTGTATCTCATGCTTCGTTGTATTTCTCTGATGATTTTGAGTGCTTGAATCAACTTGAAAGCTTTTCATAACTGGATTGTGATCAGCATAGCGAGCCTTCAGATTTTTGCGTTGAGTTTTTCCTTTTGATTGGTTTATCTCACAGACGGACGTCTCAGATTTACTAATTTTTGTCTTTCCTTGATTCCTGGTTCCTATTGTTTAGTCAAAGCCAGAAATTGGATGGGTTGGCTCTTTGACTTCTTTCCGGCTCTTAATTTCTTGTTTAATTCTTGCGGTATAGCCTCCTTTCATAAAATTTAACGGGCATCAGTTTTCTCTCAGGCTTTACTATACAAAAGTGCAGTTAGGCT
The DNA here is from genome assembly GCA_025563575.1 of Acacia pycnantha. NCBI lineage: Eukaryota > Viridiplantae > Streptophyta > Magnoliopsida > Fabales > Fabaceae > Acacia > Acacia pycnantha. Next base: position 136,463 of record JAMWYP010000303.1, on the reverse strand, counting down.
CACCTCCAACAGAATACTACGTGCAGATTGACACTGGCAGTGATGTCCTCTGGGTTGGTTGCCGATCCTGCAATGGCTGTCCCCAGACAAGTGGACTACAAGTAAAATTTGCTTTTCCTAATTTTATAGATTCAAAGATCAAGTTTGGGAAACTATGGGATTGAATATACTGATGGGATTTGTCAATATCATTGCTAAATCTTGTTACAGATTCAACTCAATTTTTTTGATCCTGGGAGTTCGTCAACATCTTCAGCGATATCTTGTTCTGACCAAAGATGCAAAGCCGGAGTTCAATCATCAGATGCTAGCTGTTCCAGCCAGAACAACCAGTGTGCTTACACATTCCAATACGGGGATGGAAGCGGGACATCAGGCTATTTCGTGTCTGACTTGATGCATTTTAATACCATTTTTGAAGGATCTGTCACTTCAAATTCTTCAGCCCCTGTAGTTTTCGGGTGAGCTTTCACAAAGCTTGAAATAGACGAAAACAGTATCTCCTCTATTATTTTATTTTTCATTTGTCTTGGATGGTTTGAACATAAAAATCATTTCCTTGTACGGTTATGTTATGGAACAGGTGTAGCATCCAGCAGACTGGTGACTTGACAAAGTCTGATAGAGCTGTTGATGGGATATTCGGGTTTGGGCAACAGGAGATGTCTGTAATTTCCCAGCTTGCCTCACAAGGCATGGCGCCAAGAGTGTTCTCTCACTGCTTGAAAGGAGATAACACTGGTGGGGGCATTTTGGTTCTTGGTGAGATTGTGGAGCCAAATATAGTTTATACCCCACTTGTTCCATCGCAGTACGTTCCAATCTGTTATATTTTATTTTCTTATGCACCAATTTGTAACTTTAGTGACGGCTTTCATGAAATTCCAGGATGATCTTCTTCCTTTTGATGATAGATTTTTCTTATGACTCCAAATTCTTGATCAGTTTCCCTTGGTTTTCTGGATAATATTATATACTGAAAGTCATTTGGTGTTGTGGACATTATTTAGTCGTCTAGTGAATTGAAATGAAGTTTCAATCATCTCTGTGGTTCTTGAAAGTTGGACTGAGTTTATACTGTCTAGCACACTGATTAGGAATGTGACTCATGACTGTGTCCTTAAATATTATACAGGAGTCAAATAGGAATTTGAGTATCTAACCGTTAAACAGAAATGGGGTTTGCACTAAAATGATTCAAGAATCTTCTCCGGGAAAAGCTTTGTGACCAACTGCTTCTTTGGCTAATATTTCAGGCCTCATTACAATTTAAATCTGCAGAGCATCTCAGTAAATGGCCAACCGTTATCAATTGATTCGTCTGTTTTTGCAACTTCAAGCAACCGAGGTACCATCATCGATTCTGGAACAACTTTGGCATACCTTGCAGAAGAGGCTTATGACCCCTTTGTCAGTGCGGTGAGTTTCATTTAGGTAATTTTGTATGGTTTAGCTTATCAATGCTAGAAATTAAATAGCTTTGCTGCCTCATGGATCAAATTGTCATGCTTTTTACTTGGCAGAAGTTTTGGCGATATTTGATATTAAAAAAAACTGATATTTTTGTTTCACGTAGGTTACATCTACAGTTCCACAATCCATACGAACTGTTCTTTCCAGGGGGAACCAATGTTACCTGGTCACCACCAGGTTGAACATGCAATACATCATCTTTTACCTAGTTTTTTTTTTGCCCCCTTTTTTCCCATCCATATATGTTTATATGATCCTGATGCTTTCTTTGTTTATTCTGTTTTCAGCATCTCTGATATTTTTCCTCTAGTAAGCCTGAACTTTGCCGGTGGCGCGTCTATGGTTTTAAGACCACAGGACTATCTCATACAGCAGACTTCGATTGTAAGTATTCGGGCTTTAATTTTCTGGGGACTAGCCTGGCATACACATTTTGCAAACATAATTAATTCAAGTTTGAGTGAGTTTCATCTACCCCTGGATTAAGAATCTGTACATTTAACAATCTGATTCTTTCCTTTACTTCTGCTGGTTGCCTCTAAAAGGTTGAACTTTGATGTTACTTTAGTCAGGTCAAAAGGCGCTTATTGTGCACCTCTGCAAGGCAATGGCCATAACAATTTCTTGTGTAGATCTAAATCATCTAATAATGCCTTGCAGTAATTTATTTCACTCAGACTAATCTCCAAGAAACCAGGCACAGAGGTGCATTTTACACTTTCTATATGCATAAAATTATATCTTGTGCTTTGCTTGCTTTCGTCATGGAATATAATGAGGAAAACCCCATTTTGCTTCTGGTTCTTTCAACACGTCACTTAAATCTAAAATCTAATACCTTGCTATTCGGAGCTTCTTCTTCTTGTTGGGCCTCCTAACATCACTGGCAGCTTTGTCCTCTATTTCTCATCTTATTCTTTATATGTTTACTAAATGTCATCTCCATAAGTTCAATGGTTAATTTATGTTACAGGGTGGCGCAGCAATGTGGTGTATTGGCTTTCAGAAAATTCAGGGTCAAGCGATAACAATATTAGGAGGTAAAATGCCATTATGGAACTTAGTGCAAAAAATATATGTTATTTCGGTTTATGAGATATTACAAGGATACAAAAATGAAGTTCAGCTCAAAAAGTGAGGCTAAAGTTATAATTGAAAATTTGAAGTTGTTGCATTGATTTGATTTATGCCAAATATGGTTTAGCATGAAACTATGATCCCTCCCCTTCTTATTTATATATATATTTGCTTTGAGTTCTTCTTTTTGCCGGGTGTTCATGTTGGTGTATATTTCTAGGCTCAACCTGCGAGGAGATCAAACAAGCTTGTGTGTGAATTAATTGTTTATCATCTGAAATACATTCCAATATCTTCTCTTTTAAGATTTTAGATTCTGACAACATTACAATTTTGATTTTTGCAGATCTAGTATTAAAAGACAAAATTTTTGTTTATGATCTGGCTGGTCAACGCATTGGATGGGCTAACTATGATTGTAAGTTTCAACACATATAATAAACATGCAATATAATTTCAAGACCCTTCCCAGCTCCCAAATAATTTATTTCCCATCCCCATATCCCTCAGCTAAGCAATCATTCTAGGAATAGGGAGGACAAGATCATTTTAAAGACTCTTACATATCTTTTAGCACAAGCTTTCTCATTTTCTTAAACAAAGGAAATACATTGGATTAGATGCCATGTTGACATGGACTGCTTTTTAAAGGTTGCTTAAGGTTCAATCTATAATTTCTCTTTTTAACATGAGATTCTGATTTTGGCAACTTGAATTTATGAATTCAGGTTCAATGTCGGTTAATGTCTCAGCATCAAGTGGCACTGGCAGAAGTGAATATGTGAATGCAGGAGAGCTGAGTGGAAGCACTTCTATACGTGAAGGGATAAAGGCGGGAATCTTGACTTTCTTGATGCACATAACGCTGATAAGCTGCATTGTATTTTTGTAGCATATCATGTGGGATTGGATTCACAGTAATTATTCTTTTTTTTCCTTTTCTTTGTATATTATTATTCTCTTGCCGGTACATAATTCATTGTGGCAATCGGCAAGACCACATGTTTATTATTTTTTATAATTTTGGCTTCTAATCTGTGTATGATTTCCTGCTATTCGTGTTTGGGGATATAGAGAGAAAAAGTTATACAAAAGAATGAGAGGATAGATGAGTGTGTGTGTGTGTTTTGTTTTTTCATATGTCTGTTACTTCTTCCCTGTGTCTTTTTCCCCAGCAAGATAATTCTTGTTTGCGAGTTCCGGATTGATAGTCCCTTAGGTAATCATGACTTCATTTCAGCCTTGTTAAAATAATATACAGAGGGTTGGAATTTCTTTAGAATTTCTAATGTCCTAATCTACCCTGATTATTTTAAATCTCAACCATTTTTTTAAGTAATACGAGTCACACAAGTTAGACGACTCATTTTTATTGGTGTGGATTTTTTTATGCTACCCAAATAAAGATTTTTAAATACATGAATTTTAATCTAAAGCCTATATCCAAATGCCATCTTAATAGATTTTTTTCCTTTGTGCTTCAAGATCTTCCATGTTTGTTTTTCTGGTATGCCTTAATTTCAACGTGTTTATAGTATTTATACGAGGAAAATATGTGAGAGAAGTTTTATCTCAATTTATGTAAACGTGCTTTTTAATCACCAACTCATAACTGCTAACTAACAGAGTGACCTTGAATTAAGTTGCCCTAATTTGCGTAGTCAGAGTGTAATATGGAGGTTCTCACGAGGTATGATTGCTTAATTTTGTGCATTAGTGATTTAGTGATAAAGGGGAATAATGTACCCCTCTTGATACTTAATACTCCCTTTTGTCCTAATTATAGGACAATATTTGAGAGTTTATTTTGGTCATAATTATAGGCAACATTCTATTTTTTGTCAATTTCTTCTTAAAATACTCCTATTGATATGAATGAGGGATTATGTAAAATCAATAAGGTAGTTGAAGTGCAAAATTTATATAAGGGCATTTTAGGAAAATGAGTAAAATAAACTAATTTAACCTCTATCCTTAATCACATATGCTCATATCCCAAGGAGTGTCCAACACCAAGTGATTTTTTTAGATATAAAAGTGACTATGTGGTTACTAAATTGGTGTAAAAGTCATAGCTTCTGTTAGAAGCATAAAACGTCCGTTAAGTTTGCCTTATCTGTGCCAGCTAGATCCGTGTGTAATTCATTCCTTCTTTGACCATGGAAGACCAGCTAGATCCGTGTGTAATTCATTCCTTCTTTGACCATGGAAGACGTGGCAGGTGGGGGAGTTGACGACTCCATTAACCCGAAACCTACCCCTGTAGCCATGCGTGGTTCAAGGCGTCGAGACTACCTCACGGCTGACAGAGAGGACAGGGATAAGGCAGGGGCGGGTTGTGAAGGCCGAAGAAAGGGCAATAGACTCTGGTCTTCCTGAACTGATCAAGGTACCAGAGGAAGTCCATGGGCACCGACCGGCAAATCGGCTTTGGTTCCTTAGATCTCTTCACTGCCACTTGTTCTAGGGTTTTCATCGTCAATGATACGCCTTGTTAGCGAAGAGATAGGAATCCGCCGATGATTTGTCATCGTCATAATACCCATCCGACACTGACTTGTGATGCACTGAAGTCGTTGATCCATGGCTAATCTTTTCAATTTTAATTGTTTCTCCTTCTTCGGTGATTGTTCAATATTCTGGTTTTTCAATTTTGGCTGGCCCTTTGATTTGGATTTGGATTTTTTTTCAATATTCTGGTTCTTTTTGGCTTTAATAAAATTCCTATTATTCTTTGGTTTTGCTTTTGATGCTATTTGTTTTCTTTCAAATTGTTTTTTTTTTCCAGAATTGCTTACTGCAAGTACGTGTGAGTTTGAGAGAGAGAGTTCAACTTTGGGGTAACTTTTGAGCTTTAGTTTGGGTTCCACTGCTCCCAACCATCCTAATTTTTTCACCATTGTCAAACCTCTCTCTGTAAAGATCTTTGTGAAGAAGATGGTCGTCAGAGATGATTGATGGGTGAGGTTAAGGGCATGTTTGTTGTTTCTGTTTTTTAAAATTTTTTTTATGAGAATTAATATACAGATGAAGTTATTGTAAATTGAAAATACTGATAGAGGGAAGAGAGTATATGTATAAATCTTTGTGAAAGATGAGTATTTTTGTCATAATCAAATATGAAATTTATTAATTCATCAAGTAATCTTGTAGATGGAAATGAATGCAGAGTTTTTTAGTTATTCAGCTAGTGTCTACTCATAATTTAATAGAACTTGAGGAAGAAGAAGGAGCACTTTGTCGTACTAGTTGGTGGCAACCATTTAATTTGGAATGGTTTTCACATATGATACGTGAAGTAGCGTGGTTCATAGAGTCAGATGATTTCTCCCTCCTCCGTACTCAATTTCTCCCTTCTACTTATTTCGTCTTCACCTGAGTCAATGCGATGGAGATTTCCAATTTCGAACTTACGTTTCGGGGTTAATGGAGTCTTCAACCCCCACCTACCACGTCTTCCATGGTCAAATAAAAACTGAATTACACATGGATCCAGCTGGCACAATTAAGGTAAACTTAACCGACGTTTTATGCTTCTAACAGAAACTATGACTTTTGCACTAATTTAGTAACCACATAGTTATTTTTGTATCTAAAAAACATTTGGTGTTAGATGCTCTTCAGAATAAAGTAGATGTGTATTTTTGCTCTTAACCCTTAAAGAAATTTAATTCCATGCCAACAAATTGTATATTTAAGATGGACAGTATTCCAGATGGATCACACCTCAGATATAAGTAGCCTAACAAAGCTAACAGCAAGCGCTTGTCAAAAAGCATGAGTTGTTCTCAGCATATGCTAGACTAAACAAAACTATCGTGAGCTGATCACATAATCTTCTCAAAATTACTAAACTAAACCAACTTTATATACATAAAACAAAAGCATGTGTTGATCCCAGCATCTTATAATCCATGCAAATGACTAAACTGAACCAACCTTAGCAGTAGAACATAACATCTTTGACATTGTCCATGATTGCCGGAAGAGTTACCATAACATTAGTGCTCCTACTTCCACTTCCAGAATCCAAATCTGATGTCTCACTTTCAATATAGTAGCGAGCGCGAAAGGCAGCCAAATGGGCATAGTATGCCGGAGGAACTGCAATAAACAACGTTCCTTTAGTACATGCTAACATACTAAGTAATTTGGCATGCGTATATCTATTTGGAGAGCCAAGGCAGGAATGAAAATAAAACCCGATTTTTTTTTTAAAAAAAAAATACCTATTGACACTGACTTAGTGCACCTTGCATACCTGAAAAAAAGAAAAGGTGACGGTAAGTCATTGCCCCTTAACCAAAATCCAAATTCTAAAAAAAATGAGATAATCGTTAAAAATTACGTGTAACACAGGTTATTGGTTAAAGTCTGCAACTCATCGGCTTTGAAGTTGTTTTCATCCAATAGAACATGATAGTGCGTAGGTCGGCTAGTTCCCTGTATCACAACGTTAATAATAATGTTATCTGACCTGAAAAATCTATTAACTGATAGTTTTCAAACATTTGGAAGTTAAAGGGTGAAGTTATAGTCAATTAACATCACCTTAATGCCAGCATGGCTGTTGAGGTAAAAATCAAACTCTCTTGGATGGCAAATACGAGTATCAACAACAGTGCCTTAATAGATAAGAAACACTCCATCAATAAGGCTAAATCCACACAGAAAGCCACACAACTTAATAAAAGGCAAGTAAAAAGAAAAACCTAACACCTGGCAAAATATTTCCACTTTTATCCGTCTGATCACGACTGTTATGATTAACAGGAAAGAATCGAGTGTGATGTCTTTTTTGTACCACCAAGAAGGTTACCCTTGGCTGATATCCTTCCTGTAACGAGGCACAAGCCTGATACAACATACAAAATTCTTAACTTATAGCTCGTTACATTAAAAGACTGCCTCATTCTCAGTAACTTCAACAAAAATTCAAATCATCTTAGGCTCATACCTTTCTTATGGCTTGCATTTCGTGGAGTAAAACCTGACTGAATTGGCCTTCACTAACTCCATCCCTTTCAAGCCAAAATTGAATTTGAAGAAATACATATAATTAAAAAGGGGCACACAAATTTTAATATAAATAAATAAATATATATACCTGTAGAATATAATCCTGTCTGGCTTAAATTTGGTTGATTTATAGAATGCCACGAGTAGCTCCCTGCCCAAAAGAAAAAAGAACAAAACAACCAGTCAAGACACCCTGACAGATGTGGGGTAGAAATGTGCATCTTACCCTTTACCTGATCATTCCACCATGTACAACCCCCTTGTCAGGATCCTGATAAGTTTTGTGGAGATCTAGTATGATCTCTTCTCTGTGTGCCTGGGCAGAAACAATTCCACGATACTTAGTGACCTCTGGCCAATCCATGGATGCTACTACCTGCACAATATACTCAAATAATCAAACAAAACACTTATATAGACCGTAACATTGCTGGTGTATACAAAATTTATCATTTGTAATGGCAAAGCTTACCGCTGCTATAGAAGGGCTTGAGTCCTCCCCTGGTGAAGGGTGTGTTACATCCGCACCAAATATTATGGTAGGGCGATCACTCACATGAGGAATTCTCCTATGGACAGCATCCATCAAAACTGTATTGCTCCCCCCAACCTATATAATCAACACTTAAATATTTAAAATTTCAGAAATAATAAAATTAGTCAATGATTAAGCTGGTTGTTACATATTAGATAAAATTTACCTTAACATTGATCTTGAGGGCCAAATTTTCAAGATATTGCTTCTGTAGCTTTACAGCTTCCTTGGGCTGAGAGCATTGAGACACTATTCCTAATTCAGTTTCACAGATGCGTTTAATCTTTGCTGCAAGAACCACGTGACATTTTGATAAGCAACAGACCAATCCAAGTTCTAAGTTTCCATTTTAGTTTAGATCTCAACACTCACCATAAGAACCTTTAAAGTCAGGCAAGATTATAATCAACAGCTGAAGTTTCCCTTTACCAGCTTGCTTGTAAACTTCTCTAAGAACTCCCTCTATTTGACTAGGATGAGCTGACCTTATAGGAAGTAAAGGGGTTCGATTGAAAACCTAACACATTCCAATCAGGTAAAGAGAAATTGTTAGTGAATTGGAACAAGAAATAGTCAAGCAATGAGATAGTATAAATAAAATAAAACTTACCAATCCCTTACTGGTGCACATACTTATCAACTCATTACAGAATTGATGCGGCAAATCTCTGCTCACTCGTGTAGAAAAGTTGAGACAGGTCCAATATTGCACATTTCCAGCATTATACATTTTCTACAGAATTGCCAGAAAAGTTTAGTGCAGTGAAATAACCAGCAACAAATGATCTGTCTAGAAATAAAACATGTTCTTTCCAATTTAATTACACATATCATAGCGCAATCCTATGATCAAAGACAATGAACCATGTAAAAGTTGCCTATTGAATAAGAAAAGGAATGAAATTCTACGAATTCAACAGTTCCAGATAATGAACATTCTGGAATCAGGCAGGATTTTACATAACATGGTAGAAACACCTATACACTTCACCTTGTTGATCATGTTCCACTGACCCCTCGAGGGTTCAACAATTGCTTCCTTCCCAGTTTCATGATATTTAAGCTGCAGTAACAAAAAAGATTAAAGAAAGGAAAATAATGTAACACGTCCATCAAGCAAAAGTCATTACTTACCCTTGGAGGAGGCAAAACACGTGCATCACACAATGCCAGTTCTTCACTCACTTTAATTCCAAATTCTTGCACGAGCTTGTCTCTGTTAAAATTGTTACGTCTGGCCATCTGCAATGCAGTAAAGATAAATATTGAATCCAGAAGCCTACACTAATACATCAATCAAATAAACATGACAATAAATGTACCCCTCTGATTTCGTTCTCCCTGTCAAGAGGTCGTTGACAGGTTGCTCTCAAAAGAGCAGTAACTTGCCTCTCATTCAGTTTCTTTGAGTACCTTTGCCCAGCAGCTATCTTGCAAAGCTACAATGTAAAGGAAAAACATATTAGACAAGGTTGAGGTCTAAGATAGAATCAATGAGGCAGGATATTCATAGGAAGAAATATGAAGAGAAAAACCTCCATAGGCAAATAAATGGGTTTTGCATCATTCCCGGCTTGGATGGCAGGAAGAGACAAATACTTAAGCTCAACATTGTACTTCTCGTGAAAATATCGAACAACAGTTGTTTTCGTTTTCTTGTCATCAAGAGTGAACCTAAGAAATTTCAAAACACAAATTCCAAATTAGATTAAGATGTAAAGATACAGCATCTCTAGTCTCTTGCTATATAAACTTGCTCACACATTATGTAATTTACTTATTTCATAGATAGCAAATGCCACAAATTTTTCTTCACTAAAAAACACTATCTTACTTTACATACACGAAGTGAACTATCAATTTAGCAGCACTTTTTGATAAAGTAAATGTAAAAACAATAGAAGGCTAAAATACAAGAAGCTCACATCAACTCACTCAGTGGCTCCTTTGAGATACCAGTAATCATGTAACTTCTAGTAACATGACCATTAGTAAATTCTACCTTTACTCTTCTCAAAGCTCTCTTTACCTGAGAAGAGGACAAACAAGAGCATTAATCACACATCATCAATTTTAGCACAAAACCTATACACTCATTACTCTTAAATCAAGATCATAGAAACAGATACAAATACCTTAATTCTGTCTTGATCAGACAGACGCCTCGAAAAATTAAAATTAAAGTGCTTTGCAATAAACTCAGTCACAAAGATGTTTTCATAAAATGCCCTTGCTGATACATCTGCAACATGAGGTTATCCCTCTTAGTTAGAGATGGGTAACTAACTTAAAACTTGAACACAAATCATGGGTAAAGAACTATCATAAACATAGAATGAAGTATGACCAATATTAAGGGAAAGTCCCATCTGGGTCGGGCGAAGACTTTGATAATATCCTCTCCAATATTCTATTCCATCACCCAGCTCACCAGTTTGACCCAAACTTGGTGAGAAAAAAGATCTTCCAACAACAGTATACCTACAAACAAAAAGTTCACCACGTAATTTATATAAATAAAAGCAATAGGTTTGCACTAGAATAGACACGATGACAGAAACTGGATAAACTAATGCACACACTTTTCAGACGGTGATGCCCTCAGGACAACATCAAGGGCTTGAATTGTTTCTTGAGGATTGTCCAGCTGTTGATTTCTTAGAAACTGCTGCAAATGATGGAGATCGGCCTTGGAAGCATAACGAATGGTAACCTTAAACTCGCGGTCACGTTTGTTCCTGTGTTTCAAAGATAATCGAGTTTATAATAAAGAAAAAACAGTTGGATTGATTAATACTGGCGCTTGAAGAAACACACCTCGTTGAACTAGAAGAACTGCCTTGTTCATCTTTGGCTACCAACTTGACAACAAATTCCTTTGACACAAAGGGCAAAGGACCTGCTGTGAAAAGACTCTTCCGGCCATCAAAAGCTGGTATTCTCTTGTTCATATGTGACACTCTGTGCATCTCAACTAGTTGACTCATCACTTCTCTATTGATTTTTTTAGATGTGATTTCCGGAGTAATGGATACCTAATGACAAGATGAAATGGTCAGGCTCATTCCAAAAACTAAAGAAAAATTGAAGTCATGCAGCTGTAACCAGCCATAATTATTCGTCAATTCACATACCACTCGTCAGCATTAACAACGTAAAAGGGGACGAAATGCGTACAAGCTAATAAGGCAAATAAAACAGGAGAAAAACAGATTCGCATTTTCAAGACACCGATAAAGACTAGCCACTGACCAAAAATGATCACCAAAATATTGAATACTGTTAAAACAAGAGTTGGTTTTACAAACATCATAGTGGTGGAGATCGTTATCAGCCACGTCGACCAGGAAGTGATTTGCACGGACTTGAACTTTTTTCCCCATTCTACCAAAATCTGGTCGGTCGGGAAATCTCGTGGCCTTTGACGATGACGGCGCCGGAGACTGCAATGTTAGCTGCCCCAACTCATCAGTCGGAGCAGGAGAGGGAGCGGCGCCTTTTGGCCTAGCTGGAGCACCATCAGGACCCCGGGCAGATTGGGATGGCGCCGGAGAAGGTTGGTGCTGGGGTTGCTTTCCGCCGCGGCGAGACATTGTGGTGCAACACTTGAATCACAAGAAAGCTGTGGCAGGGAGTGTGGGATTTAGATCAAGACGGTGAGGAGTAAACAGGGGAAAGAAGAGGCAGGTTCAAAATGCAAGATGGAAAGAAGGAAGACGAAGGAGTCAAGCTATAATGCTGATGTGATGAATGGAGTGTGTATATGTATATAAACCGGCAAGGAAACGGGGAATAAAGACCACTAACGGAAGACGTGGAAATATGGAAAGCGTAAAATGGGGGACGGGGAAATATCAAATATGACTCTTGGGATCGCCTAGCCTGAATGTGCAGGAAGAATAAAACAAAGGAGGAGTGGGTGAGAGAAAACTTTTTTCCCATTATAAAAATTACCGGTATATTAGTACTCCTATTGATTTTTTTTGCTCAAATGTACTCCTATTGATTAACTATATTAAAAATAAAACAAATTAGAACTAGAAAAATTTGGAAAAAGAAAATTGGGTGGGAGAAAGAAATGGTGTGATGGGGTGTGGGAGTGGCGGAAAAGAAAGAGGGGGAGGGAGCGCGTGGAAGGCGGGAGTAAAATGCCTAGAAGGAGCCGCTGGCACAGAAGGTGGTGAGAAGTGTGAGGCGAACACCACCATCAGTCCATCACGAAGGAGAAATTCTTAGGTGCATCCAGGGTACACGTAATTTGTGCACTGACCAATGAAATGAGAACATGTCAGGCAACTTTATCTCATGTGGCAGCCTCCGTGTCACACCCCAGTCTTAAAATTTTTAGGGTTAATGTAGACAAATTGAATTAGAGAGAATAATTAGGGAGAAAGAATATATGGAATGAAGTATATTCAGAATTGAGCAATGTGCTCTACAAAGTATACATTGTGACTTGGTTACAAAGATGAGGGTAGGGATCCCCTTATATAGATTAGGGCCCCCTAACTAACCCTCTAACTAACTTTAATCACTAACTAATTGTAAACTAATCTTATTTAAACCCTTATATTCTAACAGTTAAGGAGCAATTTTACACACGAGTTTTACTCCCGGGAGCGCCCAGCACCACGAGCTTTTCTCTGGAGCAAAAGTACACACGTGGTTACGTTTTGGGAGCGCCCAGCACCACGGCGGTTAGTTGACCGTTAGTCAACCGTTAAGTTGGATGGAAATGAACAGTAACTCGGGTAAAATTACACTTTTATCCTTAGTTTTAAATAAAAATTACCCTTTTGTCCTAAGTTTTTTTTAAAAAAAAAACTAAAAATACCCCTACCCCGGTGGGCCCCACCCCCAGCCACCCCACCGCCGGCGGCTGGCCACCGCCTTCTTTTCTTACCGTCAGCGTCCACGCTGCCATCCAACTTAACAGTTGATTAACGGTCAACTAACTGCTGTGGTGCTGAGCGCTCCCAAAATGTAACCACGTGTGTACTTTTGCTCCAGAAAAAAACATGTTGTGCTGGGTGTTCCTGGAGATAAAGCTCATGTGTAAAATTGCTCCTTAACCCAAATTTTTACATGGATGAGTAACTCAAAATTTTTGAAATGCGCCCATGAGAGGAGGAAAGAGAGATGAGGGGCCGTTAGGGTGAGAGGGGGAAGGAGGGGTGACGTGATTGGGTGAATGGGTGGCCTGAGTTGGGGATTTGTGCGAGTAAAAGAGATATGCAGAGAGACAGAGAAGATTTAAAAGGCACAGACTACTTCTAAACAAATTATTAAAATAAGAGAGACTGGGGTGTCACACGGAGGCTGCCACATGAAATAAAGTTGCCTGACATGTTCTCATTTCATTGGGCAGTGCACAAATTAGGTGTTGCACTGAGTGCACCTAAGAATTTCTCATCACGATGATTTCCAAGCACGCATCTCAGCATCCCCGACACAACGTTTCGCTTTTATTCCTTTCTTCCCTCCAAAACCTATCCTCACTTTTCGCTCTCCCCATCCTATGAGTCATTTTTTAATTCCACCCCAATTCATTCATTATTTATTCTATTTATATGTTTCTTTTAACTATTTTCTTAGGTCTTTATTATATAGTATCAACTAATAACTGTATTTGATCTTTTTTATATGGTATTTTTTGTTCTCAATGAACATTAATTATTTTTTTATATATGCTCATAATTAATAAGAGTAGTGAGTGAAAGTAATAATTAATATGATATTGGAGCTTAGTGCAATTAATAGATGTAATATTGAAAATTACTTAAATTTTAGGGTAACTTTATTCACTTCAATTGTTTTTATTGGTTTGTGAGAATGATTAGTTGGTGTCTTATGATAAGGACCAGATGGAGTAAATTACTTATACTAATAAGAGGTAGTTAACTCAATAATTATGCGGTAAATTTTCAACTTTATCTTTATTTATGAATGCGTATTTTTTAGCTCTTTCTTCTCGTTTATTTTCATTGATACAACTAATAGGAACAAAATTGTCACAATCTCATTTACTATCCTAAAAATGGACTTATAAATAAGATAAAATTTATTGATCAAAAAAGACTTATAAATTAATTACCAGTTAAACCCATCCTATAGGTTCAGGCAGGAGGCAGCCAACCAAATCTATTTCGGTGCTTAATTATTTAATTTTTGACATGATTATTTCCCTAATTTGTGATAATGAGAAACTTGGTTGATGGTGTCTTGTTCCTAGGCTAGGGTGCCCTCTCCTATTTGAATTGTCTATCTTTATTTTTTTTTAAATATCATTTTAATAAGTACAAAAATCTGAAATAAAGATAATCTTTTAACTATTGATATTTTTAAAAAAATAAATTTTTATTTAAAAATCAGCTTTTTAAAAAAATGAAATCTAAATAGTACAAGTGACAACGCGGAAACCGGTTCGGACAAGGGTGGCTCGCCCCCATATGACGCGTTTTTCACTTACCCTCATGACTCTGCCTTTCCTTTCCTTTCCTCTTCTATTCTATATTCTCTCTCCCACGTCACCACCACCCCGGGCCCCTCCATGTGATTGCGACCCACAACGGCCTCGTACGGACTTGCACTCCCATTCACCCACTTTCCTTTTCAAATTCTTCCCCCACTTTATTTACATCGTATAATCCAAATGCTCAAGTCCTGTGGTTACGAGGCCACATTGATGTTCACACTTCACAGGTTTTTTTTATAATTAATTTATTATTATTTTGATTTCTGTTTTGAATACCATTTTCAGATGACACAGTCACGTAACCCATTTCAGCGTTTTGAGGTTTGGTACCAGTAAACTCCACCTTGTCGCTCATACACGGTTTTGGTAAACCTGCATTCTTCCTCCTTATTCGATCTCGGGATAAAAAATACGAATAATATTTAACTGATATATCCATGAGTTTTTAGTAGTTGAGCATCTGTTATTCCGTCAATAATATATTAAATATCAATTATAACAAATAGTTCATCGCACAATATGTAAATATAATATGATATGATTTAGTTTTTAAAGTATGGATCCAAAAATAAAAGGTGAGCGTGGTGCTTTATCGATAAAGAGAGTTTAAATTTGACCCAAAAAAAGATAAAGGAGTTTAAAGAAAAAGGTAGAAATAATCTATTACATCAAAATGGGTGTGATTACTCAAGGGGGAAGAAAGCAGGTTAGAAAGGCCCCACTCCGTGGACACTGAATCGACTAACAACAGGGCTTGGCCAAGGTTGACTCGATGAAGAAGCCGAGGACTCATGTCCCTGGGCCCTAAGAAACTTCTTGTGTAAGATTTGTATATATTTGGCAGTATTTTTTAATTTTAGTTTTGCCACCATCTATATTTTTTAATTTAAATTTAAGGCTAGAGTATACGTTTGGTTGTTTATGTTTGCCTCTGGTATCATTTTAGTCCCTTAAGTTTGTAAAGTATACGTTTGATCCCTGAAAGTTAACACCGTTAGTTTAACTTAACGGAAAATACTAACTCAACAATTTTTAGCGATAACTGTACAATTAAATGCTGACTAAACATGCTTATATGTTAATATTTTAATAAATTAATATTTTAAATCCAATTAGTTGAAAAATATTTAATCTTCACAGACAAAAAAAAAGTATTTAATCTTTACAAGCAGTGAAAAACCGTATAATAGTCCGTGAAAATTAAATATTTTTCAATTAATAAGATTTAAAATATTAATTTATTAAAATACTAACATATAAGCATGTTTGGTCAGCATTTAATTGCACAGTCATCGCTAAAAATTGTTGAGTTAGTATTTTCCGTTAAGTTAAACTAACGGTGTTAACTTTCAGGGACCAAACGTGTACTTTACAAACTTAAGGGATTAAAATGATACCAAAGGCAAGTATAAAGGACCAAACGTATACTTTAGCCTAAATTTAAAGTTGCACACAACACCAGATTATCCTAAAGTGTCCTGTTATTCATCCAATTCTTCAAAATACATTTTAAATGAATTTTGGCTTAAAATATTTTGTGGTAGGTCTAGCGCTATAAAATTTTTATTAAAAAACATTTTAGAGGGTTAGATACACTTTCATTCAAATAACTATTTAGAGGTTAACAACTTTCATTCAAATAACTATTTAGAGGTTAACAACGAGATTAAAAATGCTTCCAAAAATACCTTATGAGCAAAATTTCTCATGAAAAATAAACACTTTAGAGATAAAATTGAGTCACAAAATAATTTAGGATCCTGGACGTACTAAAAAAAAAACTAATTTAAGATGCCAGACAAACCACTAAATACTTTAAAATACTGAAATCGTATCATTTTTATAAGGAACAATTACCCTTGTTTTGAAATAGTGTACATAAGAGTTTTTTTTTTTTCTTGCTCGAGACATGAGAGATAATTGATAAAACTTTGTTGTGCAGATAATGAATAAGTGACATATATTTAATACGGATAAAAATATAAATGACTAGTTTAAAATTTATAATAAATAGAATTTATTTCTTATATCAGGGATAACTCATGTAAAAGAGAATTTGTTTATAAAAGGAGGCGATGTAGTACTTATAAGGGATAGGGGTCTTATTTGCTTTAGAAGTTTTCGCTTAGAAGCATTGGGCACTCGAAAGTTTTTTATGGAGTAAAATTGTCTCGGAAGTTGACAAAATGGAGCAATTTTGCCGTAGAAGGTTTTTATTATTATTATTATATATGAGCAATTTTACCATTGAAGTTTTTTTAGGAACATTTTTGCCATAGAAGTTTACAAATTAGAACAACAATTTAACGGTTAAAATTAACAGAAGGGCAAGATTGCTGTATTTTTAAAACTTCCAAGACAAATAAAACCCTTATCTCTACTTATAATTCACAGTATTAGATCACCTTAGCTCTTCGTCTAATAATACAAAACACTTCCAAAAACTTATGGAACGTAATCTTACTATCTTGAGATTGTTTATATTTCTTTAATCTTATTTACAAAGCACTTTTAACAAGTTTCGTATGGATTAAGAAAACTTTAAGTCTTAATAGCTTTGCCTTCAAATAAATAACATTACAACTTTATCACTATTTGCACGTTATTTACACATTGTTTAAGAAAATAACAATAAATGATAAAGTTGTATTATGATATAATAAAAAAGGAACATTTTTTTTTAAGTCCTAAAGAATTAAGAAAATATCAAAAAAGTCCTAAGAAAAATTTAGATGTCAGAAAAGTCCAGTTAACTAACTCCTTCCATAAAATTAACAATTTTCATATGTGGGATTAATAACTCCATATGTGATATTCGTAGTAACTTTTTAGGATTTTTCTGACATCTGAATTTTGTTTAGGACCCTTTTAACATTTTTTTCTCTCTTAAAACTTGAAAGGAATATTCCTTAATAAAAAATTAGGGAAAATTCCAGATAAATACCAATTGAATTTGTAAAACCCTTAGAAGTCCTCCGAATTTACAAAAAGACTGAGAGGTACCAAGGACCTATGAGGGATATGCAAATTCGCGTGAAATTACTCTTTTACCCTTAGTTTTAAAAAAATCAAAAAAAAAAAAAATAAAATACCCCTCTCCGGTCGCCGGAGGGCCACCGGCGGCTGGGTGCCGGCCGACCACCGCCACCGCGGCTGGGTGCCAGCCCGCCACCGGCCATCGGTGGGTTTTTTGGGGGTGGGGGTTTTTTTAGTGGGGTTTAAACAAAATTAAATTTTGAAAGTGAAGAGGTGGGGTTCGAACCCCACCTCTCAAAGGAGCCAAGTGCCCAACCAGTTGGGCTACTTGGCTCATTTGATATATATATACAATAATAAATATATTAATGCATGAAGTTCTTGTGTCTATTTCTGGGCAACAATGCATTATTACAAGTAGAGCATCGAGAATTACCATTAGAGCATCGTCATTTACCATTGGAGCATCGCGATTTACCACTGAGTTTTTTGGTTTTTCATTGTTGCCAGGAAATAGACACAAGAACTTCATGCATTATTACAAGTAGAGCATCGAGAATTACCATTAGAGCATCGTGATTTACCATTGGAGCATCGTCATTTACCACTGAGTTTTTTGGTTTTTTCATTGTTGCCCAAGAAATAGACACAAGAACTTCATGCATTATTACAAGTAGAGCATCGAGAATTACCATTAGAGCATCGTGATTTACCACTGAGTTTTTTGGTTTTTTCATTGTTGCCCAGGAAATAGACATAAGAACTTCATGCATCATTACAAGTAGAGCATCGAGAATTACCATTAGGGCATCGTGATTTACCATTAGAGCATCGTGATTTACCATTGGAGCATCAATTCCATTTAAAAACCAAAAAACTCAGTGGTAAATGACGATGCTCCAATGGTAAATCACGATGCTCTAATGGTAATTCTCGATGCTCTACTTGTAATAATGCATGAAGTTCTTGTGTCTATTTCCTGGGCAACAATGAAAAACCAAAAACTCATGGTAAATCGCGATGCTCCAATGGTAAATCACGATGCTCTAATGGTAATTCTCGATGCTCTACTTGTAATAATGCATGAAGTTCTTGTGTCTATTTCCGGCAACAATGAAAAACCAAAAACTCAGTGGTAAATGACGATGCTCCAATGGTAAATCACGATGCTCTAATGGTAATTCTCGATGCTCTACTTGTAATAATGCATGAAGTTCTTGTGTCTATTTCTTGGGCAACAATGAAAAACCAAAAACTCAAAGGTAAATGACGATGCTCCAATGGTAAATCACGATGCTCTAATGGTAATTCTCGATGCTCTACTTGTAATAATGCATGAAGTTCTTGTGTCTATTTCTTGGGCAACAATGAAAAAACCAAAAAACTCATGGTAAATCGCGATGCTCCAATGGTAAATGACGATGCTCTAATGGTAATTCTCGATGCTCTACTTGTAATAATGCATTGTTGCCCGGAAATAGACACAAGAACTTCATGCATTAATATATTTATTATTGTATATATATATCAAAGGAGCCAAGTAGCCCAACTGGTTGGGCACTTTGCTCCTCTTTGAGAGGTGGGGGGTTCGAACCCCACCTCTTCACTTTCAAAAATTTAATTTTGTTTAAACCCCACTAAAAAACCCCCCACCCCCAAAAACCCACCGGTGGCCGGCCGGCACTCCAGCCACGGTGGCGGTGGTCGGCGGCGGCGGTGGTCCCTCCGGCGGCCGGAGAGGGTATTTTATTTTATTTTTTAAAACTAAGGGCAAAAGAGTAATTTCACGCGAATTTGCATATCCCTCATAGGTCCTTGGTACCTCTCAGTCTTTTTGCAAATTCGGAGGACTTCTAAGGGTTTTACAAATTCATTTGGTATTTATCTGGAATTTTCCCAAAAAATTAATGACATGTTTTATAAACAATATTAGAAAATACGCAAACCTCCCAGTGCACGGTTTAAGATTATGTGACCCGGCACATTGCTGCCACGCAAGTGCGCGAAAACCCATGACCTTTTGATGACAATCATTATGTTCCCTTTGTCTCGCAAAACGTACAAAAAATTACTCTATTTTTTTTTTTTTAATAAGAAAAATTACTCTATTTTGGATCATTCTAAACAAGCACAAAGGTTTTCCCCCAATCATAAAAGGATAAATGATTCTGACTCTATTTATAGGTTTAAATTATTTAATTCTTATATATTATAGAAAAATATCTAACTCAGTAAATATACATTACATTTATATATATATATATATATATATATATATATATATATATATATATATATATATTATTTTACCCTCACTTATAAATAGGACTTTTTTCTTTTTTCTTCTCCCTTCCTTTAATAGAGACAAAATTGTAACACTCTGATCTTTTTACTTCGAAAGTGGACTTATAATAAGTATCAAAATTTTTGTAAAACTCGACTTATAAATGGATTAAAGTGGTATGTTGCCTCATACACATTTATTGTCATTTATAATTAAGGTTGTCAAATTCATAGGTTTAGATAATTTTGTGACAGTGGTGTAAGATCATATCATTAACTTGAATTATAAACTAGTGACAGTCTACTTTTATCAATAAATATGTATCAATAGTGTATAATTAACTTATTAAAATATAAAAATACAATAAATTTATTTAAATATATTTTAAATCCAAATAATTGAAATTAAATTCATCAACATTCATAATTTATCATACTCCACAAACAAACAAGTATGAAGTTTGTATATAAAGTCATTGAAGATGATTAAAACGAAAAAGCTAGCACTTTTTCAAGTGTAGGTTAACATGATTTTTTAAACTAAAAATGTAAAAAAGTAAACTTTGTATGTAAACTTATGAGCTAATACGAGTTTATAACTAATATGAGTTTAATAATGACTCAACACGATTCTGTTAGGTAAAACTGATAAATTTGAATAGTTAACTCATAAGTTTGACAATAATACTTATAACTCATAAATTTGTATCAACTACTAATTCTCTCACTGGTAGAAAAAACTACTAATCTTTTAAGAAGATTATGCTCCATATTGATACATTGGATGCCATTCATTTGTGTTCTGGTGTAGAACACAGATTGTCTAGCCCTGAAGGGCTAGGATGTTGATGTTGATTGGGACTTGACCTAGGAGCGATTCCTAGGGCCTACGTACCCTAAAGAGGGATCAAAGTCCACGTAGTTCGAGGATTGATGGAGGCATTTAGCCTAAGGGCGTGGGGTGTGCGCTCTGTGTGCAGTATATGCAATTGAGAGAGAGCGTAGAGATCGAAGATGTGTACCTGTTAGGTTAACCATCTATATATAGAGGTTACCTGTTGGTTTTGGGCTCATGGGCCCTCTATTTGTGATAGAGATTTCCCTTGATTCTCTCCTTGATTGTAGGTTGGTTATGATCTTATCTGATCTGCTGGCGATCACGATAGATCTACCTGTTGTTGGGCCGCATCGCTAATGGGCCTTATATAAAATCCGTAACAGATGCCCCCCAGCCCGGTAGTTCAAGGTTTTGGACTGCCGGGGTGTATGATGTCGTCCTGGATAAGTCATCCGAGGTGTTGCCCATCTCCTGACGTCTGCGTCAGGCTAGGACTTGTTGAACTCATTTCCCTGGGTACGTGGTAACGTTACAATGTCCGATGAGCCGGGGCGGCGTCCTGCGTCTCGTGAAGTGTCATGATGACGACCGACGGCTTGAGAAATACCGTGGTGATTACCGACGGCCGAAGGGAGACCGAGGTAATGAACTCCGGCCCTAGGAAGGCCGTGGTGAGAACCAACGTCCTAAGGGTCCGAGGTGGTAGACAACTGTCGAGGTCGAATGATATTGCCGAGATTGTATTCCCACAGGCTGAGGATCCGGATTACTAACCGCGGGCCTCAGGTTAATTGGTATGACTGAACCCTCTGATTTTGCCATGATTGCGTGTGACACCTGGCTTTCGTGGATTGGATTTCGTCCATCCAGCTTAATTTGCTTTCGTAGCAATTTATCCAAGCTAATTGTCCGGTTTATATTCTCATTTTGGATGCTAGTCTGTTGCCCCTGACTTGGTAGTTCAAGTCTTTGAGTTGTCGGGATGTTAACCAGGGTTCGGTGTAGCAGGGTCCGTCCTTAAAATTCATGCGGAGCCGGGGTTTAAAACAAATATGGTGTAACCGGGGTCCGCATTTTGCTTCCAAACTTTTTGACGTTGCAGAAATAAAATTCGCATTTCAGTCCCTCTGCAAAACCTTTTAGGAGTTCCACTTAGGTCCCTGTATGAAACCTTTTAAGAGTTTCACTTAGGTCCCTGTACGAAACCTTTTAAGAGTTTCACTTAGGTCCCTTTACGAAACCTTTTGAGATTTTCACTTAGGTCCCTGTACGAAACCTTTTGAGATTTTCGTTTAGGTCCTTTTATGAAACCTTTTGAGATTTCGTTTAGGTCTCTCTATGAAACCTTTCAAGGTTTGCGCTTAGGTCCCTATGCAAAACCTTTTAAGATTTGCACTTAAGTCCTTTGGTGAAACCTTTTGAGATTTCGTTTAGGTCCCTGTGCGTAAATCTGAAGAGCCGCCACCCTTTATCGTTACGGCATACACAGATGCCAGAATTGAAAAGTTGGGTTCCCAAGGAGAAAAGATGGCTCAAATCTGGGTTCCCAAGAAGAGAGGATGAGAATCCTGCTCAAATTTGGGTTCCCAAGAAGAGAGGATGAGGATCCTTTATTCCACATTGCTCAATTGCCCGCATTTAAATTTATACCATAATTGAAAATTCTGGGTTTCTAGGAGAGAGGATGACGATCCTTGAGGAGGGAGGATGAGAATCCTGCCTACTATCTTCTCATCATGTGAATTCACGAAGAAACAGAAAAAGAAAACCCATGAGAATAGGGCATCTAAATTTATACCAGAATTGAAAAGTCTGGGTTTCTAGGAGAGAGGATGACGATCCTTGAGGAGGGAGGATGATAATCCTGCCTACTAGTTTCTCATCATGTGAATTCATGAAGAAACAGAAAAAGAAAACCCATGAGAATAGGAAAGATGGCTCAAATCTGGGTTCCCACCCAGAGAGGATGAGAATCCATCTGGGTTCCCAAGGAGAGAGGATGAGAATCCTTCATTCCACATTGCTCAATCTGGGTTCCCAAAAGGAGAAAAGATGGCTCAAATCTGGGTTCCCACCCAGAGAGGATGAGAATCCATCTGAGTTCCCAAGGAGAGAGGATGAGAATCCTTCTGGCAGAATTGAAAAGTCTGTCTTCCCAGGAGAGAGGATGACGATCCTTAAGGAGAGAGGATGAGAATCCTGCCTATATCTTCTCATCATGTGAAGACACGAAGAAACAGAAAAAGAAAACCCATGAGAATAGGGCATCTAAATTTATGCCAGAGGTGAAAAGTGTTGTCGTTTTAGGACCATCGTTGGTCATGGGAATCGAAATTTATAAATCCCCACGGTCGGCGCCACTGTTCTGGTGTAGAACACAGATTGTCTAGCCCTGAAGGGCTAGGATGTTGATGTTGATTGGGACTTGACCTAGGAGCGATTCCTAGGGCCTACGTACCCTAAAGAGGGATCAAAGTCCACGTAGTTCGAGGATTGATGGAGGCATTTAGCCTAAGGGCGTGGGGTGTGTGCTCTGTGTGCAGTATATGCAATTGAGAGAGAGCGTATGTTGGTTCTGATTAGTTTTGATGATGTCTTGTATAGATGCCATTAAGAGCAAAAAGATTGTATATTATACTTATCTTCTACATTGACTAACTACAATATATTTGATGTAGATTAGTCCAAGATTAATTATAGAGATTAATCAAGAAAGAAGAACTTGCTCCATGTGAAGAGATTAATGATGTGAAGTTTAATGATGGAGATTAATCAAGATGAGATCTAGAAGAATGAAGAACTTGCTGAATATAATGAGAATATCATTATTCATGTTCCTAGATTAATACTAGAAGTCTCCACGGTGATATGGAAGTTGGAACGACTCAATTCGGACTTAAAATGATTAAAAATGAGCTTCAGGATGAATTGCCTTGAACTTCTGTCAATACCCTAGTATCCAACATCCATTCGCAAGTATTAGGCTTCAATTATTCAGTATGACACTTCAATACTCGAGTATGGTACTTGGCTACTCGAGTATGGTGCATAAACAACTGCTTCTGTGCTTAAATCCCGACAATACCCGAGTATGGATCAACAATACTCGAGTATGACTCGATCAGCTCTGTTCTACGTTCAGCTTCGGGCGACCTCCGGTAATTTGACAATATCTCCAAAACCAGAGATCTGATTGAGGTGAAACTAATTTTGTTTGAAACTAGACTTCCAAGCGGTCCTAGTCGCACAAGATTCAAGTCCAAAGGAGGTCAGATGAGAGAGCTATGAATTGTTGAATATGACAGATACATCACCGTCATACTGCTGACCAAGCCTCAATGTTTTGAGTATATCTCACAAACTAGAAGTCCAATGAAGCTGAAACCGGTGCCATTTGAAAGTAGACTCAAAGGGCTTTCCAACAAGACTTGAACCAATCAAATCGGAGTTCATACCAGGAAGTTATGATCTTCGAAAGTAGACACTCACACAGGATAAGTTATACCCGAGTATGACATTCACATACTCGAGTATTGACGGAGAAAACCAGTTCGCACTGTCAAGATATCATATCATGATTTTGATATTCAATTCAATTTAATATACTCTTTAATGATTTGATTCCTAATCATTGACCTCAGTGATTTGTGAATACTAATATTAAAGTGCAGGATTATGAGGAATCAAATTGGGCAATTCGATTTACGCGTTTTGAGAATATCTCTGCAAAATGGAAGTTATCAACAAATTGATGCAGGAATAATGAAGCAGGGCGAGTGAAATTCATACACATCAAAACGAATTCGTTGCTAACATTATGACCATTATGATATTGCCAAATAATCCTCAAACGAATTGAAGTGAGATTATGCGAGAGATAATGGAATGTTTTTGAATTCAAACGGTGGAGTTCTTCAACGGACACCTTCATCCAACTAGTATAAATATGAAGCCATGGGGGCTCAAAGAAGACACACACATGCAGCAGAACAAACGATCAAAGAAAGATACTCTCCGAGCTTGGTTTCGCCAATCTCTTGAGTGATACTTTCGAGATACTTGCTGAAATACTTTCGCAATACTTTCAAATACTTTCTAAGATTGTGTCACCACTTGTTCTTCAAGCTTATGATCATCTGCTCTTAGAGAGAGTTATTCATCTATTACTATTTCTTGTAAGAATCTCGAGTATTGAGACTTTGAGATTGGGTCTTTTGATTGCAACTTGTAAGGGGAGTGTTATTCAAAAGAGAGGAATTGCTCCAAGAGTTACGAGTGTGTAATCAAGAGGGTGTATCAATTACAACTTGTAAGGGGGAGTGGAGTCTGAAAGTGAGAGGATCATCCTTCGTTTATAGAGTGTGTAATTGTTCTCAAAAGGATAGTGAATTGAAAATCTCAAGTGGAACTTGAGGACTGGACGTAGGTCAAGGATTGGGCGAACCGGGATAAATCACGGTTTGCATTCTCTCTTCCTTATCTCTTACATTCCAGCATATATGTTTGAATGATTGCTTATCACCTTCTAAATTATTATTGTCATTCAAACTACCTTCACAATTTGCGAAAGTTCTTATAGTTCTAAGTTTTTAATCAAACACCCAATTCACCCCCCCTCTTGGGTTATAGCCAAGTCTTTCATTTGGTATCGAGCTAGGCTCTTGTTTAAAGGACTTCACGATCTCAAGAGTTATCAATGGCTATTTTTGAGAGTCGTTCGTTTTCGAAGGTTTTGATTATCTTGTTCCACCGTTTTTGAAAGATATTGATTTTTGGTTTTGGAAAGCTAGAATGATTAGTTTTGTTAAAACGTCGATTTTGATATGTGGAATGTTTTTACAAATGTCTTTGATTTTAAACCGAGAAAGGATTGGACAGAAAAAGAAAAGAAAATGTTTTCATTGAATATTAGAGCAATGAAAATTTTGTATAGTGCTTTAACCGAAAATGATTTTATAAAAATCAAATGTTGCTCTAGTGCTAAAGAAATTTGGGATACTCTTGATTCTATTTATACTTCTAACAATTGTGTTGAAATTGAAAGTGTTGATAGTTCATTTGAAACTATAAAGTGCATATCCACGATTGATGAACAATTGGAAGTAGAAGAAGGAGAAATCTTAGAACACTTCTATGATCTAGTCAACATGAAAGAACAAGAAATTGAGGATTCCCAAGGAGAGCGATCATGGACAATTATGATGAATCATCATCAGAAATTCAAGATACACATGTGGTAAATAATTCCAATTCTTCTTGTGTAGTTAAGAAAAATGATTTTGAACAATTGCATAAAATTGTTTTTCAACCACTTATCGATTCTATTTTGAAAAGCAAAAATGTTTTCAATCATCTTGGAAAATTTATTGGGAAGAAATATTATTCGATAAGATTTATTTAAATTTCCACTCTGACAACCAACACAATACTTGCATAAAATCTCATAATGCACATCATCATAATGTTTGCAATTATTGTGGAAAATTTGGTCATATTTCTTACACATGCTATATTAGGAGAAATTCTAATGTAAGAAATAAATTTGTTTGGGTTCCTAAAGGACAATTAAGGTCCAATACTAACAGTCAAGGACCCAAGTGTAAGTGGGTACCAAAATGTCCATCTAGTGCCTTGTGTGTGCGATTGATTCCAAAAAGACTGGACATAAAGGTACACGAAGAGGAGTCCAAGAGTTTCTCATGAACCTAAAAGAAGATTCATATCGATTAGGAAAACTCATGGAGAAGCCATTGCTACAACCTTATCCTCAAATCATAAGAAGCAATGGATACCTATAAGAAGAGTATCATCTACCTCAAAAACAAACTACCAAAGAGTACCATTCAACTATCTTGAGGAGATCAAAAAGAGGAGAATCTCTCAACTATCAACCGAAGACTCTTGAAGTCTATATCCTTAGAGAGAACTTTGCGAGATACCCATGGAAAGACATATGAAGAACCAATGGGTAAGCAAAGTCAATCCTCCAAGTACCTAAGGTAAAGGTATATAATAGTAAAACCTCCTATGCTATTATTTGAATTATATATTGAGGTTTTATATTTTGTAGCCTTAGGAATGAGCATTGCAAACTATTTTGAAATTGATTTTTTGTTTCACATCCCTTAAAAATCCACTTAATAAGTTTATAAAGAGATTGCAATGTTCAATAATTTAATTCTTTATGCATACATGATGATTTGAAAAGAAAGTATCTCTTTTATGCATAAAGTCATTCATTGTGCTCAATTATGCTGAATTGATTATATTCATAAGAGCATGTGAATTTTGGTTCCTACAAGCTAACGGTAATTGGATCCAAGTAAGGTTGGATACCTAGAAAGAAAAAGATTTATACAGTTTTGTAGGATCAAAGAAAGCTTCTCAAGAATGCAATATAGAGAAATGATCAAGTCTTGAGAAAGCTAAACAAGTTATGCTTGATGTTGATGGTGAATGTCAAAAGGGAGACATCTACATGAATCCACCTTAATCAAGCAAGCATCTACAAGGACAAGAGGCATTACGGTGATATCTAATCTTTACCCCATATTGTGATTATATGAAATTGATTTTGGGTAATGAATACTTGTCCATCATTGCATTCCTTTAGCAATAAATCATTTATGTTTTTCAAAATGTTCTCAGATTGCTAAATGGACCATAAGTGAATTTGTGCATAACTTTTATGATTGCATTCAAATGATGTTTCAAATTGGAAGTTAATGTTGTATCTTGAATGTTGGACATGCTTTAAATCGCTTGGTAGAATTTTCCCTATCAGTCACATATTGATCTTGGGTATTCAATGTGTTGCTTGAACCTCTCATTCTTTATTCTCTAACTAGTTGGACCTCATGTCTAACAAGTTGATCATATATGAGTTTCAAGCTTATCTCCTATAAAAGAATTCAATTTGATAATCTTAAAGCCAAATCATTTGGATTGATATGTACTTCATCTTTCAAGAATCCTGGTATTCTCTTAGTTGCTCAAGTACATCAGCATTTGTCTTCCATCCTTATTTTGAGTAACGTATTCATAGTCTTGCCTTGATCATTCATCTCTAAATCTAACATGCAAGATTATCTTACGGTCAATAGCAAAGTCATTGTGCTTACATACATTTCCGTTGTGCTAAGAATGTTTCTTTAGTACTCTCCTTCATATTTGTTGCTTTTGAGAAAATTCTTCTACATGTTAACCGCAATGTTCAACATGTTCTCTAAAACTAAAGCATACTGATATATTCATTAAACATGTTGACTCCCATCATGTTTAGAGTGAGCATCGATTTCCAACATATTTCAAAAATGAATTTCTTCTTACATTAAAATCTTAATTTTCGAAATGCATTATCATGATTTGAAAGAACAAGTGAGATTTGAAATAATCTGCACATTTCATTAGCATTTCGGAAAATCTAATCCCATTGGAAATTACATGCATTCTCCTCAATGACATCTATTTTATATCAAGTGTATCTATAAAGCATCAATTGAGAAATAACATTTCTTGGCATCATTTAGTTATTACCCTTTTGATTCATTGGATTGAACTTACTTGATTGGGTAAAATTATGTGAAAAGGAGCAGTTTAAGTTTTTAAAATATTTGATCATTGTTCATATTTGCTTTTGAAACTCTACTGCAATTATGTCATATTTTGTAATACTCTAAGTTATGCATTATGGCAGTATGGTTTATACTTCATAGTTAAGTCATGCAGTTTTGGCAATGTAGTCAATGCTTGATTATCTTGTTGGTTCATATACTAACTCGATTATGATTCAAACTCATTTCGCTTCGATTTCGATTTCAACTTTGATTATGATTCAAACCTTGATTTTGATGATTCGATGACTAATTCCAATTCGATTATCACTCCTACTCGATTCTTTTGATTCAATCTTTGATTCTCGATTGCAATTCCTAAGTTCAAACTTATCTATTGAATCATATGTTGAATCATTGTTTTAAGTTTTACCATTCATTCTGTGACAATAGTTCAAGTCTGAAATTTCTCAAAAGCTTAAGTCGATTTCGTTGATCATCATGAATGTTCCTAATCTCAAGTATCAAAATGAAATCATCAAGTGAACTGTCATAAAGCACTATTTCGTCTCTATACTTAAATAACTCAGAAGAATCAAATTCTTTTCAAGAAATTCAGTGCTTTGCAAAAGTTTTGGCCAAACTAGTTTTCATTGATTTCTAATGTTCAAATCCTTATTATTTGAAAACAGTTAATTGTTTACAAGTGTTGTATGCTATTTGGTCAAAGTATCATTTCAAAAAGTCTTTCACTCAATGCATTCCTTTTCTATGTGCATCACTTAAATCAACAAGTATTCTATTCCAATTGGGAAAGATGCGTGAATAAATGCACAAGGCGTGAGGCAATGCATAAAATTAGGAACTAAGATACCATGTAATAGAAGTATCACTACGGAATTACATTTGGTATGTACTAACAAATCTCTTTTGCAAAGAAAGTTTTTATGTGGCAGGAGAATTTGTTATGTACTAGGACATTCCTTAATGTGCTACAAAGAGCAATTCTAAATTAAGGAAAGATGCTTTGATGATCAATCACTTTGAAGCTACACTAAGCTCTAAAAAAGGAGGAGGAAAACTTCTTGATGCTAGCTGTGATATATTCTACAAAGTAGAAGAAAACTTCTTGAAGCCAACTGAGACATATCCAGCAGACGAGCTATATAAAGGATGTAAATGATCTCATACAAGAAGAAAGCAAGCAAATAGCCTTCATTGATCATTCATCAATTTGCAAAAACCAACATGAGCATTTCTAAACTCTACCTTTTTATATTCAGTAGAAATTTTGCACATGTTTGGTATCTATATGCTTTAATTGTGAAAGATGTTTTGAAAACCTCTCTAAAATCTCTCAATTCTTTTTATAAAAACATTCCAAATTGCATCATATTTAGAATGAAAATCGGGGAGAGAAAATTGTTGTCTTGATATATGATTAATGAGAGAAGCCATTTCTAACTTATTCTCATATTTGCCTCTTCATCTATATTTCTTCTTTACCTCTCTCTTTTGCTAATGACAAATAAGGGGAGAGAAAGGCAAGAAAAATATGTGATCTATTATATTTTCATATTCAAACATATTTTTCTTAATGTATTTGCCATCATCAAAAAGGGGGAGAATGTTGGTTCTGATTAGTTTTGATGATGTCTTGTATAGATGCCATTAAGAGCAAAAAGATTGTATATTATACTTATCTTCTACATTGACTAACTACAATATATTTGATGTAGATTAGTCCAAGATTAATTATAGAGATTAATCAAGAAAGAAGAACTTGCTCCATGTGAAGAGATTAATGATGTGAATTTTAATGATGGAGATTAATCAAGATGAGATCTAGAAGAATGAAGAACTTGCTGAATATAATGAGAATATCATTATTCATGTTCCTAGATTAATACTAGAAGTCTCCACGGTGATATGGAAGTTGGAACGACTCAATTCGGACTTAAAATGATTAAAAATGAGCTTCGGGATGAATTGCCTTGAACTTCATCAATACCCTAGTATCCAACATCCATTCGCAAGTATCAGGCTTCAATTATTCAGTATGACACTTCAATACTCGAGTATGGTACTTGGCTACTCGAGTATGGTGCATAAACAACTGCTTCTGTGCTTAAATCCCGACAATACCCGAGTATGGATCAACAATACTCGAGTATGACTCGATCAGCTCTGTTCTACGTTCAGCTTCGGGCGACCTCTGGTAATTTGACAATATCTCCAAAACCAGAGATCTGATTGAGGTGAAACTAATTTTGTTTGAAACTAGACTACCAAGCGGTCCTAGTCGCACAAGATTCAAGTCCAAAGGAGGTCAGATGAGAGAGCTATGAATTGTTGAATATGACAGATACATCACCGTCATACTGCTGACCAAGCCTCAATGTTTTGAGTATATCTCACAAACTAGAAGTCCAATGAAGCTGAAACCGGTGCCATTTGAAAGTAGACTCAAAGGGCTTTCCAACAAGACTTGAACCAATCAAATCGGAGTTCATACCAGGAAGTTATGATCTTCGAAAGTAGACACTCACACAGGATAAGTTATACCCGAGTATGACATTCACATACTCGAGTATTGACGGAGAAAACCAGATTCGCACTGTCAAGATATCGATCATGATTTTGATATTCAATTCAATTTAATATACTCTTTAATGATTTGATTCCTAACCATTGACCTCAGTGATTTGTGAATACTAATATTAAAGTGCAGGATTATGAGGAATCAAATTGGGCAATTCGATTTACGCGTTTTGAGAATATCTCTGCAAAATGGAAGTTATCAACAAATTGATGCAGGAATAATGAAGCAGGGCGAGTGAAATTCATACACATCAAAACGAATTCGTTGCTAACATTATGACCATTATGATATTGCCAAATAATCCTCAAACGAATTGAAGTGAGATTATGCGAGAGATAATGTAATGTTTTTGAATTCAAACGGTGGAGTTCTTCAACGGACACCTTCATCCAACTAGTATAAATATGAAGCCATGGGGGCTCAAAGAAGACACACACATGCAGCAGAACAAACGATCAAAGAAAGATACTCTCCGAGCTTGGTTTCGCCAATCTCTTGAGTGATACTTTCGAGATACTTGCTGAAATACTTTCGCAATACTTTCAAATACTTTCTAAGATTGTGTCACCACTTGTTCTTCGGTGCTTATGATCATCTGCTCTTAGAGAGAGTTATTCATCTATTACTATTTCTTGTAAGAATCTCGAGTATTGAGACTTTGAGATTGGGTCTTTTGATTGCAACTTGTAAGGGGAGTGTTATTCAAAGAGAGGAATTGCTCCAAGAGTTACAGAGTGTGTAATCAAGAGGGTGTATCAATTACAACTTGTAAGGGGAGTGGAGTCTCGAAAGTGAGAGGACCATCCTTCGTTTATAGAGTGTGTAATTGTTCTCAAAAGGATAGTGAATTGAAAATCTCAAGTGGAACTTGAGGACCTGGACGTAGGTCAAGGATTGGGCCGAACCAGGATAAATCACGGTTTGCATTCTCTCTTCCTTATCTCTTACATTCCAAAGATATATGTTTGAATGATTGCTTATCACCTTCTAAATTATTATTGTCATTCAAACTACCTTCAGCAATTTGCAGAAAGTTCTTATAGTTCTAAGTTTTTAATCAAACACCCAATTCACCCCCCCTCTTGGGTTATAGCCAAGTCTTTCAGCGTAGAGATCGGAGATGTGTACCTGTTAGGTTAACCATCTATATATAGAGGTTACCTGTTGGTTTTGGGCTCATGGGCCCTCTATTTGTGATAGAGATTTCCCTTGATTCTCTCCTTGATTGTAGGTTGGTTATGATCTTATCTGATCTGCTGGCGATCACGATAGATCTACCTGTTGTTGGGCCGCATCGCTAATGGGCCTTATATAAAATCCGTAACAATTTGTTATTACTTGATTGTGGGCAAGGTCATCCTATGAAAGATGAAATACAGGAGGTAAGATCCCTTATCCTTTCACACGAGGATCTACAGATTATTCATACTCATAGGGAAGCATTAAGATGTGCTGATTATTTAGCCCGATCTGCTCAAGAGATGAATTAGGATTTTGTAATTATTCCATCACAACCTTTTGAATGTATTGACTTAGTAAATCTTGAGTGTGGCAAAATGCTACTGAGATCCGTGAATGTAGTCTAATGTTAGACTTTTTGTAAACCTCAAGCCTTTGACTTGGCCAATGTATTACCAAAAAAATAAAAATACTACTACCTCCGGTCCTAATTATAAGAGCTAGTTGACTTTTTTGGAGTGATTAAGGAAGTTAATTAAATTACTTTAGAGTATTTTTATTTTTTTCTTCAAATTAATTAGTTTAACTAATAAAATAATATATAATATAAGGATACACAACATATAAAATGATTAAGTAACTTATTTAGTTTCCTTAATCTCTCTAAAGAAAGTCAACTAGCTCTTATAATTAGGACCGAATGTAGTAATTCGGGCCTACCAAAGCATAATATTTAAATTATTAAATTTGTTATAGATTAATAATTTTTTAAAAAAATTGTCCCTTTTCTCCCTCCTGAGACCTGAAGTAACGTGATTTCCTTTTTTTTTCATCTTTGAACCTCAATTAATAACAAGGTAAAAGTGAAAAAAAAGTAATTAATAACACGGCTGGTGCAATATATTGAAATAAAAAATTATTTATGGTTGGTGTGTTGTAATAAGAATGGGTTTGTAGCTTTCAGTTTTACAAATTGCAATTTTTATACTCATGAAATGTGTTTTTTTTTTTATCGAAACTAATGAAATGTTTTGTGATCAATACTTTTCTTTAAAAAAAAAATAATGAATCGACCGTATCACAAGGAATAAGCCCCAATTTATTTAGAATTATGGTGGAGTAATAGGTGATATGACTGTTAAATGGACCAAAAGAAGTAGGCTTGCTCCTAGAACAACAGGCCACAAAAAGACCCCTCGTCATTAGGTTTAACTGGTAAAGGGGTCGGATAATTTTACTAAAAAGAGGAGATTTGATTCTGGAGTTGGTCAAGGCGTTAAAGGAAACGTCTTAGCTCTTAGATGTCAAGGTAAACATCTTAGGATAATAGACGGCTTGTTCTACCCAACATTGGTATCACTTAGGAGAAATGAAGACTTCGACTTGCCACTGTAGAACCTGGAGTGGTTGCACACTTACCATCATTTCTTTATATAAAAAAAAAGAGGTTAAACACCATTATTGGGCTTTTGAGCATATCTCTCTTCGTCGTCTTTTTTCTTTTTTATTAACAATCTCTTCATAATATCTCAAAAGTTTTATTATATTTTGTTGTTATACTGATTCTATTTTTGACTTTTTGTACCAATATTCGTTTTATCATAGGGAGTGTTTTTTTTTTATCCGTCGATAATTACGGAATAGCTCTTTGAGACAATGTCATTAGATGCGACTCGAACTATTCATTTTCCTTATAGGTGTTGTTGACATTTGACAATAGTTCTACATAGCATTAGGAGGAGTTGAAAGATTCACCTTAATCATGTGACAACATAGGTGCTACTGCCAACATTTATTCTTCATAACCAATGTTTCCTCTGGTCCTTATTATAAGGTACTACCCACGGTCCTAATTATAAGAGCTAGTTGACTTTCTTGAGAGAGATTAAGGAAGTTAAATAAGTTACTTAATCATCTCATATGTTGTGTATCCTTATATTATATATTAGTTAAACTAATTAGTTTGAAGAAAAAAATAAAAATAAAATTACTCTAAAGTAATTTAATTAGCTTCTTTAATCTCTTCAAAAAAGTCAAGTAGCTCTTATAATTAGGACCGGAGGGAGTATTAATTAACAAATGTGTTTGATCTTTTTTATAAGATATTTGCTTATTCCCAAAAAAACATTAATTTTCTGTTTTCATATATGCCCCTAATTAGTAAGGGGTAGTGAGTGAAAGTAACAATTAATACGATATTAGAGTTTAATGCAATTAATAGGGGTAATATTGGAAATTACTTAAATTTTAGGACAAGTTTATTGACTTTAATTGTTTTTATTGGTTTATGAGAATTTTTAGTTGATGCCTTATAATAAGAACCAAAAGAAGTAGTTAAGAACTCTGTTAAAAAAAGACCTTGGTCTTTAATTGTGGCACGAGGCGTGATTTGTTTTATTAAATGTTGGGATCATGGGCTGTTGTTATCTTCGTACTAAATTTTTTCAATGGCATTTTTATAAATATAATAGAACTTCTAATAAGTAATGACATCCAATTGATATAAGGAGTATGACCTAGTTTTAAATTTTTGCAAAGATAGGGACAATTCCAAAGTCAAAATCTAAAAAATCTTAAATTAGTTATTTCCATTAAAACTATATTGTAATTTGTTCATCAAATACTGTAAATAACTAATGAAATATATAAAATAAAATAAAAACCGATTTGACATTTTGATATTTATACGTTTTTTTATGGAATTTCCCCACAGCATCGGCGGGTCCTGCAGTCCTGCTAAAAGAAACTTGTTGCGGAACACTTGTAACGAGTGTTTGGGAAAAATCATGGACTTGGTAAAATATCAATATATATTGTGTGGGCATTTTTTGTGTGATAGTTTCTGATGGGCCTAAAAAAACTTGAAGAAACTCTGGTCCATAAGAATGGGCTTAGGTAGATTTTCGACAAGACGCGGCAATTCTTCCATACAGTTATTGCTTTTAATACCCATTGTGCTCAGGTTCAATTGATAAAGGAGTCGAACACTCTTGTTATGAGAGAGAAAATTTGATTATAGAGTTGGTCAAGGTGCTGGGGGAGACATTCTTGGGGTCTGCGAAGTAACGGTAACCTAGGTCAAGATGGAGATATGTGTACTCTTAGTCTTGAATTCTTTACAGAGTGGGATTCAAGTGCACTGCCCTTAGACTGTGGGTGAGCCCAACCCCTCTCCTAAAATTTTTATATAATTTTTTTTATTGCTTTTAATTAATACTCCGTACTACAAGTTTAATGGGATAGAAGCATCACTCTACGAAATTTGCTAGGTTGAGAAAGTATAGATTAAAAAATGGTCATAACGCCTCTCATTGGGAATT
Organism: Acacia pycnantha; assembly: GCA_025563575.1. Lineage (NCBI taxonomy): Eukaryota > Viridiplantae > Streptophyta > Magnoliopsida > Fabales > Fabaceae > Acacia > Acacia pycnantha. Next base: position 101,133 of record JAMWYP010000303.1, on the reverse strand, counting down.
TAGATATTTTTGAAATTCTGTTCTGCGTCACTGTTAACGCAGTAAAATTAAGCTCCCAAGTCATGTCATTCATTAATCCATTCAACAAACCTTTATAAATAAAAATGAAAGAGCATATTTCCCCGCACCATATCACGTACGTGGTTGACCTAGGTGGAGGGACCTCACTCTTATTGGATAAATTAATTAAAAAGGCTTAATGTCTCCAAAAGACACGTGCATATATAAAATAACAGGGCAAGGCTGTGTTTGTTTGTTTGTTTATTTCGGTCGTGGTGTTTGGAATTGGTGGCATAATAACAGCATATGCCCACACACATCATTAGTGGTCGTGCTCGCTGCAAGCTAAGGAAGCATAATTATTGCCTTCTGTCTCCCTCTCAAACACTAACAATAACCTAACACACACAAATATGAATATTGTTGGATAGATGCATTATTTAATTTCAGGTTCCATTTAGATTGCACGTATATATATAGGGCATAGGTGGATTCCGCGTAAGAAAGATATACAATTCTAAATACGTAATTATTGTTGTTATTTGCCACCCATTATACCTACTATTTTCACCATGAGGTTTCCTTGTATTATAGAGAGTACCACTCTGGCTCTAAATCATTTCCTTCAACACTAAACACGTTATTATTGTCATATATATATCATCACCACTAATATATTATAGCTAGCTATTACATTATACATCTCCTTCTTAATTAATTGGGCTCATCAGCTTTGGAGCTCTGGGGTGTTAGTGACGAACTTGCTTATTTAATGCAACTGTATCAGCTTGGTACTCGGCGATCCAGCCTTTGATTATATTGATCTCAGTCTCTCTCTGCTTCACCAGCCATTCAGGATCACTTGGTCGCGCTTCAAGTATGTCCAGGCAATGAGATCCTGCCATTTTTTTGTCCATAAATATTATTTAATTTCGTGCATGTTAAAAAAGCATTATAAGTATATACACACACACACACACACACACGGCCGGGTGAAGGAGTAGTACCATTAATCGTGGACACAGCATTGATACTATCTGATATATCCTCCAACACTCTGCGTTTCATTCAATAATATAAAAAATATATATATATAAAAATCGCTATTTGAAGCAAACTGAATAAATCATGGAGTCATGATCAAATTTATTTTATTATCGCTAGTTGAACTGTACCCGCCAGAACTGTACGGATCTCTCAATCCATTGGAGAAGATAATGTTGCTGGCAAATCTATGGAGGATCAGTTTCAAATCCTGATGATATGAGAAAGCACCGTGTAATTAATTAAATGAAAAATAAGACACTAATTAATTAAAACGAACGTGATTATATATTATTAAGGATATGAACGTACAGGACCCCCATAATAAGTTGTCACCCAATGAGGTTGGGGAAGAACTCCATACAAACTCCTGCATTCAGCCACAAAGCTCTTCATATTGAAGGGTGCGGGTGGGAACATTGTATCGTCCCTATCATGACCGATTGGCATCACCATCTCGCTGCAACTCTGTTATTATTTGTATACATACATGTCAAATATAATATATAATTTCATTAATTTATTCACTACTGAATAAACTTTAAGCGTGTATGTGTGTGTTTGTGTATAATATGAGGCTTATTATTTACTCTCTTCAGTCCTAATTGTAAGATTAAATTTGTAGTACAAACTGCACTATAAACTTAACTTAGTCTTAATTAGGACCGGGGTTAGTATTATGTTCCCAGTTAACTAGAATCTTAACCTGCCATCTCCATCCAATGTTAGTTTCGGTGGGGTAATTGAATTGATTGGTGTCATAGCAGGACATGTTTCCGTTAAAAGCCTCAAGACCTTCAAATATTTGGCCAAGCGTATCTGTTTTATTTGCTGCTGCATCAATGGCTTCACACATCACACTGACTGGGTAATTCGGAGGTTCATTGTACTGAGCCGCATCCGTATATATTGAATCCAAGTAATTCCTCAGCTCAAAACGGTTCTCCAGTTTCCTGAAATAAGAGAAAAAAAATACTGTTTAGTAAGAGAAAGTGAGAAAAGAAAAGCTTTGTATGCTGGTGGAGAAGAAAACTAAACAACCTGCAAGTTTTAAAAGTCTTGCTGAGAATTGAAAGACCGTTAGGCATCTTAGCTACTCTGTCAATCTCAGTCCATGATTTACGTATAGTTTGGTAGCAGCTCTCACTAGCTTCCTGCTCCACCCAGAATATATAACATTAATATTATTTTTTACCTAGCATATTGTAATAAAATAATGATTTAAATTACTTTAAAATCCTTAGTGACGATATAATAGTATCCGGCTTGTGGGGCGACATCGTTGAAGTAAAGAATTGGTGCTGAGGAAGCCAGAGCACCAAGAGCAATGTGAGGATACTTTAGCCTAAACCACGAGGCTAGCACTGCATATATATAAGAAACATAAAATTAATGCTGATGATGGCATATATAAGAAAGAACAAGTTGTGTGTGTGGTGGCCTACTTCCACCATAGGATCCTCCGATAACGATGATGGGAGAAGTCTGAGCAGACAAACGTTCCTTTAAGTGTAAAAGCACAGCAGCGTAGTCTGCTATGGCTTGGGCTGAGTTGAAATAGCCTCGACTATTTGCATTCTTCATTGCTCTTTTCATGGACCCACCAAAGGGTATGGATTTCCCGTAGTATCTATGCTGCTCACAAACCATATATAATATATATCTGTGAATCATCACTTGTCTATATTATTATTAACTGAACTTAAGAGTTGTGTATGAGTTGATTGTTTGATCACATACCTCAATATAAACAATAAGAGCATTGAATTGAGGGGCGTTTTCTCTGAGAAATCCAACGACATTAATATCCTCTTCCACAGGCTCTTCTGCGCCAAGGTATGCAAAAATGGGTGCGCTTGAGTTAGGACCAGCCCAGTACTTAGAATTTATCATATACCTTTGTTGAAAAGTGGCGTAGCTGTCAGGTCTGTAGTTGAAGTGATCCAGTCTTTGGGTGTAGTAGAATGTCTCCACTTCCTCAACTGAATTCGGGGAAGACGAGGATTTTGGTTTATGTTGTTTATCCGTTTTCCTTGAAACTCCTAACCTTGGATTAATGTTGATGAGAGCATCAACACCAAGGAAGAAGATTAGGAGGAACCAGAAAAACCCTTGGAAGTAGCACATACTCCGGTTCACCACAGTCAATATTGGAGAGAGAAAGAGTCTCTTGTCCCTTGATAAGGTTTAGTTTGAAGGTAGCCCCTAGCTAAGCGCATGCTTATATATACATATACAAAAGCAGCAAGTGCTTGGTTTAAGGAATAGCATAAATATCCAAAGTAATTCTAATTATCTCTATACTCATATTCATCAATTAAATAATTAAAAGAGGAAAAGGATTATGCCAAGAAGGTGCTATACTCCACCTTAATATAAAATATAGGTGTGTAGTCACCACGTAGAAAATCCACGATGACCAATCCGAGTGGTTGTTGGTTGTAATGAGAAACGTTATTTTTAAGTCATGAAAGTGCATTGCAGTTTCAGAAAGCAAAGAAATGAAAGATGGGGTGATGCGGCAGTCATATATGAATTCGATCATAAGAACTTTAAACTATAGCTGCCATTACTTCTTTAGTCACATAACATGTCAATGACATTGGAGCCAATACTTTGTACCCGGCCACATCGCCATTTAGTTTCATATATTAAAAAAAACATGAATTCATATAGTCTGATTTAATTATAGAAAAATTATTGAAAAAAGAGTTATATTCTTTTCTTTTTTTAAGGGTGTTGTTGGTCTCGATCTGGAGCTAGCTGGTGACGTGATAGGTGAAACCAAAGCGTCGTCATCAGCAATTGCCACGAGGAGGTGGATAACTACCCGAACCTTTGAGTCGCAAAAGACCAAAAGTTTGAGTAACAAAATTCATAGAATCTAGAAAACCACGTGAGAATGGTATTTTAATTTTGTAACAAAAATAAAGGGCCTGAATTTATGGAGTAAAAGTAAACGGGCTTTCTAATTTGTCAACTCATGGATTCAACGTAAGCATCCTGATGACATGTCCTCTTGGAATAATTGGTGGCGTGGTTGATTTTCAGGTGTGAACAGATAATAGAAAGAAGACTATACGGATAAAGAGATAATTACAGATGAAGCAGAAGTGCGCGGTTATGATTATGAATTAATCAAAGTGGCCACTTTCATATATGCGGTGAAAAGTTCTGCCTATATATTCATATTTTAAAATGAATTAAGCACATCATTGGATTAAGCTATATATGCAGCTGACTTTTGCCATTAATTTCATCCAATATAATGCGGTAATGATGCACACATTAAAATCAGCTTTGGGTTTTAAAATGTGTGGGAAGAAGTTTTCAGGTTCATATGATTTAGTTGCTGTACAAGAGAATGAGGATGGAAATGTTGTCATCTGCTTTAGTGAGGGCACAACACAGGAAGCTCTGTGTGATGTGAATCACATGGGAAAGCCATTATCATCATGCTTCCAAAAATATCAACCTATTTATAAGTGGGAATGCTCTATTCATAATCGAAACCACCCCTAAAATGTATAAATATTCACTACTACAAAAAATAGATTTAACGACCATTTAAATGAAAATAGACATAGAAAACGAGGTGGTGACATTTTTTAAATTTTGGCAAGAATATTCAATGACTGTTTCACACAAAATGGACGTTAAAAAGTAGGCAGTGGCACTGCTGTAATTTTCTGTTTACCTTTAACGTCCATTTCTTTCAAAACAGACGTTAAATGTTGTGATACAACGACTATTTTTATAAAAACAGTTGTTGTATCCCATATTTTTATCTACTTTCCTAGTATATGTAGCCTAGAATTTCAATAGTTAAGAGATGAAATCTAATCGTACTTTCATTTAGTTAGTTCCTAATTAAATTTAATAAATTAAAAAAATATATCTTATATATATGATTTTATCCCATATTTATAGCTACTTTTTCCTACTATGTAGCCTAGAATTTCGAAAGTTAAGTGAAGAAATCTAACCGTATTTTCATTTAGTTAGTTCCTAATTAAATTTAATAAATTGAACAATATATCTCTTACACACACACACCGTATTTTCATTTTGTTAGTTCCTAATTAAATTTAATAAATTAAACAACATATCTGTAAAAAAAAATATCAATATCATTGAAATCACGCATTAAATTTAATCATTAAGCAAAAAATTAGTGCTACTTATCGTTAGAATAAAAGCCTTAAAGATTACATGACCGTTGTGATTTTTTCTCATATTAATAGCTATTTACTAGTATGTAGCCTATAATTTCGATAGTTAAGAGAAGTAAAACAAACAAACAGTTATTGATACGCGTTAAAAAAAAACAGTTGAGCCTCCCTCACACCATTTTATTTTAAGTTACAATGACTGGTTTTTCAAAATCAGTTGTTGAAACTTCAATTTTTCAAATATCTCAACTCCAATCATTTTGTTGTTCCCTCTCTTCCATAAAAATATAAAGTTTTCTCTTTAAAACCCAACAGTATGCAGAACGTCTTTCTCAAATCCATTATCCTAAATGCAGATATGAGTCTTGAGACCCACCTATCTCCTTCGCCCCACCCAACGGCCCCACCCTTGCCGCCTAGGAGATTCGCTATAGCGGCGTGAGCGACTCCGACTCGTCCTTTGTCGTGAACTACGAGCGTGCTCCACAGCCTCCAGATCTGTCGTTTGCCGCCAGTTGCAGATCTACATCTCTCTCTCCTCACTAAACAATATGTTGAGCAACGATCCCGAACACTGTGAAGAGGAGGAAGCCCCCCATAAGCGATGATGAGAATGCGAGTGAAGTTCCCTTTGTTAGAGAACATAAATTCTAGATAAGTCATAATTTCTTTGACCATGTTGCAATAGCTAACAGAAGACAAAATCCGTGGTTTAATAGAATTCTGAATTTGGAAGAAAAGACGAGCATCTGCTCGAGACCAAGCCAAACTTTTCTCAGCATCACCAGAAGGGGGATCTTGAGTTAAATGGGCTTCCTTCTCAACACTCAAGAGGTAAACCCGAATAGTTTTGTTCCAATCATTATAATTGGTCCAGTTCAATTTTACATCGGTAATCTTAGCAGACATAGACAACATATCGTATGTCTTAGATTTAGCCATGTACTAATAACCAAAATACTCACAATAATCAGATAGTAAATACGGCAAGAGAGAAACTGATGTACAGTAATCACGAACAGGAACTATGATTAGCACTGGGGTGAATAATACCTAGCAAAAACAGTGCAAAACAGCCCCAAATAGTGTGAAAAACAGCATTGAACAATGGAAAACAGTGATGAAACAATGCAAAATAGTAAGAAACAGTGATAAAACAGTACAGAACCAGGGGTGGATTTAGAGGGGGGCTAGGGGTGGCCCCCCCCCTAAAATTATAGAAAAAGACCCAAAAGTTCAGGGAATCATATTTCTGCCTCATAAAAGTTTAAAGGTTTTTACTTTAGTCCCTAATAAAGGTGTCATATAAGGACTATAATGAAAATATTTAAATTTTTATGAGGCTGAAATATGATTCCTGAAACTTTGGGTCATTGTCTGTAATTTTCGCCCCCCTTAATGTTATTTTCTGGCTCCGCTCCTGAAATAGAACATTGCCGAATAGTACCAAAATGGCACCCCAAACAGAAAAAAAACTAGAATTCGTAAGGTACTAGTACCATGTAGTGAAATGAATCCAGAAGTTGTATTATTCATGTTAAACGTATTGGTATTTATACAAGAGGGAGGAGCCTCTACACATAATGGCTCATAATGTTGTGATCCCTAATTATATGAGATTTGATTGGGATATGATTACAATCCCATGATCTCAGCTATATACATTAATGCTAATAATTCTAATATATTTCCTAACAAATATAATGTCACCCTTCATTTACAACAACACTCTCTTGCTATCTTTTATTCCATTCTCATCAATATACCCTTGGCCAACAAGAGTTCCCAATTGGCCGAATGGAAAGGCTGGTCCTTTAAAGCATATATACCAATATGTATCAGCTTCGTGTTTTTTTTTTTTTGGATTATAAATCAGCTTCTTGTAAAACCACTATATATATAAAAAAATTAAAAGGGCAGATACTAATGTTGTCAAGGGCAGATACTAATGTTGTCAATAATCCTATTAAGCCACAAGATTATTGACACTAGGATTGAGAAATGAAATGAGCAAGGAGATAAAAAAAAAAAGGACCAAGTAATAAAACTAGCGTCTACGTTTGATCTTTGAGGAAAAAAGAAGCTTGATTTTACATTTTAGTGGTTAATACTTTCCAATGCCTTTTAAAGAGTGCACGCACGTACGGACACATATAAACAAAAACATTTAATTCAATCTATCAATAAAAGATTTGGTCTAGCAGTACCCTACTATATCTCTTTAGACCTTCACCTTAAGGACCCGTTTGTTACAAAGAATTGATAGGGAAGGAAATGAACTTTAGAGGAGGGAAAGGAAAGGAAAGGAAGATTTGAAAGATGAAAGAAGATGGCTTGAGTTGTTTGGTAGGAAGAAAATGAAGAGGTGGTAGTTGGTAAAGAATTAGGAAATGTCTATTTTACCCTCAAAAGAAATTAATTCAAAATAAAAAGAAAAATATTTTTTTTTTGCTAAAATATATTCTAAAAAAATATATTATTGTTAAATTCGAACTCGTGAAAAAAAATTCGCCAAATTTGAAATTTCCCGCCAAGTCCGTCAAATTTGAATTTCGGGGTAAATCATCAAAAACCATTTTCCAGGAAGATGACGACTTTCCTTCCATTTTCGGATGGAAAGCATTTTCCCTCAAATGAGAGAAGATGAACCCTCACTGGAAGATGCTGACTGGACTTTCTGTGTAACAAACACCCAAAATCCATGGGAAGATTGAGATCTTCCCTTTCCCTCCCCAAGCTTTCTTTGTAACAAACGGGTCCTAAGTCTTAGAGGGGACACCTGTATCGGGAGGGGTAGAGGCATCTATGTTAAAAAACAAATAACTAAATCATTATCACAAAAACATCTAAAATAGAAGGTATCTTGGTCAACTTTATTTGGCTACATCTTTTGAGATATTTGGGTGTCTCAGTTGTAACAAGTTGTTCGGTAACTAGCTAATTTCTTTAAAGCAAGTTCAGATCAAGATCTATTGAGAAACAACGACATATCTACAACAAGCAACCCAACAAATGGCCGACGATTTGTGCCAGATGAAGGCTTTGTTATGTCAGCAGTAGTGGATGGATCAATTCTGGATAATGACAGAAGCTGTTGTGGCGGTTATAATTGTGATCAAGATAACAATTAGATTGGTGGTTTCAGCTGTAAGCTCACCACAGTTCCCCTTGTCATAGCTGAGCTTACTGGCTTTATACACGGACTGAACCTATATATGTTGGTCAAAAGGGTTTAAGAAAGTTGTTATACAGACTCAATTGACTTTGCTCTTAGAGATTGTGATAGAAATCATCCCCATAAAAATGTAGTGGATGATGTTAGACTTATTTTCAATAGGGATTGACAAGTGATAATTACTCATATCTATAGGGCGGCCCTAACTTTAGCAAACCGATTAGCAAAATTTTCTTATAGATTAGATAATAATTTTTATCTCCTTGATCAATGATCACCCTCCTCCTTTTCCTCAAGAGGCGGAGGCGATAGTTGAAGGTTAACCGATTTATCTTGAGTTTTTGTACTGTATTTGCTCTCTTTTGAGATAATGAATTTCATTTTTCATTAAGAAAAAGAAAAAAAAAATCTAATGGATACAAGATTAATTCGAATGACGGATGCTGTTTTTAATTATAGTTTTTAACATCAAGATAGTGAAGTTTTTGGATTTTAGGTTGCTAACCCTCTGCTACTATATGGATCTCTCAGCCCATTTGAGAAAATGATGTTGGTCCCAAACCTTTGTAGAACCAACTTGATATCCTGTGCCATCAAGAACCAGTCCAAACAAAAATGGAGCTTTCATAGGGGTCAATATCTGACAACTGTAGGTAATTAACATGTCATCCGTATAGAAAAGACATTACTCGCATTTTAGAACGTTGAACGAGTCTACATGAATGTTAACAAAGAGAACAAGTCGTTAACTTACGTGGGCTCCATAGTAAGTAGTGCCCAGTTGCTTGTATCTGTCCGGCATTAGAAACATGATACATTTTTTGGTAGATAATCAAAGATGCTAAAGATGCACGCAATACACCTCGAACCGTAAATCATCGACAACTATTGTTGATTTTAACAAACAAACAAAAAGAGCACTTTCCGTTAAAATAAATGCATCATTTCTCGCGCCAATCATATTCAGTGGCAAATTTAGTACACTTTGAGCGCGCCAAGATCCGCGTAGTACTGACTGATCCACCCTTTAACAATCTCGATCTCTTTCTTTCGTTGTTTCAGTAACCATTCTGGATCGCCTGGCATTGCTCGCAGAATATCCAAGCAATGGGATCCTGAAAAATCAACGTTTTCGATCAAAAGGTACCCTAGTGTTTCTTTTTCTCTGTCTTATACAAGATACTGTTAATTGATTGGTCCAAAAGAAAATAACGATAGACAATTGGAGATCGTAGCTTGAATATGATGTACTTAATTAAGAGAATACCGTTGACTGTGAAGATGGCAACGATACTGTCCGATATGTTGTCCAGAACCCTGAATATGGATACAAGATTAATTCGCATGATGCATCTTAACATCAATATAGTGAAGTTTTTGGATTTTAGGTTGCTAACCCTCCGCTACTATATGGATCTCTCAGCCCATTTGAGAAAATGATGTTGGTCCCAAACCTTTGTAGAACCAACTTGATATCCTGTGCCATCGAACCAGTCCAAACAAAAATGGAGCTTTCATAGGGGTCAATAACTTACAACTGTAGGTAATTAACATGTCATCCGTATAGAAAATACATTACTCGCATTTTAGAACGATTGAACGAGTCTACATGAATGTTATAACAAAGAGAACAAGTCGTTAACTTACGTGGCCTCCATAGTAAGTAGTGACCCAATGAGGCCGAGGTGCCACACCATATGTCATCTTGCAATTCCTCTTATAGCTCTTGAGATCGAAAGGGTCAGGTTCAAACATTGTATCATTTGCACGCCCTATTGGGATCACCATCTCGCTACATGTCTATAAGTAAACAGCAATACTCTCATATCATTTTAAGACCATTGTAAATATTCATGCACGTGATTTCTTATTCATCATAATTAAACAAGTCATTCCAAATGTTAATTCAAATGGTAAAAGGGAGTGGAAATATTAGGATAGTGAGGTCTTAGGTTTAAAATCTAAACCTTGGCAATTGTGGTTTACAGATTTAGGCTTAGGGGTGTACTTTCAGAAAGTTTATTTTTGTTCTAGTTGGAAATCAACTTTCTGGGAGAATGAACATATTTTGGAAGTTACTGCATTTCGTTAGTTATAATGATTTATCTTACAGAATGCCATTGCTAAATTAGACAGTTAAGTATTTGGAAGCGAAAGCGTATGAAAATGTCAAGTTGTGATAACTTAGTAAGCAAAATAACCTGCCATTTCCAACCGATAGAAGTCTCAGTTACATTGGTCGGGCCATTGACTTTACATGTAGCGTTGCCTCTATAAGCCACAACGCCTGCATATATCTTACTGAGAATATCACTTCCAAATGTGGCTCCATCGATGCCGCTACAGACCACATTAACTGGATAGGTTGGTGGCCGATTATATTGCGCTGCAGTAGCATACATCGTGTCCAGGTAGTCTTTCAACTTAGAAGATGAGTTCAGAGGACTGCAAAAAAGAGAAAAAAAAAGTTCCAGTGCAATAATTAATCAGAGGGCAAGTTGATGAACCAAAAGCTTCAGGATAATGACACGGTGTTTGTACCGGCAAGTGTTGAATCTCTGACTAAGGATGGAAAGACCATCTGGCTCAGAAGCTACTCTGTCGATTTCAGACCAGGACTTGAGGATGGTTTCATAGCAAGTTTCACTTGCTTCCTGCACAGATGCATATCAGATCGTCATTGAAGCTTCCTTTTTAATGGCATTCGATGTAAAAATTTGCAAGGTGGAAACAGAACAGCACGGTATATTACTCGAAAATCCCTCGTTACAACAGAGTAGTAACCATTTGATGGTGTGATGTTATCAAAATAGAGAATTGGAGCTGATGAAGCGAGTGCACCAAGAGCCACGTGGGGATATTTGAGTCTAAACCATGAAGCAAGCACTGCAGAACGAGAATTTATTAGCTCATCATAAGCAAATTACAGTATATTTATGTATGTGGAAAACTGACAAGATTACTTGAGGAGCTTACTTCCACCATATGATCCACCAATAACAATCACTGGGGACTTATGTGCTCTCAGTTTCTTCTTTATATGTATGAGGATTGCTGCATAATCTGCAATAGCTTGAGCAGAGTTGAAATACCCTCTAGTTTTTGCATTCTTCAATGCTGCTTCAAAGGATCCAAATGGAACCGATTTCCCATAGTACCGGTGCTGAACCAAAAAGGGGGAAAAAAAAAAAGATCAGAATATGCTAGACCTTTGAATCTGTGGATTATTAAATATCAGTTCAGAAAATAGAGGGAATGTGCCACTGTAGTACCTCTATATAAACTATGAGAGCCTTAAAGGAAGGGGCGTTATCATCCAGAAATCCAATGACCTTAAGGTCACCATCAATGGGATCTTCTTCGCCAAGATAAGCAAAAATGGGAGCACTGGAATTGGCTCCACCCCAGTACTTGAAATTGATGAGATATCTTTGTGGAAATGTTGTGTAGCTATCTGGCCCATAGTTGAAGTGATCAAGCGTCTGTTTGTAATAGAAAGTTTTCAAGTCCCCTGTATCTGTATCTGTATCTGTATCTGTATCATCTGCTGTCAGGGCTGCAGAGTCGTGTAAAGTTAAGTCCCCAATAGGGCTCAGCCTTGGAATTATTGAAGATTGTGTTGCAATCAAATAGAATGAAAATATGAAAGAGATGAGAAGAAGGCATTGAAATGACAAGGCGTGTTCCATTGCAATTAAGGAGCAGAACGCTTCCTTGTTGTTTTGTTTCTATGTCAGATATGAAGACGAAGTTAAGAACATGTCCTTATATAAGGATAGTATTCGCAGAGTTGATTCTGCTTTATCATATATAATTTTCAAAGACAAGCAGAGACATAATGATATTCTATCCTCTTTGATGTTAATGCGGCCAGTCTTCTAAGTAATGCATTTGCTGTGATTTTTTTCCCCGCAAGGTGAAAGTCCCTAGCTTCTAGAAAAAAAAAAAAAAAAGAGAAATATTCATATTTTGATATTTTAATTTGACGTAGTTTCTGTTATTTATGTTTTGTTACGAGAGCCATGGTTTTTATTGGGGAAAATTTTAAGAAAATAACACTTGAATTTTAAAATTATAAATAGATGATTTTTCAATTAAATGGATTATCAATTGGTTTATTGTTCTTATTAGTCTGATTACTGTTGTTGTCAATAATATTTTGATATTCAAGTAGTATTTTTCTATCATTTTCTCTTTTATAATCCGTTTCGCCTTTTTTTTAGGTGAATAATTATCAGTTTTATATTAGGATTATTTTCTGTTATCTTCTAATTTAAATTTAATTTTTATCGTCATCTTCTATTTTGTTACTACATCATAAGAGGCATCAAACGGATCTAGTCAAGTGAGTAGAATTTTCAATGAGTTGTGTGGATTGACTTGGTTAACCCCCTAGAAATGAAAATTAAAATCAAGAACATCACATTTTTCTTTGACATCACATTCTTAATTATTCAAAACCATGTTTATATTAGGATTATTTTGGGTGAATAATTATCAGTTTTATATTGGATTATTTTCTGTTATCTTCTAATTTTAATTTAATTTTAATTTTTATCGTCATCTTCTATTTTATTACTACATCATAATGGCATTGAACGGATCTAGTCAAGTGAGTTGTGTGGATTTTTTTTTTTTTTTGGGTCAACACCTGTGTGGATTGACTTGGTTAACCCCCTAGAAATGAAAACTAAAATTAAGCACATCACATTTTTCATTGACATCACATTCTTAATTATTCAAAACCGAGTTGCTAAATATGGCGGCCATAAATATTATAGACAAATATAATTACGTAAAAATATTATTATTACACACACACACACAAAATTCAATTTGTGAGTCAAGAGTTGGTTTGATAATTTAACTAGACTATGTGAATTAAGAAAGAAAATTATGTAAAAAGAGGATATTAACTGAATTCTGCTAAATATGATTATATTAATATTTTTTTTAAATAATTGATCCGAACCGTCGAATTAATGAGTTAAATAGATGTGATGAGCTCATTCCATTTTAGAAGTTTTATAAAATTTGTAGGAAATAACTTTGACAAGCAAAACAGACAGAGTATTAGACGGATCCGGATTCTCTCAGAATCCCTCCCCTCCTCATCCCTCAGTATCTCTTCATCTGAGCCGTTCAAAAAGTGATCTAAGGGTTGAAAATCATTAATGTCAAAAACCGCATGCGGTGCCAGTACCGCATGCGGTAAATATAAAAATTTTAAAACTCTCTCTCCAACCGTTGGATTCATTTTTGGACGGCCCAGATTGGATTCTGAGGGATTCTGAGCCTTTTGCTTCTGAGGAAATCCGCTTCCGTATTAGACTTGCCAAATTTCTTTTCCCAAGACAAAATAGGTGGTAGGTGGTTGGTGGTAATTGGACTTGGAGGGTGTGTTAGGGATCACATTTGGAGGCCTAAATATGTACTCTACGGGTTCTTATTATAAGACACTAACTAAAAAGTTTATTTTCTCCTTTTTATAAGGCACTTGCTTGTTCTCAACGAGTATTAATTATTTGTTTCCACATGTGCCCCTAATTAATAAGGGTAATAGGTGAGAGTAGTAATAATTATATAATATTAGAGTTTAGTGCAATTAGTAGGGGTAATATTGGAAGTTACTTAAATTATAGGACAACTTTATTGACTTTAACTGTTTTTATTAGTTTGTGAGAATTGTTAGTTGGTTTTTATAATAAGGACCAGAGAGAGTATCTCAATAGTCAAAAGCCACTTTTTGGTTTTTTGCAAGGTTCTGAAACCCGAACCGGACACCAGACCGGTCTAGGTACTGGGTCAAGGGTCAGTGGGTCAAACTGGAGCTAAATCGGTGTCAAACCGGTGAAAAATGAAAGATGTTAGGGTTATTAGTATGAAATTCTAAAGGAAATAAAAAAAAATTAATTTTTTCATTTTAAAAAAATAAATAAAAATCGAACCGATTTGATCCCTGGACCGGATCGGTTTACCCACCGGTTCGCTGGTTCCCAGTCCGATCCGGATCTGAGAACATGGGTTTTTCGTGATCCTTTGGATCACGATTTTTTCAATTTGACTTTTAAAGAAAAAGTTGTTTTAATCTATAAGTTAAAATTTCATGTTTTTGGCTTTTTCAACTGGAGAGAGAGAATTTCTACCATGGAGAGAGAAGAAAGTAAATACCTTATGAAGAGAAAAATAATGGGTCCCACCTTCTTTTATTAAAATAACATCTTGGTCCTTATTATAAGTTTACTTGTAGATGAAAATTTTGGTTCTAATTATATAAGTCTACTTAAAAGTTAATAATCATTATTTTCTAATTTCACCCTTATTTATGAAAGTATCCAAAGAAAAAAAATAAATACTAAAATTTAAGGGAAATTGAGAAAAACTCCCCATTAGAAATTTAATTGGAGTGAATAACCTAACAAGTTTTTTTTTTTTTTTCTGATGAAAATAATAGCTCTAAACTAAGACATGGAAATAATAACATGATAAGTTTATACATAAGATGAATGACAGTGCTCTGATTAAGATCATTCTCACCAATTAAATTATTAAAAGAGTACTTTACTTCAATTTTTCCTAAAATTAAAGTAAATTAGTAATTTTGAATTTTTCCAATAATAAATTAAATATTTTTATTTTTATTAAATTCATATCATTTTTAGTCCTTTTATATCCAAACTTACATTTGCATTAATCATCCAAACAATTTTCATGACACTGAAGAAACAGTAGATAAATATTTTTCAGCCGGCAATCTTATCTTTAGCCATTGGCATTTCAGTTTTGCCCAAAACGAAAGTCAACAAGCTACATAGTATCTTCCGATTAATGCATTAGTAGTGAAAAGAGAGAAAATATTATTAGCTCATGTCCTTGATGATATAAGATCTTGTTCATAGTACAAATATCTTATATTAAACATTGAAGGTATTATTATATCAAGTTAGTTAATGACATTTTGAAACTCAGTGAAAATACCTTGTCAAAGTTTTTTGGAGAAAGCATATAATACTCATTTGTAAAATAACTGAAAATATCGATCAGGATATGATTGAACTGAACTTTGAAGAGGTGGATACAGAGCTGTTCCCCAAGCAAAGCCGCATGCCAAAAAAGTTGGGATACCAAACATCAAAAGTTACAGATTCAATATGGATTCAAAGTGAAGTAAAGTGAAGTGTATGAGATTCTCACTAAAAGGAATGGTTACAGATAATTAGATTAATTGATTGAAAATGGTAAAACCTGTAATATATATATATATATAAACGATAGATAATAGAGAGACAGACCAATCAAGCTTATGAAGATAAGCGAGGTCGAAGTTGATGGGATGTCTATTTTCATTGGTGACGGGGTTTGGGTAACTTGAAGTAGGTCAAGTGTACATTCTTACCGTTTATTAGTTGTTATTATTACAATTAATGTGTTTGGTATATTTAGACTTGTCAACAACAATGAACAAGAAACAGATTAATGGTCCATAGATAGGAGTGCCTTCAAGATTAATTAAACTGGAGTGAGGAGTCGATCAATTTTATTTTGATAGTGAGCTGAGGCATGATGGTTGTCCACAGACCACAGTTATGATTTGGGTGCCCATGCTCGCATTCACTACTCGTTCTTCTTTTGGGATTTCAAACCACAACTATACATTCTAACTGCCTTATTCGATTCTTTTCAATAATTGTATAGAAAAACGATGATCACAATACATGTGGAGGAATCTGCAAAATTGGCCTTTCATACTCATGAGGTAGCTATTTGGCCTATGAAAAGTGTAGTGATAAAATTTTATTCTTAGATGTTCAGATGTAATATAGACAAATGTCAACATATCTGTTGTGTTTTCACATAAAATAATTAATATATTATAATAAATCATTGTTGTGCAATTAATACTACCTCCGGTCCTAAATATAAGACATATTTTATAGTGTAATTTGTATTATAATAAAAAATAAATCATTGCAATTAAAATTGATTAATAGTCTTTATTTTTAAAAATTATGGGACCATTTCAAAACTACCATTAACTAAACTCATGAACATCTATTACAATATTAATCATTCCCCCCTCCAAGTAGTTGAAGGGCTCATTTTGTTTAAAGCATAAGATTGGGAGTTGGTTGCATGAAGAGCATTTTGATTTTCGAGAAATACATCATGAGATAACAGATTCATCCCCCTTCTCTCTCTCACAGTACAAACTATACCTCGTACAAAATTTTAAAATGAACTATTTGTCCTCAAAAGATATCATTGCCATCAACTTCTAACCTGCACACCTGACATCACGTAAAACAGGCTTTCAAAATCAACGGCAATTTTGACTTATGCGGATATTACTTATATTGTCTTCCCTCTACGCATGGGCCCTGTTGCTTTCAACAATCGGCCAGACGGCCAGTTAAAGACATATCAAGTCAACCAGATTTGTGTCTATGATTTAGTCTAGATTTGTGTCTTTAGATGGTTTCGCAGGTCTGATGGGACAATCTGGAAGCAGTCAGAGTTTGGGTTGGGAAAACCCCCCTCATGGGTGGTTTAAATTGAATGTCGATGGGGCTATGAATCTCCACTCGTCAGAGGCCAGGTTGTGGGGGTTTTATTCGGGACTCTTTTGGCAATTGGATTGCCGGTTTCACTAGGAAGATTGGAATCTGCCAATCAAATGCAGCGGAAGAATGGGCAGTGGTAGAGGGTCTCCAGTTGACTTGGGACCTAGGTTTCAAGAAACTTATCTTAGAGTCGGATTCTGATGAAATTATTAATCTGATTCTAGATAATTCTTGTACTTTGGGCAACAATTTGATTTTGAAAGCTAAGCATATGTTGAGTAGGGATTGGCAGGTTGATGCTCGTGTCATCTCACGGGATTTTAATAGAGTCGCAGATGCCTTAGCTAAAATTGACATTTCAAATACTACCATTTTAGATGTGTGTCCTTCCTATTTAAGGAGTTGACTAGACCAAGAGTGTTTAGGATTTAATTCCTCCTTTATGTAATTGCTTTCTTTGTTATGTAGACGTTTCGCCATCTTTCATATCAAAAAAAAAAAAAGTCAACCAATGTTAAAGGCATACCACAAACACGCCGGCATTTCAGCATACAAGAAAAATGCAATCTTTCAAGGCATGAAATTAAAAAAATATATGTATGATCTATATTGATGATAGATTGAGAACAAAATTGAAACACGAAGAAGGGAGAAGTTACACGTGCACAATTTACATGCAACCCCAAACTAAAATGTAACCATGCATGCACAAGCTGTGGGCAAAGACACGACGAAGAAAACACAAACTCAACTGGCAGCAGTAGTACACAATATACAACGCATACGAGGGCTGCCTGGCTTGGTTTTTTCTTGTTCATCGCCATCACCATCATCATCATCCCCATAACCATTATAAACATCATATGTTTCTGCCTCTTGAGCAGGTGCTTCAATCTCTTTCTTGTTACTATTACTGTAGGTAGAATCCGTAAGACAGGTTGTGTGATACGCATGACAGCAAAAGAAAACAATGACTGATACATTCTGTATAGAAAAGGAGTCAAAACATATACAACATCTTCCCCCTCCCCTAGTCTTTGACTTAGCTTCCATGGTTCTTAGAGTTGAGGATCTCTCAACCGCCTGAGAAGCATAAGCATCACTCCTTTTAGGTCGTGGCTCATCTCCTTCATTACTTAGATAAATTCCATGCCTCGCCTCGTTGTAATATTTAATCAAAAGATTAACAATGTCAGCCTGTTTCAATGACAGCACGTCAGCAGGATATTTTCTTGGTAGCTGTAACCAGCTATTGATATTCAAAATCTTTCCTTATATTACGAAAGGGTGGGTAGGGGAGCACCTTAAGGATATCGTTGCATCCATGTCGAAGAGATGTTTCGGTTCTGTAATCCGTGATAATTTTGACCAGTCGATCCCTAAGCCTGTAAGAAAAGCCAATAGAGAAACAACAGTTAGTGAAGAACATTCGGATCTATAACATAGACATGCACATCTGCTTACTCAATTTCTAACTGAGATAATCAATCTTTCTTCCTTGAATATGCTATATGTAATGGATGATACAAAATTCTATCAGGTCATACTTGTTACTCACCGAGGTATTTCCAATCCATTGGGAACCTTATTCACAATGTAGAGGGGATCAAGATTTCCAACAGTGTGCTCCAATAGCATGCCCACCTGTCAGTTACAAGTCAAGCTTAGAATAAGAGAACATGAGCAGGAATAGAAAGCAAGGTGAATATACATATCTTCTATCCCCAATTTAGTTTGTCAACACATACCATTTCAGGTTTGTGAAGACATTGCTTGATTAGCTCCTCCCAGAGTTCATCATCATGCTGCATGGTAACGAACTCTACAGCCTGTGCAAAATTGTAATGCTTCACTTACTATAATTCACTAAAAAATTATACAAAATCCTTGAACTTATTCAAGATTCGGATGATGGTCAAACCCAAGAACCACTTTAAATCAGCAAAAATGAGATACCTCC
The DNA here is from genome assembly GCA_025563575.1 of Acacia pycnantha. Classification (NCBI taxonomy): domain Eukaryota; kingdom Viridiplantae; phylum Streptophyta; class Magnoliopsida; order Fabales; family Fabaceae; genus Acacia; species Acacia pycnantha. The sequence continues at coordinate 82,221 of JAMWYP010000303.1, read as the reverse complement.
TCTATATCCCCTAAATCATTAATAATGACAGCCAGGGCTTGCTTCGAGTTTCCCATCCTTCCTAGGATGAATACTTGCTCCCGCAACAAATTTCTTTTGACACAATTTTCGTAAGCCTGAAATATAGTATTATGACTTTGATTTACAAGAATAAATACATATAAATTTCAAAATTAATAATTGATTGATCTCACACCTTCTCAAGGGTATAGTGTTGACTACTACGAAGAAATGGAAGAAGCATCTTCGGATCATAGTCTGCATAAAGTTCTACCTATGAAGGTAATGAAATTTGATATTAGTGCCATAAAAAACATGCACAAAATTCAAAAAACCGTTTATGTTTAGTTGCAGAAGACAGGTACAGTACAACAGACACAAGTTTAAGGCAAATCTGAGAAGAATAAAGCACTAAGTTCACTAATATCTCCACAATGAAGTAGCTGGACCATATCAAAGTAAAGCCAGGCCATCACCAGAGATTATTTTATGTTTGCAAACATAAATTGTAGGAATTGAAATGTCACCAAACAGAAGTGTTCTCATGCAATGAAGGGAACATGGCAAAAGAAACTTTTTAGGCTATGTTTGGTTTGAAGGTAGGTGAGGGGAAGGAGGGGAGGGGAGCAAAATTTTTTCCAAAATTACCCATGGAATTTTTTTAAAATTACATAGCTTTTTGCATCATTTTCCGCACATTAACTTTGGAAACATGTCCCATCATGGTCATACCTGACTTTTCACACTAGAGGTGGGCACCTCCCCTCCCTCACTCACCTCCAACCAAACACAGCCTTAGAGAGTGTTTATGTGGAATTTATGAGAGAAGAATTGTATTCTAATTTCATTGATAAATGTTCTGATACAATACCTACTTATATAATAAGTAGAGAGATAAAATTAAACAAATTAAGGAGAAAATAAAGGAGTAACTAATGGAGAAAATCTAGGAAAGAATAGAGGAGGGTTACAACAACCTAGGGAGAATAATATAATATAATAATATTACATAATATTCCCACACCCCCCCTCAAGTTGGATCATGGATGTGAATCATGTCCAACTTGCTTATGCAACTTATTGGAGCCTCGACGATGTTGGAAGTTACTGTTGTGACAAGATGAACGGGCAGCAGATACATGACAACTTTAGGAGTACTCGGCTTCGACAAAATCGACGGGTAGCGGCCGCAGCTGCGACAAGATCGAAGATGAAGGTCCCACAACTACTTGAGTATTCAAAATCATTAGGCTTGTACTTCTTGAGTCTCAGAGGTCCATTTATTTTGTCTGGACTTGTACTCCTTTTTGAGTCTCAGAGGCCTACGAATTATTGAAATGACAATTTGGTCCCTCAATTTGATAAATGAGGGATTGGTCTTTAAATTTCCAAAATGACAGTTTGGTCCTTGAATTGCCAAAATGACAATTTGGTCCTCCACTAGCAGACAAAAGATGCACAGTAGCGTAGATAAGTGGATGAGTAGCTAACTGTGAAAAATTAATGTTTCTCCCGATATGAGATGAGATGAAAACAGACGCTAGAGATTACACAATATCTTGAATTTAACTGATCCAAAGACGATGGACTAGAGCGAGGATGACGAGTCTGAGAACTAACCCGATACTCAACATTAGACAATCACAGTAGCGTCACAGTAGGACGCCGGAGCTTGCAGAGGAAGGCCGACTGTCTGAATTGGGATCGTCAGACGAACTTGACGACAGGGCTTCGACGGACGTGTGACGAAGCGGTCGACGATGAGACGGAGACGGAGGATTGGTCTGGTTTGGCAGAGCAATCGATGACGAGAAGTCACGGTGACGTGAGATGGCGGGACTGGTGACCAGTCGACTGGTCACGACGACGCTGTGCGTGGAGTAAATGCAGATACGATGCAGTGATGGACTCAAACCGCGAGAGGTGGTGAAACTGCACAGTTCGGACTGAGATGGCGAGATTGCACAGTTCGGACGAGGAAGTCGCGGGGGATGACGTTGAGAGAGCCAGAGGGCGCCGATGTTGACTGAGAGACGGATGAGCCGAGGGTCTGCAGAGGCTGTGAACAGGAAGTATCTACAGAGAGGCTCGGCTATTTGTCGGACCAGTCAAGGGTCTGTAGAGGTTGAGAACAGGACGGTTCTACAGAGACGCTTGGCCGCAGAGAACGAACCAGGTTGATTAATTTCTTCTCTTCTCAGTGTCTCTCGGCGCTGTGTGTCTCGCTGGCTCTCCAACCTGTCTCTCGATTCTGTGCTCAAAAAAATACTCGCCTTACTTAGACGGTGGAGCACAAAGGAGAGAACTCTAGGAGGCAACGAGGTACCAGCCAGCGCCGGAGGACAACAAACAGAACTCTAGTTGTCTTCAAGGCTTGATTAAACCTGCTCTGATACCATGTGGAATTTATGAGAGAAGAATTGTATTCTGATTTCATTGATAAATGTTCTGATACAATACCTACTTATATAATAAGTAGAGAGATAAAATTAAACAAATTAATGAGAAAATAAAGGAGTAACTAATGGAGAAAATCTAGGAAAGAATAGAGGAGAGGTTACAACAACCTAGGGAGAATAATATAATATAATAATATTACATAATATTCCCACAGTTTAGCACATGGAAAGAAAAAGCCTTCCATTTCCATTGAAAAAAAAGGATGTAATATATATTACGCCCCTGCCATAGTTAACTCATAGTAACTATCTTTTTCTATTGTTATTTGTTTATTCAGAAGCCCACTTTCTAAATTACAAAATCACCTCCTCCTTCTATTTTCTTTTCCATCATATTGCATTCTGCCTGCAATACAACCCTTTATTGTTAAGGGCATATAGTGCCCTCATATTTACTAGATCTAGATCTAGGTAGTATGCACATTATTTTTTTTTTTACCATCTCATGAGTGAATATCAAAGTGTATTATTATTAAGTTCAACATTAAATCATTAATAAAATTTATTTAGTAAAGTAATGGTTCCTAAATTCCCTTCTCAAACGTTTTTCATAGCTCTCCTTGAACTTGACAGAACTGGTTGCTTGATGAAGATAATATTATAATTTCTGAAAGGTAAACAATGCAGCAGCACTTTGGGTTGAGTTCACAATAGTTGTGCATAATGACTTCCATCTATAGTCAATAGTAATATTGCATTCAACTACACATTTAAGAATCCAAATCAAAGCATGGAAAGTTCAAAAAAGAGAAGTTAAAGCAACCTGCAAATCATGAAAGTCCTTTCCAGCATGTGGATTTACTTCAAACAACGAGTGGAGATATAAATATAAGAAATATCTGTAGTCACACTTATTATCGGCATTGAGAAGTTGCTTCACAACTTCAGCTGGGCTTATTGAGTCCCGGTTTTGGATTAACAGAGAAACAGCACGCTTGCAATCAAGAATCATCAGTTGGACAACCTGAACAGGCATAGATTAGACAAGTGTGTAGTGATTACGTAAAGAAAACTAGCGCAAAAAGAAGAGCAACTCATGCTGCTACAAGAAGAAATCAACAATTGTTCTCCTTCCAGAGGAACTAAGAAACAGAGACTGTTGGAGTCCAATATCAGTCAATTATGAATATCATACATAGCTCTCCGTTGGTTAATTTATTGTCGTATGCATTCAATAAATCCAAGAAATATGGCTGCATAAATAATCACATCCTAATTTACTACACAAGGCTCTTCAAGTAGAAATGCTTAAAATTAAATGCAATGAAGAGAAATGGAATCTGAATCGTCACAAATAATAAAAACATATAGTAAACAGAGAATATTCTAAAATAAAATTCCAATTTCACAAAATTACACCATACCTTCTCCCGAACTGCATCATGTAGATTATGTTTATCAATGAAGTCAAACACTTCTGGTTTTATAAGCTGAAAATTTCAAACAACACAGAATAGATTAAAAGACCTTAGTCCCAGAGAATTATGATATTCAAGCAATTTATTGCTCACTGGACACAGGAAAAACAGATCAACACCACCTACATCAGCATACAATGAAAATGCTTTCTCATATTGCCCATCAATTGCATATAACTCTGCCAATGCCTGCACACAATTAGAAAAGGGAAAAATTCAATGGCAACTTAAAGAGATGTTATCTGATTCAAAAGGCGTATATAATTGATCAAACCAACCTCCTTGAGTGAATCAGTCATAGATGAAGTATTAATCTGTGGTTTTATGGCTGAAATGACAGGCAGTGCAGAATAAATCACAGGTGGCCAGGATTTTACAGTGGAAAGGAGACTCTTATGATAGGATGGATTTGTAGCCAATGCAACGAGAGCAACCTGTTGGACAAATAGTAGAATAAATAATATTTAATGCAAAGTCAGTTCATTATAGAAGCTTCTAAGAAGCACAAATTGTAAAGCGACTAATTCACCTCATAGGCAGTATCACGCAGTCTAGGATTCTCTATAGGCATATAAGGAACCAGAACAGGAAGCTGACGAAGATGAGCAAAGTGGAAAACCCATCTGTTGGAAGAAGTCTAGTGACAGTCAATAAAAATGAATTATACCAGTATAGACTGAATAATATAGGCAAAACAAAAAGGTATAGACTAAGTTATAATAAAATGTTGTACCTCTCCCATGCTGACGCTGACCCACGGAGCAGCTTAGGACACAAAGAAGCTGCTTCAGCATATTTTGATTCCACGATCAGATGATCAAGATACCTAGAACCCACCTATAGAGGTAATTCCAAAGATTACTGCTAATATAATGACTTGAGAGACCAGAATCACAACCAATTATGCTCCGGCACTGATCGAATTGATTTCGATTTTCTCCAACATGTATAGGCATGGGGGATATGCAGATTAACATTTATATAATACAAGCACACAAATTATGGGAATTTAAAAGATTTCTCAGAGAACAAGAATACAAATAGTTAGCACTTGGCAGTACATGATTATAAATAACAAGTGACTCCATATGCATACATCATGTCGGTTTGCTTTCTGTTTCAAATGGGAAATTTCAACTTTTGAGACAGCTACTCTTACATTGCTTTGTATGAACATGGATCAACGGGTTTCCAAACACACATTCATGGTTTATATTTGTGCAGCACACACCTTTTTACTGTATGCGGATACAAATCTGACTTTAATAATCATTGCATCACAAAGGGGGCACACTGATTTAAGTTCAAGTACCTCATCAAGAAGTTCACTCCGTCCTTGACCAGATTCAACCACAGCCAAAGCCTTTTCATGCCAACCATGTTGAAGAAGCCAAGTAATATGATCTTCGGCATCTCTATTTAAAAAGTTACAACATAAAACTAACATTTCAGATATGTTTAGAAAGTTTCCTTTATAATTTTTGAGCAAAAAACTAAAGCTGAAATCCAGATTTCATTTGGTTTCATTAAATTTTTCCAGTCCCTCAAGGCCAACGAAGAAAGTAATTATTCATAAATAGCAAATTTGTAGTATTGAGAGCAATAAGTTAAAGGGTAAATATGAAAATAGAGATGCTTATTTTCAAACCGAATGAAATACAACAAATATCTAGAGAGATCTGGCGAAGAGGAGGCATTGATGATTTTGTGTAGGCATTTTGAGGCATCTAGTTTTCTTTTACTTTTTTCTTTTAATCTTCTTTTTTCCCTTGGTATCAAACCATCTGGTATCCAAAAGTTATATAAGATTCCTACTAATCTGAGTTGAGCCAAGAAGAACCGCAAGAGTGGGAAAGCGGCATATAAATTATAATTTTCTCTATTCATTGTAATATGGAGTCTCAGAGCAAAAAAGAAATTGTAATATGGAGTAACATAAATAGTTCCTCAAATTACAAATCTCAGTTTTAAATTTCTAATATATGCAAAGCAAAATTACAACACAACTACTGATAAAACAGGCAAATAGTGAGTCATACAGATCAACACATCAGATTATAGCATTAGGACATTCATCCATGCCTATAAGATAGCTGGCATGTGAAGGGAACATCATTAATATGAAAAAGAGCACAGAATGAAATATACATTATGAAAGTCATACAGATAATTTCAGACATACTTTATTTGTTTATAATTCTTAGATAAATGCATTGATCCATACAAGAAGTATAATAGTAAACATTAACCTTGGTTTTGCAATGACAACATCCTTTGGCGACACAATGTAGTAATGAGGCTCATCACCGGCAGCCCACTGAGCGCCAGCATAACTGCTACCTAAATTTGAATTAAAAGAGTTAGTACTACTACTATAACTGCTGTTGATGCTGCTGCTGCTATTACTATTATTATGCAAAACCACTTCATTCACATAAAACAGATCATAAACAATGCCAATCGAATGTTAACCTGAGAAGGGAGTGTGAGCAAGGTAATAGTCATTTGCCTTGTAATGCTCAAAGCCATGTACAGGTAGAGCATCTGTTGAAAGTTCATCATTATTCCATGTCACTACACGTACTTCTGGTCTTTGTGCATTGCCCTGTTGAAACTTATGTTAATTGACCTCAATAACGCAGCAAACTTTCGAATCTAATGAAGATGACAGTATCATGATTGCGTCAAAGTTCTGGCCTTTTATGATATGTGATTATCTTTTAATGTACTTCCGAAATTTAAATGTAATGGACGTCATACAGTCAGTTCTAGATAAGCTCTCCATTCCAAAACAAATGATGCTAGCTAAAAGTACTACCAAAGAATATGATAACAAAATTCCTCCGAGCCATACCACAATGGATAATGTAGTGGTAGAATCTATATATGATTGACTAGTTTTTACAAAGCAGCATTATGTTACCATGGTAATAAAACTTATTTACAAGTATGAATGCAATCTTTAAATTCCAATAGGACAGATCATGATTTGGTCCTTTACAATGAAAAATCTAGACTTCCGTTGAGTCCCAGTAACATGGACCAGGACTGTGACCACGGTAAATCAAAAAATTTGGAAGTAGCTTCAAATCCTTCATCTTAGTGATCTTAGGAATAGAAACATGAACAAAGAACATTAGCCGCATCTTGACAATGCTCGAGAAGATAGAGATAGTATAAGTAGGAGGTGAAATGTCTATATGAAAGGTTGAATGGATTTTATTTCATTTAATGCAAGGAGCATCACACACCTGCCGTGAAGGAGCAGTGCTACTAAAATCCCTTTCTCCGTCCTTCTCTGCAGGAATATAAGCTAGAACAACCAAAGCATCACCAAAGGGTGCAATTCCTGAGATGAAATAGGTGGTTTGGAAAGATGCCACAATATCCACCTCATTCATGCCAGACAAGGAAACTTGCCTGTACGTCCCATTGGCTAGGTTTTGGTGATGTGCTCTTATTGATGCAATTTTGACAGATGTACCCCAGCCAATAACCAAGAGGGAGTCATCCTGCGTGTGATTGAAGGACATCAGGCTTCAGTTTTATCAAAAGATAACACAACATTCAATTGTACTATGATCATGTAGCTGTTCAAATAACTAGAACAAGCCTTAAATTCAACGATAGATGTGTACTCCGCCTGCCAGGATGGCAAGCCCCAATAGCATGCATGTCTACTTAAAGATTTGACAAACCTGCCAAACCAGGTGAGGAGGCAATAGCTCAGGGCGGGGACTATTGCGTGGTCTTTCAATAAAAGTTATACGCCGGTCATTGGCAGTATCATAGACCTTCACTCCAGCATCATTTGCCCAAGCAACAAGACTTGTTCTCCATTTCACTGCATGTATTGGACCTTCACCAGAGTGCAGAACCTGCTTTGCATTTATTTTTGGAGGCGTTATTTGCATAGTTAATAAATCATAAACTGAAGGACTAGTGATCAAATGTGTGCCTAGAAGAATCCCAAACCTGATCACGATAGCCTAACCATTTCTTTGAATTAAGAAATAAATGGCCCGCTAAACCACCAGCGACGAATCTCCTAGATGTTTTTCTTGAATAATCTGGGTCAAGAGCAATTGCCTTCAACGGGCGATGATAGTCGAATTTTATTTTCTCATCCGTGAAAAGGCTGTTTATTACAATTGATCCGTCGTCAGAACAGCTTCCAATATATTCACCCTCTATGTCAAAGCAAAGGTCGTTAACAACTGCAGCATGAGCCGAGAATTCTTTCACCTGTAATAGGGAAACTCAATTAGAGACGTTTTAGAAACAATGCAATGGTAAGTCTGCTGTTGGTTGTGGCATTCCAGAAGCTTCAAGCAATCCCCCATCCATGACACTGCATGAGATATATGATGCGTGCAGCGAAGACTCTTAGGACCCAGAGGCTGATTGTACAAGAGATGAAAGCCATAATTCTTGACAATCACTTGAAGAAATAGACAATTCAAACAAGTGCTTACTCATTCTAAAAAGCTAGGGAAAGGAATAATTCTGAGGCTGGTAACACAAGGCTAAAAACCTAACTCTCATGATGTCAAGCACTCGCTATACAACACAGAAACAAGTTCCATAAATAATGGAAAAAAAGTTGAGAAGAAAAAAAGGAAATATAGTAGAAAGCTCCCCGACGTTGACACGAATGCTCGAGTTTTAAATAAATAGTGCAACACCAGGCGAAATTGGATCCTTAAAACTCATCGCCCACTATAAATGACGAAACAGAATGAGAGAGTGTTAAGCCACCTGATTCCCAAGAAAATCTAGGATGTAAACGGAGCCAGCATGGGTGCCAAGAGCGATCATCCGCTCGGCAACCGCAATACAGGACGCCGCATCACTCGCTAGCAAAGACGGTATGCTGCCTCCCAACCTCTGGTACTTAAGCCTAGGCTCCTCTTCATCTTCCTCTTCGCCCTCTTCCTCCTCTTCCTCTTCTTCTTCGCCCTCCTCTTCTCGCTCGTCGTCTCCATCGACGCCGTTCTCAGACGGAATCGACGCCATTCTAAATCGTTACTCCAATCTAAGTTCAGTTGGGAGGGAACGATTGAAGGAAGGAGTTGATCTGTAAGGTGAGGTAAAAAGTTATCTTTGAGCAGGTATTGTTTTTGGCGAAGGTGAAGAAGATGATGGAGAAAGCAGAATGGAAGGATGAGTTAGCGTCCGTCAAGGTTATATGGGCTTTGAGTGAATAAATGATATTAATTGGCTACGCGACACCAACAACTCGTGCTGAGGAGAGGGGTGGCAATGTGGCACCTTCCCATCGCATACATATATTATAAATAGTGTGCCTGTCTATTCTCTTGTTTTACTATTACTTTTGTCCAAATTATAAGATTGGGTTAACATATTTAGAGAGATTAAAGAAGTTAAATAAGTTATTTAATCATATTATATGTTATGTTTTTTTAATTATATATTATTTTATTAATCAAATTAATTAATTTGAAAAAAAATAAAAATAAACATATTATAAAATAATTTAATTAACTTCATTGATTTTTTTTAAAAATCAATTTATTCTTATAATTAAGACTGGAAAGAGTATTAGCTAGCCTACAATACACTTATTTTAAAAAACAAATCTTATCTCATCTTAATTTTTGAGTGACTTACTTATTGTCCGTCTAACTTCTAAAATTTATTTTAAGAACTTTAATATTTCATATTTAACTATCAACTTCTCTAATAAACTTGACAAGTTTTGGCCTATCAAAATTTTTATATTCTTATTATATATCATGTCATTTAAAAAAATAACACTAACATTTAACTTATAGTTTTAAGTATTTTATACTCTTTTTTAAGAATTAATATGATCAAGGTAGCTACAAGATAGTTTGGAAGGTAGCTATGAAAGTTTTTGCTATCAGACTAATAAATAGTCTGCCCAAACTAATAAGTCCATACTAATCAAGATTTATAAAAGGAATGAGCATCATTGACAACATTATAATTGCCTAGGAAATTATACATTCTATGAGGAAAAAATAGGACAAAAGTAGTTGGATGGCCATAAAGCTTGACTTTGAAAAAGCCTTTGATCGTCTTTGGTGAAATTTTATAGAAGATACCTTAAGAGATGTTGGCTTTTCAGAAGCATTAGTTAAAGTAATTATGCTTTGTCTCACAACCCCAATGATGCAAGTAATGTGGAATAATAAACCATCTACTCCCTTCTGACACAAAAGAGAAATTCGTTAAGGGGATCCTCTTTTCCCACACATATTTGTTCTTTGCATGGAGAGGCTTTTCCAATCTATCCATGTGCAGTTGATGTTGGTGAATAGAACACAATCAAAATGGGTCATCATGGTATTTCCCCTTTTCACTTATTTTTTGCTAACAATGTTATCATATTTGACTGCCCCACAAGTGCTCAAGTACAAGTAATGAAGCGTGTTCTTAGTGCTTGCTTATCATCTGGACACAAAATTAGTGATTCCAAGACACGGGTTTACTTCTCCAAAAACATGAGTTTAAGCTTTAAGAAAACTATTTGTAACCAGTTGGGTTATCAACAAACCGAGAGTTTGAGGAAGTATTTAGGTGTGTCATTAATTAATGGGCAAGCTTCATCGCACACTTATAAATACATTATGGATCGCATACAGCAAAAGTTATAGAGATGGAAGAGTCATACTCTTTCCCTTGCAGGCCATATTACCTTAGCAAAGTCTATGTTATCATCTATCCCGCTTCACACATGCAGAGCACTATTATTCCTTCATCCTATTGTAAGTCAATTGAAAAGGATCATTAGAAAATTTTTTTGGGAAGCGCTAAAGACCATCATTTAGTAAGCTTGGTTCATAGGAGCGGACTTTGTCAGCCAAAGGACCATAGTGGTTGTGGCCTCTTGCAACTTGAAGCTCAGAATATAACTTTCATGGCCAAGCTAGTTTACAACCTCTTTTTCAAATCCAAGTCCCTTTGGGTTAATGTGTTGTGAGGGAAATATGGGTCTCACAGTGATTTTGATTTTCCCAAACCTACTACCCCGCGGTCATCCTTTGTTTGGAAGAACCTAGTTCGTTATTCATAGGAGGGATATTCACATATTAAATGGAAGGTCAGTAATGGTTAGGGTATAAGATTTTGGTCTGATTATTGGGTTGGAGAACAGGGACCACTGAAACACCTATCTTCCGCACCAATCTCTGATAATGATTTGTCAAAGCCCATTGTAGATTACATTGACGAGGATGGTAGTTGGAGAACTAATTTATTTCAACATTTGCTACCATCTACTGTAGTCTAGGAAATATGCACCATCATGGTGTAACATGATCAGAGACCACCCTCTTGCTTCTGGAGCCTATCCTTCAATGGCAAGTTTTCGGTGAAATCTGCTTACAAGGTCACAAAGTCCCTTAATTGGGATGTTGCCAAAGGCAAATGGAAAAAAGTTTGGAAGCTTCCTATAGCTATTCGAATTAAAACATTTATTTGACTGCTTCTTAAAGGAAAACTACCGACAAACTCTGAAAGACAATGAAAAGGTATGTCATAGGATCCTAGTTGCTCTTTTTGCACCAACAACATGGAAAATACCAACCGTAAGTTCAAAGCTTGTTCCTTAGCATGTCCCGTCTAGAAGAAAATTCTTCCGCAGGATTTGCGTGTAAACTTTTTTTGGAAAGACATTTCATCATGGATGACTGAGCAACTCACAAATAACAGTCTTAATACTACCTGGAAATTTGGATTTTACATCACACTTTGGACACTTTGAGAAATTAGGAATCAACACATTTTTACACATGAATATTTTATTGTTGATGACATATTACTACAGATTAGATCTACAACAACTCACATTGTTAGGAGCTTTTCTCTTCTTTATTGATGTAAATCATTGCGTTACATTTCTTTGTATGTAGTTTTGAAGTAATGAAATTTCCCTTCTATGGAAAAAGAATGAAAATGATCAAATAAATATTTTAAACGTTTTTTTGATATTCTATAACATTTAAGTATACTATATTTTTAACATTTTAAAAGGACATATGATGAAATAAACATTTTGAATGTTTTCTTAAAGTATTTTATACCTTTTGTATTTTTTGATGAGGTAATTTTTTATATTTTAAAATTATATATTAGGTATCAAAAATTATACCTTTTATATATGATATGATATATGAAAATAGAAATTTTTTAACATGGACAAATTGTTAACTTGAACATTAGTTTTAACATTGACATTGATAAAAAGACTAATATAAAATTGGTCTAGCAGTGCTTTGTTAGATTCCTTTAGAAAGAAGATACACTCGTAATGGGATGGAGAGGCAAACATAAGACCCAAATTGAATACCGGATATAAGAAAAAGTAGTCAATTTAATGGTGTGAACGGATTCTCACCACTGTAGCTTCTGCTCCTGTACCCGATCGTATTGGTTCAAAAGTACAATTTCAGTTATTTAACTTCATTCAATTTTTTACTCTCTCTACTTGTAACTTGTAAGGGATATTTTTAAACATTTACTTTTGAGACAGTTAGTTTTATTAAGAAAATTCAGAGATAATAATTTTAAATATTGATAAAACATTTTCAAACGCCTATATTCTAAGTTGGATCTTTTAAGAACTGACGAGAACGATTTTCTTATTTTTGTGACGTTTTTTAAAACGTAGAAAGATTTTTTTATTGTCTTTTAAAATTTAATGTATTTTATGACAATTTTTAATTTGTCTTCAACTTGAGAAAATAGTTATTTGCTATTTTTTTGGTGAGATGCGAAGCTTTTTCTTTTTCTTGGTCCTACTGTATACACTGGGTAGTGTTATTTTTGGGCCAAGAGTTGAGAGTAGCCCTAATGACATAGGAGTAAAAATGTAGTCCAGGCTTGTGCCAAAAAAATGTCGTCTAGGCCCATTATTGTGATGGGCTCATACCACAAGCTCTTGCTCTGAGGAATACATGTCAACGGACCCGTATATTTTATAGGCTGGTAATAGTACATGTCTATTTTACAGGGGATAAAGGGTCTAGGGTTAATACATTTGAAAATGAAGTGTTAAGAAATTCTTTTTTTTTTACAAGGTTTACAAGCTTGATTTGGAAATGAAGTTTGACTCGTAAATATAAGTCTGACTTGATTTATAAATATGTAAATTTAACTTGTAAATGTGATTTTTTTTGGATTTTTCTATTTTTAATTTTCTTATTTGGAATATAAAAGCGATTTTGCCATAAAATTAAAAACATGTATAAAATCAATATCAATATCGAAAGTCACATCATTTTATAGGCCATGAAAAATGTAGTTATTGCCCTCAAATGTTACCATAACTAGGGACGGTCATATATCGCAAGAGCCATGGACCACTGGTAATTAATTAATTAATTAAGTAGAAGCAGGTCGTCGTGCATGTGTCATAAAGACTATTAATTGATGAGTATAATTAATCCAAGGTTTTTTTGTACGAGTTCACGAAGCCTCCGATTCGATGATCTTTTTGCCGGTTCCACGTTTTAAGGTCAAGAGTTCCCTTTATTTCCCCAGGAAACTACACACGATACGTACAGCCATTGATCAAACTGAGGTTAACTTAACCTTGTTTTTTTTTGCTCGAAACTTAACCTTGTTAGGTACTCATGTTTTGTAATCGTAACATTATTAAACATATTCAAAGGCAATCTGACAATGCAGACCCTTTTCACTCCACTGACCATGATCACTACAATTAGTAACCGATGCTTCTACTGTTTAGTTCCCTTTTGTCCTGTCTCTGATATTTACAGGATCACCATATGCTATCATTAATCTATATATAATAAAATGTAGAGGGAATACAACATTAAACGGCATTGATTATCTGTATGTTTTTTTTCTTATCTTACTTTTACAAAAAGTCATATAGGAAATAAGTCACTTCTCCCTTCCACCGCTAATCCAAAAATCAGATATAATACCCTCCTCCCCCTTGAGTCAAAAGAAAAAAGTGGTCTAAAAAAGCAAGTGGGCTTAATTAGTCATCAAATTAACCACATAAAGGTTAGCTGTATACCTAAAAACAATGACCCGTGATCCCAATCAATCATTAATCACCAGTGTACTGTTGTCACCTCGTCAATTATTGGTTTCATAAAATCACCGTAAAAACAACTGGCTTCATTTACAGGATCTGCCAACAGTTGCCATCTGTCATCATCATGCTTTTTCCTGTTGTAACTTGAATTGAGCTCAGTGCTTTCAAATAATTGGAGCAGTGTTTCCTCACGGGCAGTTCCTTTGGATGACCTTGCTTCAATTCGTGAATCCTTCTCATCCAACAGGAAATTGTTCATTCATTCTAAGCTAATATACATGTGATGCTCAGATCATCTTAGTCAACACATTTGTTTTATTGGTATCATAATGCGAAACGCTTTTCTTTGATCAATTACTCGTATTTTTCACCTTTAGCAACTGTATATATGCAGCGATGTTTAGTAAGAAGGAACATACCATATTTCTTCAGTCTACAGCATCTTAGAATCCATTGCTTTGCATGAATTCAGGAGTTGTCAGCTTTTTGAATTACCTAAAGGATACGTTTAGCCTGAAAGTACTGCTCCTATATATATATCTTGTTCTAGAAGACACAACATACAATAGTTTTTTTTTTTTTTTTTTTAAAAGCCGACTTAATTAAATCAATCATATCAGGAGATTTTTCTTATCAGTATTATTGAAGTCACCAAGAAATGAAAGACGTGGAAATGGAACTTAAATAATGGTTTGATACAGCTCTGTGAGTACAAGTTCAATATTGTTCTGTGTTTGTTCCTCTGCATGTCAGGCTTATTATATATATGGAGTAGGAGATCTGCTTGTGTTTCAAGTGGAAGCAGCAGGTGAATGCGTGATAGCACCGGCCATAGTTAAGGCCAAGCAGGGCTGATCGCTAGGTACCTGCATTCACATCCAATATACTAATGAATAAGCCTACTCAATTGGATGCATCACTTCTTCTCGTAGCTCTTAAAGGCTGTGTGTGTGAATGTGACTCACCATATGGCCAGCACCAACAATCCAATAGAAACGGAGGTTCTTGTATGACTTCACGAAACCTTTGGTCTTTGTTTCGCTTCCACAGTAGAGTGCTCTTCTTTCTTTCCTCAAGAATTTTGGAAGCCCTTCCCACCTACACATTTAAAAACAGAAGAAGAAATTAGTGGCACAGTAAATTAAGGCTTTAATTTGGTTGAATTAGGTGGGAATGGAAAAGTAGAGTTACTTGAGCTTCCTTATCCAAGCTTCAACTCCCTTGGTTGCACAAATTACATCGAGCTACAACCATCACACGTACATATTTTGCCATTATATATTATCATCAAACTCATTAAAAAAAAAAATCATTCAGCGGTGTATGTCTATTATATTAAATAGAAGATTGGCCCATTCATCAAATTTAATTAATTTTTCACATTATTAGGTAGAATCTCCAGCCATCTCCCTCAATCGCAAGAGTTATCGGGAGAGACACTTACTTGCCCGTTGTACACACTCACGTTCACTCCCTTTGCCAGCAGCTTGTCCACCTGATACAACACAATATGTCAATTTTTTCCCCAGAGGTTTAGTCTGTGATCAGAGGTCATAATTTTGTTTAATTTAATTCATAATGTACTACTGATAATTTAAATTTAGAATCATATATTTTCTTAAAAAAATTAAGTTAGATTGTAAGGACCACAAAACATGATTTTCTCAGGAAGAAATTGAATTCGCATCTATATTGGACGAGGAAACTTCTTTAGTTTAAGCAAAGAGTTCAATAAAAAAAAAGACACTGGATAAAACATGTCAGCAAGGAATGATCTGCTTAATACAAAGTACCTCGTCAATTCTCGGCTTCATAAAATCGACCTCAAAACTATCAAACACAGCATCTGACTGCAATTGCCATCTGTCGTCACCACACTTGCTGGCTGGTCATGTGTTTTAACTTTTAAATTTGATGAAATAGCTATATCCTTAAAACTTAGTACTTACGTCACATTCTTGGGGATGATCCTCAGCTTTTCCTTGATCTCTCCATTTAATAACTTCACAATCTCTTCATCTCCACGCCTTAATGAAGACAAATATTTGGAGTAGCGTTTCTTCCCACTTCCTCTGAGTAAACTCATCCTCGTTCCTGATAAGGACACTGAATCACCCCCCCAAGAATCTAACAGAAAATTGTAGATATCCTGAAATCTAAACAAAGTTAACTTCTTCCCCAAAAAACAAATAATAACCTTAATGATAATATATTGATAAGCTAGCTTGGTTTCTGGGATAAGGTGTGGTATAGAAATCACAGTACCACAGCATTGCTGCTAAGAAAAATCTCGCTCTCAAGTTCGTGCCATGAATTGGTTGCGTTAACAAATAGGCCATCCTCGAGTTGCTTCTTGATCTTCCGGGCTATTCTGTTCTCTAAAATGGGTTTTGTTAGATAATTGAGAAACTCTTTAGAGAATTAGATTATGCTTTTCACTTAAATTTTGGTTGGATAATCTAAGAAGATGGACCTGTTGGATCTTCGAAGACCGTTGTTATCAAGTCGTGAGACGTCTTTGAGAAGGGGACCCCATGATAACTGCAATGTACATGAAACACTGAAAAAGCAGAGTCTCAAAATATAATGGTAAGCAGAGTGTTAAAATTCGAGCGCATACCA
Organism: Acacia pycnantha; assembly: GCA_025563575.1. Lineage (NCBI taxonomy): Eukaryota > Viridiplantae > Streptophyta > Magnoliopsida > Fabales > Fabaceae > Acacia > Acacia pycnantha. The sequence continues at coordinate 65,668 of JAMWYP010000303.1, read as the reverse complement.
CGAAATCTTCTGGTGAGATCCAACTATTCCCTAATGCCACACCTACCAAAGATCTAGCTTTTAGCAGAATCATCTCATTCATAAATTTAAAGAGCTTTCAAGGAGGGATATTTATATTATTATCACCTCCAAGCTTGGCAAGCAATTTGCCTGCTTCAATGGCTTTAAGAGCAGATAATCCAAGGGTAACTACGAACTTTCCACCGTAAGACTCTCCCACAATGTAGAGAGGACTCTTTTGGAGGCTTTTATTCTTATTGAATATCTTAATCAGTAAAGTCGTCAAGTCAGTAGCTGCTTCTTTATCAGTTTTCACCAGGAGTTCGGTATTCTCCACGTAACTGTACCCAGTTCCCACAGGGTTATCCTACATTTTATTTCGAGAAATGAACCAAAAATTTGATAACAACTATAAAATCAATTGTTTGAACATGAACAGTTTTATAATTACCACAAACAAGAGATCTGCTTTTTGCAACCATGTGGAGTTTCTTGGCTTCAGCTTGACGTCTAGAGGTCCAACCTCTGCAAAGTTTCCATACCCAATTCCTGAAGCACCCTGTTTCAACATATTCACACGAGCTCTGACTTTTTTGGGAGCAAATATGCCTGAACAATTTTATGACACAACATAAAGACACAATCTGGGTTTTTCTATGTCATTTTAGCCTCCATTTAGTAATACTCACAGGTCCTCCCTGCAACCAGAGAATGATTGGCCATGGCTTGGAGGGATTTTCTACTCTGTAAGGACTTTTGTAAAGCCACCAGAACAAGTGGGCTTCTGTGATAACAATCCAAATAAAGAACAATTGAGTGCCTCTACATCATTCTCATGAAGAAAATCACCTGTTTGAAATATAACAAAAATGAATGCAGTTGCAGATTATGAAATTATATAGAACATTCAGCTTACTGGGTCTGACTTCAACATATCCCCATTCCTCTAATCCATCATGGCTTCTCAAAGCTGTCACTGTTGTTCCAATATATGGCACTCCAAAGATAAGAAAAGTGACGATAAGAGCACACAGCTTGTCCATTGCGCTGAATACACCTGCAGGACTGAATAGGTGTATTAATAAAGGCAAGTAATTTTAAGCCTTTTCTTTTACTGGGGATAAAAGATTTTATAGGTTAGAGTTGAGTTACAGTATTTGACTAGAAGTTAAACAGCAACGAATTATTTGAAAGATTAAATATAAAGGGGGCACCTCAATTTACACTTTTGAGAGGCATAATTCTTTGACTCTGACGTTACACCAAAAGAAAATCATAGTGGATGACAGAAGTGGACATTCAAATTTATATAAGGGTGACCCCCCAGGAAGATTAACCTTAGAATGTTAGTTTCTTGCAAATAATTCTTTATGAATATTTGGAAGGAACAAAAACGTACTAGAATATAATATGCTACACTATCATTCTCTGAGTCTGAGGAGAATGGTGTATGTACGTATATAAGTAATGTCATTTGTAATTGTATAGGTTCTAGTGAGGGAAAACAAAAAAGAGAACAGGGCCCAATAGTTGTCTGTTTAATTCATTGTTATTGCGTTTGTGTGGATATTCCTTCAAGTGGCAGAGATAAACAAGGAGACAGAAAGTTCATAAAGACAGGATCACGTGCATGGCTAAATGGAATTTAGTTCAATGTAGGTGTATGATTTACGGTACTGTATGGAGAGTTTAAGATTTCCAATGAACTCAATATTAATTTCACAAATTTTGTGTGGTTGCAAACTAAGATCTGATCTACTGTTGTTGTTGTTTCCTTTTCCATGAATCTGGATAGCCCTACATTAACCTGCTCGATATGAGTTTCTATTATAATCCTGTCGTCACATCAATATCAACATTTACTATTTGGACCCATCCATCAACATCTACTTTTATTGCTGCCACCAAGGGTTTTCAACTTAATATTACAGATTTGTTATCTGCAGAATTTATCTCCCAGAAAGCTGCATTTAGGTTTCTACAATTTAAGAATACAAAAGAAGAAGAAAAGAATGGGAATTAAAAATACAAAAGAAATTTTCCTCCGGCAGGTTGCTTGGTTATTTCAAATCTTGCTGCGTGACTGGCTTTGTTTTTGTTTGCTTGTTGACTCTGCTTTCTAATTGTTGTGAGATTAATTTTCTGTTTTAGATTAGTTATTTTGAGGTGAGTTTGTAATAGAGCCCACCATATTCAATGCCACACAGGGTTGATCAGTGGGTACCTGCAGAAGCGAGCAAACAGATAGTAAGACAAAACGAAGAACAAACATTGACACGTTACTTTGTGATTCTCCAAGGACACAGAGGATTCAAGTAAGAAAATTTTGCCGTCTAGTAATAGAATCTCTCAGCAGAAAAAATAAATAATAGAATTTTGACACGTTACTTTCTGATTCTCCAAGGACACAGAGGATTCAAGTAAGAAAATTTTGCCGTCTAGTAATAGAATCTCTCAGCAGAAAAAATAAATAATGGGATCTGCAGATATTTGACTTTTCATAGCAGCATATAGTAGAACGCCCAGTGCATTTTATTTTATTGTATTTTATATTTTTTTTGTTGCCATTTCTGACATTGCTTCATTCTAAAGTTTTCAGGGTCTCTAAGTTTGACAGCAAATAGTTGGATTCTTAGAGCATGTGAACCTATGATGATCTTCATTAATATGACTGTCTATTGGAGTAACGTGACATGCTTTTGTTTATCAACTTTTCAGTTCTTTTGGGGAGAAATTAAAAAAAAAAGAAAGGAATTTTCTTTCAAACATGTGATAAGAACCATATGTGCAAATATGAACAAGACAACCAGCATGATGATGTGTGCTTACAAAATGGCCAGCACCAAGGATCCAATAAAAGGACAAGTTTTTGTATGACTTGACGAAGCCTTTGGTGCTTTTGTTACTTCCACAGTAAAGGGCTGTTCTGTCTTTGTTCAAGAAATTTTGAAGCCCTTCCCACCTACAACAGTGGCGTGAAATTATATTGATTATTAGAAATAATAACAAAAAGTATTGGGGATAAATTAAATTATGGAGGGAAAGGGAATTACTTGAGTTTCCTGAGCCACGCTTCGGTCCCTTTAGTTGCACAAATGAGGTCAACCTACAATAATCACAGACATATTATCTGACTATAGAGAAATAAAAAAATAGAAAAATAATAAGAAGATGCTCTTTGATTGAACGTGAAGATAAAAACAAGATCGTCACAATCTCCGAGTTTAAAAAAGACTCTTCTTTAATTGGTTGAGCTCAACATTTTTTCAAAGATAGACAACTTGGACAATAATTAAGGTGGACCATTACATGGCACAATCCCTTGCCATCATTAATTCTCATAATTTAATAATAATCAAATTGTTGAGTGGGGGAAAAATCTTACTTGCCCGTTGTACACAGTAACATTGACTCCCTTAGCTAGCAACTCATCTACCTGAGCAACTTCAACTAAAAGATGTCATATCTCAAGAAACAGGGGAGGAGGAAAAAAAAACTTTAGAATTAAACTCAGAAAGTAAAATGCTCAGGTATAGCAATTTTCTGTAATACTGTTTAACCAAATTCTCTTAATTAGAGTAAACTGATGGTTTAGTCAGAGTTCCCATATTTATATCTTCTCACCTCATTAATTCTTGGCTTCATAAAATCGCTTTCCATGAATGTGAAAACATCGCCAGATTGCCCTCCCCATCTGTCAACATAAAGATTTATGAGTTTCTTCAAAAAGTATAAATCATATTAATGTCAAGAAAAATAACATTAGACTTACGTGACATTCTCAGGAATTATCTTCAACTTCTTCTTGATGACACCATTTAGTAAGGTGTCAAGATCAGCATCCCCACCAGGAGATTTCCTCCCTAAGGTAAGATATTTAGAGTACTGCCTTATTGCTATTTCTCTTGATAATCCCAACTTCATTGCTGATAATGTTGCTGAATCACTTCCCGAATCCAATAGAAAATTATAAAAGTCCTGAAATTACCCAAAAAAGAACCCAAGACATTAAATGGAAACAAACATTATGGTGTGAATTAAGTACCTGAGTAATCAGAAAAAAAGGTAAGCAAGAAAACTGAATAATACCACGTTGTTGCTGCTAGACATAATGACGGATTCGAGTTCACTCCATGAGTTAGTTGCATCAACGAATTGCCCATCCTCTAGTTGCTGCTTGATCTTCTGAGCCAAACTGTTGACTAAAATGGTCATGTTAGATATAATTGAGATGTTGTTATGTTCTATCTCACAAGATGGAAGAGAATTGAGACACGACAAGTTACCTATTTGATTTTTGCAAGCCATTGTCGTCTAGGCGAGAGACATCTTTTAGAAGAGGACCCCAAGAGAACTGAAATATCTTGGGATTAGGTGAAGGTTGAAAATCAAAGAACTTAGAAAGTAAGAGTGACAGTTAAGAAGTAAGATCAATTCTTCTAGTTACCACAAAATCTTCAGGGGAGATCCAACTGTCCCCTAATGCCACTCCTGGGGAAAGGACACAAATATAGTATGAATGATTTATTAGTGGATCTCATTCATGTGAAACCGAACAGGGGATAATTATTAGTATTACCTCCAAGAATAAGCTTTAATGTCTTGGCTTCAATAGCCTTGAGAGCGGATAATGCAAGAGTAACGGCAAATTTCCCACCATAGGACTCTGCTACGATGTACAGAGGACTGTGTTGAAGGCTTTCATTGTTATTAAATATCTCAGCCAACAATGTAGTCAAGTCAGTGGCTGCTTCATCATCTGTTTTCACAAACAGCTTTTGATCCTCCACGTAACTATATCCTGTTCCAACTGGGTTGTCCTATATTATAACAGATAAAGCATTTGATTACAGAGAACCATGGATTGGCCACAGAGAAAATAAAAAAGGATCTGAATTCTGAAATTATACCACAAACAGAAGATCTGCTTTTCTCAACCAAGTTGAATTCCGAGGCTTCAAATTGGTGTCCAATGGCCCAACCTCCTCGAAATTTCCAATACCAACTCCTGAAGCACCCTGTTCAATGCTCACAGTTCTCAGATTATGGCTGCTTCTTGTTGTTTGTTCTATTTATAGTTAATTAAAAAGTATTACTTACAGGTCCTCCCTGCAACCAGAGGATGATTGGCCATGGCTTGGAGGGATCTTCAACTCTATAGGGACTTCTGTAAAGCCACCAGAACATGTGGGCTTCTGTGATAAGACATCCCAAAGTGGAAAAAAAAAAGTAATTGAACTATTAAAAGTAAAACAACAAAGACGCAAACTTTGCAGCTACGAGTCAGAAGACCATATTGTAAAATTACAGATATGCAATGGATTTGGCTTACTGGGTCTGACTTGTACGTATCCCCATTCCTCTGATCCGTCTTGAGTTTTAAAGGTTGTTGCTGGTCCTCCGTGAGATAGCAGAGGAAGACATAGAAGAGTGACAAGTAGAACACAGAGCTTTTCCATTTTTGAAGAAAGGGAGGAGGCAAGAACAGAGGATCAGCCTTGAGCAAAAAAAAAAAAAGAACAGAGGATCAGCGAAATGAAGGGCCAAAAGGAGATAGAGAATTAAAAGGAGTGAGTCAAGAATGGAGCGATGTGTTAGCAGTTGTGAAATGAAAACAACAAATAGATGAAATTAAAGCATAATAAGAGTTTGATTTACGCAGAAGGAGAAAATTAGGGGTCAAATAATAGTAAACTGGACACCAAGGAACTCTTTCTAAGAGGCACTTGTTTTAGAACGTACGGAGTTAAACAGAGAGTGACGAATAAAAAGTTAAAAAACCCGTAAAAGGCTCGTCAATAAACAGATTTCGGAAACCGAAAAAGAAAAAGAAGAAGAAGAAGAAGAAAGACTGTACTTGCTTTCTTTACGTTACAGAAACCAACATGTAGTTTCCTTTTTTTTACAGGGGAAGGATTCAGAAATGATAGGATTGGCTGTTTCTTTTTTCCTTTCAATTAAAGAAACTGGCACTAGCACTCTGAAATTACGAACTGGATGAGTTTTTATATTATTAGGCTATAATATTGTTTTTTACAGTACTGAAGTTAAGGATCAAGTCTGTACTCTGTACTCATCAAACATATCATCAGTCAATATATAATATAAAAATTATGGAAAGCTAATTTTTTTTTTAAAAATAATAATTCATGTGAATCTTATTTGATATATTTGAAATTCAGAGTAAAGATACAGAGCTCACTTGTAGAAAGATAAAAAAGAATCAGTATTTTCTGGTCCTTATTATAAGGCACCAACTAACTATTCTTACAAAAAATTGTCATAGTACTCCCTCTAGTCCTTATTATAAGACATCAATTAGCAAATATATTTGGTCCTTTTTTATAAGACACTGTTTGTTTCCAATGATCATTAATTATTATTTTTTTTCATGTATGCCCAATAAGGGTAGTGGGTGAGAATAATAAGAATATAATATTAGAGTTTAGTATAATTAGTAGGGTTAATATTGAAAATTACTCAAAATTTAGGACAACTTTATTGACTTTAACTGTTTTTATTGGTTTATGTGAATTATTAGTTGGTGCCTTATAATAAGGACCATAAGGAGTATTTAATTAATTTTCAATATTACCCCTACTAATTACACTAAATTCTAATATCATATTAATTATTATTTTAACCCACTATCTTTATTAATTATGACTTATGAGCATACATGAAAAAAAGTAATTAATGTTTTTTTGGAATAAGTAAGTGTCTTATAAAAATGATTAAATAAATTTATTAATTAGTGTAATAAAAATAAAGGAAGTACATGGTGATATAGGAAAGGAAGTCACTGAGGAATGGGGATTGGAGGATTAGGCAGTGGGGGACCTGAAAAGGTTGCGTATAGAAAATTCCGAATGAAGAAAGGGACGTGGCTGGGAAATATCGAGTACTCTGATAACTAAATAATTTGCTAAGTAGAGTAATGTTCAATAATGGGGGCATTATTGAAAACTCACGCAGAGACAGAGGACAGAGGACAGGGTGTCAGAGATGCTTGTGTAGTGATTGTTTGGTTATGTTGATAGGTCTTTATTCCTCACAGTGGATAATTAATGAATTCGGTTTTCTCCGTTGACATTTCCTTCATTATTCCTCATCATCTCTTATCTAGGCCGTTCAATTTTTGATCCAACGATCTAGAGGACCCTTCCAAAAAACCAAAAAACCATATACGGTTTTTGGAAGGCCCCTCCGAATCGTTGGATAAAAAATTAGATGGTCCAGATAGAAATAATGAGAGATGAGTTGATAAGAAGATTTCGGGTGCTCACTCTTATCCCTCCACTTTCTATTGGCAAGTTGGCCATCAAAAAGCAGGAAAGTTCACATTCTAGTCTCATATACATACTACCTGCATAAAACCACCAGAGGATTCAACTTTCTGTTATAAAAAATTTAACTGAAGTTTAATCCTTTGTGAAACCACAGTTTTAGTGATTCAGGCACCATTTACTTATCTCATCTGAATCATACATATGGGATCTGAACGATTCAGATTTGTTTTTTTTTACTCTCTATTTAAAAAATAATATTTTAATGGGTTGAAAATCTAAAATAAAAATAATATCTTAATTATTATTTTTCAAGAAATAATTTTTTTATTTAAAAATCACAAGTTTAAAAAAATCAAATTTAGACCATCCAAATCCCATCGAACAGTTTAGATGGAATAGTCAAATGATGCCTATCCAAAAGATAGGCACCAAAACTGGTTCCAGTTTTAGAGCTGCCCCATTGATTGCCTGCATGAAAATGTTGTTATGAAAGGGGAAAAGAATTAAATGAGACACTATATCTGTACTTTGATAGAGGATTGAACATGTCCCACTATTATATACAGTACCCTGCAATTTCTACAACTACCATACTCTGCAATTTAAGGCTTGGTAGTTGGTCCTCGTATGCCAAACTTCTGGCATTTATTTCACTTTTGACAGCAAAATTTATGGCGGGAGCAAAGAAAACCTTGCTAATCATTATTCGTAAATCGTTGACACTGCATAATTGTCTAATCTGATTACTTTACCAGTTGCTGCAAAACCTAAAATGCTATGATCATCAAGTATACTACTGTATATAATAAAGGTAATTCCACACCCGTGTTTTTGGTTTAATGGTGATTGGTTAGGCCACAAGTGGGCGGATTTCACCTGTCCACGGAGAGGACTTTAGTTGTCACACAGCTTGTGGGGCTAAGGGATAGATACCTCTGAACTTTGATTTCTAACCAAAACAAATATTATCTATAGTGTTAGTTATAAGACCTAGTTTGTAGTATAAATTAGGTCTTATATAAAGATCGGAGAAAGTAATTCTATTTATAGTACTCCTACGGGTCTTAAATACAGAAGATGCTTGACCAATTCCTAAGTAACTTTGATGAGTCTGGATCATGATGGTTAAAAATTCGTTTTATCACTACGATTTTACGTTTTTACGATTTTTTTTCATTAAAACGATTTTACTAATTTTCCAAACGTTTTTGTGTTTTTACGTTTTTACTACGTTACGATTTTACGTTTTACGATTTTTCATTCTCCTTCCTTTTTCAGGTAAAATCTACGTTTTCACTACCATGGTCCGGATAAGGCAGAGAGGGCAGGTGAGCACATAAAAGTGGTTAAGAATTAAGAAGGCAAGTATAGGGGGTCACTGCATTTGATGTATTATGATATAATGAAGGAGCATTTGTCTGTTTATATCGATTGATTTGCTGTCCCTGTCAGTCTTGTTCACTTTATCACATGCCTCTTAGAACAATGTTCTCCAACACATAATGATGATGATGATGTGCCTACTCTGTGTCCGGCCTCGCCACCCAAACAAACAAAAAGGGGAATAATAATATTTCTTCAAGCCCTTAATATTAAAAAAAAAAATTGTTATTAATACATTTATTTATTTTAAGTCACACGCCATATTAAGATAAGTGGGATTGAATCTACACAGCCTCTACACTTAGAAGGGAGCATAGTCACTGCCTTGTGAAAAGTGGTATTGTTTCCTCTCTGTTTTTTTTTTGTTTTGTTTTTTTTTTTGTTATCCACACCCCATTCACTGAAACCTTCAATTTAAACTAATTTAAATTCGATCGAGTCAAAAAAAAGTGATTTTGTTGGCAGGGAGATTTATATCTGAATTTCTGTTTGGGCCATAGATATGGAGACGAGTAACTATACATGAACTTGAAGCCACAAACAAATGGGCTTCACTACTTTTTTGTCGGGTTAATAACCAGGGCCCCAACTGGCATTTGCATTAAAAAGGTTATTGTCATTTTTTAAAAAAAATAAAATTCAACAAGAAAGTAGCCAACGAAAAAACGTAAAAAATGTTCATGAATCTCGATTCTTCTGGTTGTTTTTATATTTTCTTTTAAAAACTCTTCGGAGCCTGAAACTAGATCTATTTTATTAATATTACAGATATCTAAATCATCTTTAAAAAAAAAAACACTATTAATTATATGGTACTTCGATCGAGTTGTTTATATCCATTGAGGATAAAATAAAGTTGTAAATCGAGATTTATATTAAGAGACGAATAAAGTATTTATCAAACTCGAGTTGACGTGAATGTTTAAGATACTTAAAACAAGTGATTGGAGGCTTAAATCTCATCCATTATGTATGTAATAATTAATTAATTGGAAAGGGTATGCAGTATTCCTTTTACCTTCAATTTCTTCTTAATAGAGATTAGTCCTTTTTTTGGTGTGATAATAGAAGTCTTTATTATCAACGAAGTATCTTCTTGTGCATTTACTGTCTATCACCTTTGTGCTTCTTCTCAAGCTTTTCTTCCTTTTTTGATAAATTTCATTAATATAAAGAGATTTCTCAACAATAAAGTGATAAACCATGCGTACACAATAAAATTTAAATAACTAGAATAGAATCCATGGCTATACTAGTACTACATAGAGATAAAATGGGACCAACAAAGCAAGAAGCAGACAGTCAGAGTGAGCAAGAAGCGGTTTGCTTAATTTCCTGGTTATTGTGATGACTAAGGAGAAGAGCTGATGATGATTAGCATTGGGAAGGAGATAGCAGAATGATTCATTAGAAGCTTCTCAACTGACAGAAACAGTATTAATTGGCTTGGTTTGTGCAGGGTTGCAAATACATTAAAATTTACTTGCACGTACGACGTACCATGTACAGTTGTAAATGTTAGTATTATTACAGATTGATGATAACCTTTTGAGGGGTGAAATTAAAAAGAAAAGGCAAAGGCCAGATAGATGGGATTAAAGTTTTCCATAATTGGTTGTGAACTAATCATGTGAGAGAGCCATGAAACTGAAATTCCCTCTCCATGCACGCTTCCTTCCTCCTCACTCTCCCAAATCCCAACCAGCGTTTCTTCCTCTCTCTCCCCCACAGTCGTGTCTGTTTCATGGTATCTGTCTCTCTTTTTTTTTTTTTTTTGGAAAATAAAGGCAAGCCGAAGCTTGAGAAGTAGGGGAGGCTAGTCTATGAAAGACTAGCACCAAAATACAACAAACTAGTAAAAGACCTAGGATCTACAGACCAATTGGTCTTGTAAAGCTATATCCAGACATCCTGGAGGAATTGTCGGGACTAATAACAAGCCTGCATCAGCGGGAGCATTATGACCCTCCTTGGCCATATAGTCAGCACAAGAGATGGTATCTGTCTCTCTCTATGCAAAAAACAAACACCAATTCACGATTCCCCATAAATCACACTAACCAGTAAAAAAACTGATAATAAATATAACACACTAATCCCTTGCATTCATCTGATGTGGTAACCTAGAATTTTCCATATATTACTCCTCCGGTCCTAATTATAAGACATAGTTGACTTTTTTGGAGAAATTAAGGAAGCTAATTAAATTACTTTAGAGTATTTTTATTTTTATTTTTTTCTTCAAAGTAATTAGTTTGACTAATAAACTAATATATAATCTAAAGAAACACAACATATAAAATGATTAAGTAATTTATTTAGCTTCATTAATCTCCCCAAACAAAGTCAACTATGTCTTATAATTAGGACCGGTGGTAGTAGTATTTATCAAGTAAGATGAAAATTATTATAGTACAATTAATTATACATATATATATTATTAATGTGTAACTGAACTACTATTTAATAGAAACAAAAGCTTTTAGAAATATACTAGTATAATGTTAAAAAAGAGGATGCAACGCATGCAGGCCATATAATTCCAACAAGTTCCCCGTCGAGGGTCACCCAGCTTCTCCTCCACTTTCAAATTAAACTTGTCTCGATCAGCAGAGGCTGTCAAGACCTATATATATAACTGACATTTGCTCCTTATCAATGAGTTTCAAACCCAAAACACATTTCAGAAACAAGTAGCGGCGCCTCCTACGGAGGTTTCCTTGCTTGTATCATCTCTCACTCTCTCTTATCTCTCATATATATATGTGTGTGTGTCAGTGTGTGTGTGTGTGTGTTATTTAAATTTGTGTTTGTGCAATTGTACTTGACTTGTCCTTCAGATAATCAGCAATGTCTGGGTCCGATTCCGCAGAGAAGCAGCCAGATGCTCCAGAAACTCAGTTGATAGGTGGAATGGCGGAGCTGACGAACAAAGCACCAGAGGTGGATGATGTGGACGACGAGCTGTGCAAAACTCCGACGAGGCCAGAAAACCGAATACACATTCTAAACTATCCTCCGCCTGCCCCCAGAAAGAAAAGGCCACCTCCTTCTTCATCAACTTCTAAGCGCCTCTTCACTGTCCATGTCATCCTGCTTCAACAGACCATTGACGCTCTCTTCCAACAAGCTTCTGGCCAGCCTTCCCGTGCTAACAAGAGGCGCAGAATAAAATAATGAACATGCTCACGTTTCAGTCTTTCTGCTGATTACTTCTGGACTTCGATCGCATGCATGGTTTTTCAGTGTGATACGTATTACTGAATTACTTATCCATGTTGATTCTTAGTATTTTCGTACTTGTACTAGGTTGTTTCCTTGTGTCGTGTCTGTTGTATTGGTGTCAGTAGTTAACTAGCTATATATATTACAGCCTTCTCTATGAATTTGCTGAGTTATATACATATTCTTGCTGTCGTCCCTTTCCTCTTTCCGCAGAAAAGTTGAAAAAAGCCTTTTTCTTCATTCAAAATGAAAAGTTTGCAAGCGATTTCATAAAAGAAGCTGCAGTCTATAATTCCACACATGCACACAGAGAACTGAACATGCGCAATGCCGTCCTGCAGCTGTACTGTGTCTGTCACTCTGTTGAGATAAGTGAGGAAGGTGTGTATACAGGTCCCACAACTCAATGGGACCCACACAACCCCAGTCCCTCTCTCTCTCATTTCGCGACGTTAGAATCCCTGACAGAGAGCGATCTCCGGAGAAATTTTCAAAACTCTACACTGAATTAATCGCCTTTAATAGTTTTGTTTTGTTTTCTACATACGAAGCCGAAAGCCGAAACTGTTTTCATGCATGTAGAATAAATTCGAAAGGGTTATGTAAGAATGCTGGTTATTTAATTTCTGCAGAAACAATTACACCCATAATTTGAATCGATTGTCGTACTTAAACTACAGCACATTGCATCGTTCCAGGTTCAATTTGCATATATTTATATGATTGTTCCAAGTTCAATTACACCCTTAATTAGAATCAATGGTCACACCTTCAAGAAAGACTTCTACAGTTTTACATATATTTATGTAATTAATCTCGACCATCAATATTTGCATATGTTTCTATGTGACACCTTCATTTCCTGCAAAAAGTTGCATCAAGGCTTGATAAGGTTTTCGAAGTTTGTTCCCAGTAGCCGTTTAGGAAAAGCAATGAAGAAACAGAGACTCATATAGCAAGTCTGATATCTGCAATCAAAACCACAATAAATGATGGGTAGTGGTCCTTAGTTATGACTCATGATTCACCGTGTTCATAACTCTAGATCATCTGTCGTATCAGGCGGCTCTCAAGTCTCAACCTTGGGTGATTTTATTCAAACATTTAAGTAACCCTGTGAAGTTTCTTGTCAGAGGTCATATGTGAGAAGTTTCATTTTAAGTAAGGTTATATATATTTGCGAACGTTTTAGGATCCATAAAATCGAGAATAAAATAAAAATCGAAGAGTGAAAATGAAAGAAAACGCTTTATCATGTTATATACAGCGTACGTTGATAGTAACACCATTAATTTATTCGTCGTTTCCATGCTAATTAAAAATGGCTACCGCACGCTCTGTTATTCTCTAAAAATACGGCTTTGTAACAAATTTTAAAAAAAATTCTATATTTGACGGACAAAAACTTAGAACAGGATTTAGCCGTAAATCAAATATATTTAATGATCGGTAACTACATTGTATAAATTGATTTAGAAGAATAATCATAGTGGGTGGGAAATGATCCATTGATTAATCTTCCCATGCCGAACTTACCATTCAGATACTAACCCACGTATGAGCTGCTCCTTTCATTGGCCCTTGGACACATGTGTATTAGTAAGATCTAACTTTTACTGAGATGCCACCTTAGTTTTCGATTTTTGCCGTGGCGTCATCAAAGCGTGCCAGGAAAGATTAAATTTATCAGATCAACGAAGCAAAGATGCGGAGTCCGGCTTTCTGCTGTTGAAAGCCCAACAGGATCAGAGTACAGAGATGCTCTTATGTCTAAAGTAATGTCACCACTGAAGAAACCCAAAATGGTGAAGGCTCCCAGGAAAAAAGCATGAAATGAAAGAAGAGGAGGCAAAGAATGGTGAAGAAGAAAGAGAGGACAAGGGCACGGGTACAATGAGCTGAAACAATGTTCCCTAACTTGGTTTGTGGATTTCAACCGAATCTGACGCTCATGAACTTAAGTTTCACACCCACTAGATGTGTCAACAATAAGCCTGTGTCACAATTTGGGCTTAGCCAACTCATGGCCTTCCAATCGTGCGGTTAAACTGATAAGCTTGTACCCGCTTCAATGTATACAAATGGAGAAACTGCCTCTTTGATCCGTGAGAGTGAAAGGACGTTTGTGCTGGAAAAAAACCAGAGGCCATAGCCTTCCTGACTGGGATCTGGCTTTGATCCGATGCAAAGGACCGTCCGCTGCGCTTTTTTGCCTAATAAATTAGTAACGACCGCGGTGTGTGTACCGCACGCGGTAAATTATTAAGTGTTTTTTGTGCAGCGGACGGTCCTTTACATCGGACCAAAGCCAGATCCCCCTGACCGTGCATTATTTGTAATTTAGTGTTGTTATCTCTCCATTCTTGCTCACGGTATTATGACGAAAAAACTTGTACTTCGTAAATTAATGAAATGTGGGAAATTACGACGAAAATACAATCGGCGATCAAATGCATTTTTTTCCCCTGATAAAATTTCATCTACTTATGCGGTGAAATGCTGGCGCTAATTAATTCCTTTAGATTAATATATGTAAGGTGAAAAGGGCTTATCAAATTAGTTGTCTTGCCAGACTGTCAGCCCAACAAAAGGAAGATTTTAGATGATAGAGTTCCGCAGGCTCTTTCCTGATGAAGGGAATAAAATTTTAAATGATCTATGCAATATCATTTGACAGGCAACATCAACTAACAAAACAAACCCCATATAAATGCATACATATTCTTAAAAAAGGAAGGTCTTCCAAGATAAATCACCTTGAGAACAGGCACGTAGGCCCCAGACGATCCAGATCCAGTTCAAGCGTTCAACCAATAAAACTACTTACAAGCCCAACATCACGCCACACTATGCACCCGCAGCACTAAAACTCTCGGGGTGGTTTTCCCTTTTGCCCTCTTCTCTTTGAGTCAGAAAATACAAAGTGAATATAAACTCGACTACAACTGACCAAGATCACGGAATCAGAGGAGCCGAGGGTCTCGTCCCTCTTAAACAAGATGTACAGAAGGAAGCTTCATAAACAGCATATTTTTTTATTCATTTCAGAGTCATGGGCGAAAAAAAAATGCTATATTGTGTTCGATCTGTGCACTCAGCATAAATACAGATATCACGAAATTTGAAGGGGGGAAAATATACCTGGAAACTGTCCAGGATCTACTACCGGTCAGGTTCCTGTGTTTTGTTAAAAGAGTGACCATTATTTTCACGTCAAAGTTATAGAATAGAATAAGCACGTATCACCTCCACAACGGGCGCTTGACACATTGGACACTTTCTCCTACTTTGGAACAACTCATTGGCACATTTTGAACATGTGCACATGTGCCCGCATCTGCAAAAAAAGCACAATAGTATTTTAAGTGACAATAATCAGGCATAGACCTGCCAATGGGCCATTTATGTGTCACATGAATACTGAATAATACCTGTACAACAAAGAATCAATATTGCTCTCGCAACATATACAGCACAGTCCTTTTCTCACACATTCCCATTTAGACTTGTCATCAGGAGAATCATGATCATGCATATCTGTGATCCATGTAACTTAATTTTCTCAGTAAACCTTCAATAGGAGATCCAGAAAACCCAAATGAAAGATTAATATAGAATGTTAAGGATGAAAGAAAAGAAATGCAAACCTGATGAATCAGCTGAGCGATTTAGTGCTGCAGAAACCTCCTGTCTTATTGAGCGCTGCAACTCAAGTTGCATATCCATACAAGCCTCCAGCATTCTCTGCATATTATTCATTCTTTGCTGTAGCCTAGCCATGTCAATTCTCAAGTCATTGATAATCTCCCACTCCTGACAAAGCCAATAAATCAAATAACATAAATATAATGTTCAGCAAAAAGAACTAAAATAAATATAAAGGGAAAAAACTCTAAAGTCCAAGCCATGAACAATTCAGCTAAGGAGAAGTAACAACGTTGAATTAAACATGAAAGGATATTAGAATAAATGAAACAATTTTTCCTATACTCACCAAAGAAAATGAATGCCCAATTCCTAGGCGCTGATTATTCATGTCAGCTCGTGACCAATTGTCATGACGTGAATGTCGTTCCCAGAGAGGTTGAGGGGGTGTTGGTGACGGGGGCTGATCAAGTGGACTGTTGATAGTATCCTCCTGACCAACAATCTGATCCCTACGGGGCTGCTCCAGGTCCTGTTCAACTGAGGCAGAAGAAGGGCTCGTTTCTTGCAGCTCCCACTCAACATGAGCATGACCTTGCCTTTCAACATATGATTGTATCAACTGGTCAAGACTTTCACGAAAACTGCTGCGAAGGAGGTTTGAGACACTTCTCCTACAAAATGAAAGAATACTTGTTCTAGTTTAGGTGTTTTATTTTATAAAGGGACTCCATTAGCTCTCCTATCATATTTACATACCTATTTAGCAGTTCCCTGAGTTCCACGCTGTTCACATTGTCATCATCTGGAAAATAAAAGCCATGAATTCTACCAACTGGAGCAACTTCATGATCAGAAGGTCCACCCAACCAATTTTCCACGGCCTCCTGAAAGTCACCGTCTTCTTGCCACATTTCTGGGGCTTCCGGTAGATGAGAGTTTTCCCTATCTTCATTGCTCAAAATGTCTTGAGGCCACTCACGGGCTGTATCACGGGGTTGATTATCACCCAGACTTTCCCCTGCACCATTTCTCAGGTGCCCATCACTTCCTTCATTTTCAATGAGTTCTTCCTGTTGTTGTTCTTCCAGAGCAGTAGATACATAACTATTTTCATTATATTCCATAGTGGCTTCCACAACATCAATATCAGTTGATGAACCAGTATCATCATTTCTAATAACACTCGGCTGAAATTCTTCTGGATATACCTCACTAGATCCCAGTATATTGCTATGTTCTGTAACTTCAATCTGACAATTTTGTTGCATAAGTCCATCAGTGGTATCTTCAACTATCATCCCAACAACATATCGCCCACTATCATCTCTTCTTTCCGTCCCAACACTGTATGACGATTGACAATCTCTTGACTCATTTTCCAAAAGCTGTGACAACCTTCCTTCTATATGAGCAGTGGAGTCTTGGCAAACTAAATTTTCCGTAATGGTTTCTTGTGTAAAATTCTGACCATCTAAGATCCCAACTCCTACACTATCTCCAACAGTAGGTTCAGACTGTTCAAAATGTACAATTGAGACCGAATGTAAACTGCTGGAGTCAGTTTGTTCATTTGAATTATTATCAATGCCACTGTTAGATGAGGTATCTGATAGAGTGGAAGTTGCTTGACTGCCACCAGAACAGTCCTTCCCAGAGAAAAACCCTTCCCTGTTCAAAGAACAAGTTGACAATTTTGGTATGAAGCACAAACAAAACATTGCAACTACTACAAATCAGAATAAAGTTTCTCTTCAAATTATGGGCAGAAAGAACTACTTACCTTAGACCTGATACAGTTTGTTTTTGCCTCAGCAAGCCCAATTCACTTTCAGCTATCGAAGTGGACCGGTTAGCATCAATTGACCTGTCATTTCTCAAGAACCTACCCCTGAGCAACGCCTGCAAGAAATTCAACATCCACTCATCAACTGCAAATTGAGATGCATCATTTTAAATAAAGGTTGTCTCTAAACAATTTGTAACAGGACTCAGATTCACACAGCTTGAAGACCCTTCTTTGGATTGCCACAATTGATTCAACTTTAAATGATTTATGTCTCAAGAATTTTTTGACTAGCACCATAGATATTTAAACAACTTTCAACTTTCCTTTGTTTCTGTACTTCATAAACTAAACATAAGTTGAAGTTGCTATGCTAACAGAGATTATTTCACGTTTAATTTAACTTGAATTCCCAAATAAATATCTTTTAACCAGTTCACAAAAACAGAGTTCCAAACTTGATGCTCATGTCGTGCGGGCAATGAGAAGGAATACCTTCAAAATCATACAAATTAATTAATACTACCTCTGGTCCTAATTATAGGAACACTTTTGTAGTGCAATTTACACTATAAAAGTGTTTCTATAATTAGGACCAGAGGGAGTAGTTAATAAGGGCAAACCTGAATGCGGTTGCGATGTGGGAAATGAGATACAGCTCTATGGTCCGATAATTCCTGAACTTCTCTTTGCCTTTCCTTCTCAGCCTTCTTAAGCATATCAAGTAGAACCTGTCTGCCACATAATTTACGAATACCCCTTCGCATATGCTCAGTTTGACCCTCATTCTGATTAACAGCAAAGCCATCACGAATTCGATCTATTTGGGTACCAACTTCAGCTGATTGTTCTTCCCTGTTGTCCCCAGAAGAAATAACTCTCTGCTGGCTACTCAGTTGTACCCACTCCCTTATGATTCTCACCCTCTCCTGCTCAGTTTCACCGAGCCATTCTGATCTTGAACTGCTATTACCTTGGGGAATGTCTGTGGCTCGATCCCCATCACCACTTTTCATCCATTCCCTGAAAATTTGCCTCACCCTTTCCCTTTCAACTTCTCCAAAATCAGAAGAATTATCACAACCAGAATTGTTTAATTCCTCCTGCTCATCAGGAGATTCATGCTGACTCTGTGACTGTGACCATGTTTCACAATCATTCTCACCCAAAATTGAATCTTCTACCGCATGCCTCTCTCCTGTCTCATGGCTACTTGGCATACTTGCCTGTGAGAGGTCAGTGATGAACTCATCACTCCTTTGCTGAAGTAAACCATCACCAGGTCTTCCTTGGACTTGGCCCACCACATGCTCATCCTCAATCTCTCGCCACATTTGCAAGATTGAAGCCGATCGAGTGCTTCCACTCCCCCCATCTCCTCGCCTCCTAGGTGATGGAGAATGGGAATCCCTAAGAAAAGAAGAGTCAAGCACAGACAGATTATGTAGTCCAGCAATGGCCATTTCCAATTTACCCTTTTAACGAGTAAACAGATCTTTACAACCCATCAGAGTCCAGCGCACGAAAATTCGCATAGTTAGGACGGCCAGAATAAAAGGAGTCCATCTAGAAACTGGTCGCTCCATATCTGCAAGGATTTAACCCCAATGCATTTGCCATTAGAATCCCAGTCCTAGCTATCACCCTTATCAATTTCAGCCCCATCATCAAGAAAGGAATTAGAAAATTGGACTATCCAATGGAAGGAGATACAGCCACCTAAACCTCAGCCTGCAGAAGAAAGAAAGAGTAAATTACATCAACACTTTTAATTGAAAGAAGAGATAAATTTGAAATAATAGTGACTTACAATAAGTCATCGAATTTCTATACCATAACAGAAACTCGCCAAATATTAAGATTGAAATCAACAGACTCAACAAACGGCAGACTATGCTATTCGATCCTTAGAGCTGCCTAAGAATTTGCCGTGAAATCGGGCATCAGATTCTCAATTTGGTAAAACTTGTACTCGGTAAGCTCAGGAGAACTGAACAAAACACAGATATTCGACACTCTGCACTGAAGGAGCTGGAGTTCTTTAGTTCGTCTAGAGAACAATGAATTTGAAAATTCATTTGTCACCATTTTTCTCACCTTTCTCAAAAGCCCGGCAGAGAGAGAACAGTGGAAACCACGCAGAATTCAAATCGGGATACTCACTATTCAATTTTCCAATAGAAAAAAGGCAATGGAAAACATATCAGAACCCACAATCAGCCAAAGAGCCCGAAACAGACAGAGGATTTAAGCATCAGATTCAATAAACATTGAAGAAGAAAAACGTACCAGTAAAATTCTGCTTCTGATTTTAAAGTAAAGGAAGCGAAACCCTAGCTCTGAAGAAATTCTGTGAGAGAGAGAGGGAATGACAACGTAAATGGAAGAATGGGGGGGGGGGGGGAGAAGGAAAGAGGGAAGAGCGCCGATTTCCAAATAAAATAAATAAATGGGGACATGTCATTTGGTATCTGACTTTCCATAGAAACTGCCGTAACACTAACGTCTAAATTTTCGCGCATCAGTTATCATTCAATGACACGTGGCGGTTATCCTGTCTTTTTGTTTCACTTACGGGGTGGTAGTAATGACGAAATTTCCTAATCTTCCTTTCAACGTTAAGTTTGCCCTTAGTCACAAGCATTCAACGCAGTCGTACACACGGAGTCCATTTTTCCTCTCCAAAACAGTATATCACTCAAGTTTATTTATAAGTCTTTTTTGATTAAAAAATTTGATCTTATTTATAAGTCTACTGAGATTGTAACAATTTCACCTATATTAATTATATCCATGACAATAAATTTTAAAGATAAAGAGAAGAAAGAATTGAAAAATGCATATTCATGAATGAGAGTAAAGTTAGAAATTTACCCGATAATCATTGATTTAACCATATACTAAAATATGAGATTTAATTTAAAAAAATTTATAATTATAAATAGGATTAGGGTGGTACTAATGAAATTATTTAAAATATTATATTTATCATATTTTCTCTAAGCTATTTTACCTAACACATAAACTGAATATAATCTTATGATACACAACATAATAACATAATATGATACAATTAAATAACTTATTTAATTTTTTTAATCTCTTCCCAAAAAAAAAAAAAAACTCTCTCATATTTAGTGAAGTTGGATCTGCAAAGTTATAAAAAAGTGCACAGTTCTTAGTTTTTTTTAACTAAACAGTATACATATCAGGTAGTTGTTGGAGTGGGAGTAGAAACATGGGATGTAAACTGTCATAAGTAACTTTTCGTATGATTTGTCGCTCTGCCACGAATGATTTGTTAATCAGAAAAATGATTCCCAATCGATTTTAATTAATTACCTTTTAAATTTTGAGGAAAAACAGCGGGAGAGATAGGATGAAAAAAGCTGAACTAACTCCTCATGATCAAAACAGAGGAATAAAGATGTTGTCAATGATGATGAAGAGAGAAAAAATTCACGGTTTTGAATATTGGACTGGCTATTAAATGACCGTAATCATGGCCATTCTTTTGATAATCTCATCCGATGATGCTACAGCAACTTGGCTTCTTCTTTTTTTATATTGACAAGAATAAACATAGGTAGAATAACCAAAAAGGGAGGCGACTAATTAATCATCGTGGAGTACTTGAGAACCTGTAAAATTGATGTCCTGATCACCCTCTTAAATACTTTAAAGTTTGTGTGACCTGTGATTAATTTAAGTAAACCTCCATGGAAAGTATAGTCATCATGGAGTTCCCAAAAGGCTGCCTCCTCCCCATGCTCCCTTTTCTGCACTCATATATATAACTCGCTTTAGACTGTCTCATACATTTTGTTTCGTTGCATTTTAGTTCCTCAAATCTGTGGATAAACTGTATAGATTTTGATTCACGAGTTCTGATTTTTAATTATTGAAAAGAAGGGGGGAAACCTTATAAAGATTCCCACCCATAAATATGTCTTCCTAAAGCTCCTCAAGCCTAATCACCAGCTTGCTTTATTTTAACAAACACCTTAACTTTATGACTTTATCTTGTGAATTTCAGTGTGTTCTTGGAGCAAAAGCAATCCCCAAATTCAAATCCTGTTTGGCTCATCACCAAACCTCCCCTGATATACTCATCCATCCTCTTTTGCTTTTCCTTCTTTCTTCTTTAAATCATATCCTCCCTTCTCGCTCGCTGGGCTCTGTGATATTAATTAATAAACGGGTTCTGGAGTGCAGAAAGAGAAAAGGAAGGAACTTTAAATTCTGAGGGTCTTGTTTCTTGGCCCATAATCCGCGTAGAATGAAAAGCTCAGCGACCGAGTTGACTTGGCGAGTGGCGACAACTTCAGCGCCACTAATTGTGTTTACCACAAGCTCATTAATTTTCCATAATCCGCTGACGTGGTTTCAGGGCGGAGGTATCAACATTGATGAGTACAAAGTTGTCAGACCCGAACCACGTCCGTACATGGATCCAGAAAATTCCAAGTGGGAGGGATTCCTGAAGCTCGTACAAAGGGCGGGTGATGAAGTAATCTGTTTGCCATTTACTGTCTGCTTTGTGTGGCATTTTTTCGAACACGTTGCATGCACGACCCGAAAGGTGCGGGAATGAACATGTTCTTCTGTCTCACTCCTTTAAACAAATCGCCCTTATATTACTCCTTTCCGTGGCTCTTTCGTATTAGTTCTGAAATAATAATGCAAGTCTCCGTGACCCACCGAGAGTTTGTTTAACTGCTCACAAAATCATAGTATATTGCTCATACTATATAATACGGATCACTTCATGGATTAATGCTGGATTGGCATATATTTAACACCTAAAAGAAAATAATCAGGGAATTGAAATGAAGGAGTGCGCGTATAATATATACCAGTAGATAGAAAAAGCAAAATGTGGTGGGCATGGGAAATAATAAATGGTAGCACCAAAAGGCAGGTGGGAGAAAGAAAAAGGAGTAAGAGGGAGAGATGAGAATTAAGAAGTGAGGTGAGAGTGGTTAGATAGAGAAATATGAAACAAGGTACAGACAGTGGCAGCAAGAATGAATGGAAGAGAGAGGACGGTGTTAAATGCGGTAGGTCTTGCCTTTCAATTTATATCTCTGACAAGCTGCTTTCTTCATTCAGGTGTTCTCAATCCCACTTTTTTTTTTTTTTGCTCGAAGTCTCAATCCCACTTTTCACGTTTTAATACATGTATGCAATTCGGAAACTTTTTTTACTTTTCACTTGTTAGAGATATAAGTTAAAATTAATTAGTTAGTTGGTGGAAGCCTTGATCTATATAAAAAGACTTAATTAATGGGTTGAACATGTTAGAATAGTGAAATTCTCACCATGATACTTTCTCAAGTACCTAAGTAGAATTGGTTAATTATCTCCATCAATGGAGGATAGATTCGTACAATTTTTGTATGAGCATGTTGCTTTTTCAATTTTCTCCCTTGCTTTTGTTAACACCACTAGTTTTATACCCGTACACGTTCTGTTTGTCCAGTCTATTCACTGTTCTGCTGAAATATACTGGCCCATATATATGTATATCAGCACTTGTCTCATGATGAAAAACGTCGTTATAATTTTATGATTTAACGAACAGTGTTAAAACTAAAATAGCTGTTAATGGATTCTACTAAAGACAGTACAATGGTCTCATGGAAAGGTCGGATAATGATATGTCCATTGGATCTAACGTAATAGATCTAGATTTGATTTAACAATGTCGGCCCCGAATAAGAAAGGATCTGATTTAGCCATATACAATATGAGTCGACTAATGGAACAGTACCTTCACTCTTGAGAGTATCAAATTTCACATGTTATATATACAACGTAGTGGTCCATGTGAACCGTAGACAGCCAACTATCAATTGCCATTTTCAACACCGCCCTCCCAAAAAAAAAAAGTAATCTTCCCACTGATAATCAAGAATTTACTATGGGCTAGCTAGTTTTGTTGATATGTATACCTACACAATATAGTGCGACAAAATATCAAAGCCCATGTTCTTCTCTGCGATGATCACGTGTGTTTAAATTTTTTTGATATAAAATACTGGAGAGATCCGAGAAAAGCTTAAGAAGGCACAAAATCCTAGTTTTGGCTGTCCAATTGGAGTGGAATTTCAAGTTTCAGAGGTGGTGAGAGTTGTAAACGAGAAGCGATATATTTATCAAATACATTACAGTTGTCGAACAAGAAAACAGTAATTGTAAGGCGAAACAATATTGTCAATATGGTTGGAAACAACGAGAGGGAACGAATATTGTAAGGAGATGCCAAAGAGTCGTTTTCATTCTTGAATATTAGAATTAGTTTTGCTTTACTTGCCACCGATCGATCCATATGTTTCTCTCTTCTTGACATTACTTGAAAGCCTGGGAAAATCGAAAGGGATTTAGGTGCCACGCACTGCCAACTACCAACTAGACGTACTACACCAATGCATTTCCCACAAGCCACCTTAAATTAATCGCCATTATTAAATGCTCTGTTTCTCGACATTTTTTGACTTTTGATTCATTTCGACAAGACATCATATGCGCATCACATCAAAACGAATCGACTTCATCTAGAACGATCTTACATTCTTGTAGGTTCATTTTCACTAAAAAAGCCCAAAACACGTAAAAGCCTTGCATCTGCACATTTAAGTTCCACAGTTAGCTCTCATTTAGCCTGTGACCAACTTTGTTACAAACATCAATCGGCCCAAACAACAAATGAAAAACAAGTCCACATAAAACAATACAAATTGAATATGAAGATAAACCAATCCATAGGATGAACTCTAATGCAACAGAACAATGAAAAGGCAAAACAGCATATAAACCCATAAATATACAAACCAAAAGAGACCAAAATGCCCAATTATGACTTAGAGTTCAACGCCGCAGAAGGTCCTCTCGAAATTCTTGGACCTAGAAAAGTGCACCAACACAGGCGAACAAAAGATTTTCATGGTACGATCCCGTGACTTCCACAGTCCTACTGTAAACCGAATCCTCGCCTTGATCCACACGTCCAGTTCAATATCCCCTGAACGTCTCTCCAGCTTAAGGTCTTTAGGCAAAGACCCATACAAGGCCACAGTTTTAGCAGTGAGCTTCACTTGCAGGTTAGTCACATTCCGGTGACGTTGAAAGAATGGCTGAATTGCATTTGTGGCCAGAGTCTGATCCTCGTACACCACAGACATCTCCATAGTGTCATAGTAAATAGAGACCCTGGAATTGGGATTGTAAGCTCTTATGTTAAAATCGAAGTTGGCGTAGAGGTGATTAGCATCTGTTAGGTTGAAATTGTGGATTGAAGCATCTTCTACACTGTACTCAAAACGCTTGGGCTTCACAACCAACCAGATTATGAGCACTGCTATACCTGCCAGCACTATCAGTGCCAAAATGGCTATGGAGATATAACGAATCAGTGGTCGTCTTGGTCTGGCTGCTGCTTGACCCTGTGATTGTGGAAGAGCCATTTCAAAAGGCTGCTTCTGGTCTGGGGTTAATTAGAATACTGGAAAGGGAATGTTTGGAAGGAGGAGTGAGTGAGATGTACATATATTAGGGGTGAATCAAAGCAGGACAACATCTGGGATTCTGGGCTAACTAGACCAATTTTTAATACCACACTTTTTCTCTTTTAGAATTTCGTGTATGAAACTCAAGACATCTTGGGATTCAGATTATAGGAATGTTCTTTCCTTCAGTGTTACAGAATGTAAACCAATAAGCCGAGCCTTAACAGCTGGTGTCGGCAATAAAGTGAAAAGCAGTATTCAGGGCTGGCTTATTGTACTGTTTGAGACTTTAGTACGTAGTTTAGTACTTTATGGGTTGCACGAATATATTGGCTCAAACTTTAAGATTGGACAGAAGGGAAGATCACTATGCCTTAATCATGACAGAATTGCAACGTTGGTTTGGAACAACGTATTGTTGTAGTTATTGATTTATGCATGGGTTGGCTAGCTTTGCCCCCAAGGTATGCCGGGAAACTCTCTTCATCATATGCTGATGCGTTACTTGCTTCCCCAGGTTGAGCAGAGCACCATATGATATATATAGTAACTCTCAGATTTTAATTTGGCGTGGGTTTCTGAGCTTTGCATGAAGAATGGAAGAGAATGTGGACAAAAATCCCAAAATTGAAGGGATTTTTTGTTTTATTTTACGACAAAACTGCTTACTCGGATGAGAATAAACACAAAATGGAAATGGAAATGAAGTTCCAAACTTTTAGCCATGTGCAGGATGATTCTTTCTTTGCGTCCAAGCTATTCCATTTCCAAGTTTTCAACCTTTAATTAGTGTCATTTTCACCACAGTATGTGGAAGAATAGCTTCCCCGAAAGGAACAGGCCAAGTTCATCAACTTGAAGATCTAGCCAGAAGTGGAGAGATTTGAGTTATAAGGCCCTTAAGAGATTCAATTCGGACTCCACACAGTGCGCATGGTAGGCTGTGAATCACTCTCATAGATATCAGATAAGCCCAAAACAAACCCGATATTAGGTTTATTTAGCTTTATCAAGTATTTGCTTCTGCGTACTCAATTCCTTCATCATCTGGTGACTTTTACATGACAGGCCAACCTCCATTCAATTTCTCTACCAAATTCTTTTACGCCATCATCTATTGCCATATCAAAACGTGGGATGAACCTGCTTCAAATTAAATCACCCATTTTTCTTCTTCAATGGAAAATAACTAAAGGGAAAGACTACATCTTTAGTTTATTTTAAGGGGTTAAAGTACTAAAATAACTTTTAACTTTTTTTTTTAATAAGAACTTTCAATTTTTATTAAAAATGCAAAAGTAATCACAAACTATTTTCCCAAGCAAAAGTAACTATAAACTCTTGAAATTGGAGCAAAATTGTTAAACCCAACTAACTTTTATTTATTACGATGGGGAAGATTAATCTTTTGCCCCTTAAAGTTTTGATTTACTTATAATCCAGTCCCTGAATTTTTGACTCGCTTGCAACTCAGTCCTTGATGTTTCTAAGTCATCATCCTATGTCGCAAAAAATGTTAAAATGATATTAAAAATTACTTAAGTGGATTTTACATAAATTAAAAAATAAAAACAGCGTCTCCATCTCCACCAACTCACATCTCCCTCCGGACTTTGTTTTTAGAAACCTCGCTGGGCATTCATGACATCTATGACAAACCTTTTAAAGCATTAAAGGGCAACGAACAACTTAGATTGGAGAAAAGGTAGAAGGCAATTATAATGTTTTTAACTCAGATAAAGCACTCAAATATGAAAAAGTCATTGTGATAAAAGATATTTCTTAACTTTTGAATAATAAATGGTGAATAGCACTTGGAAGATGATGATGTAGAAAAAAATGAAGCACACCCACTTAACAACATACCTGGCGCACAACGACACAAAGAGCTTTCTTGACTTTTGAATGATAAATAGTGAAGGCCCTTTAATATAAGAAAATTGATCTAATCTTAAGTTTGAAAGGAGCTTTTGAAGGATCTATCATGGATTTATGGATGCCCAACGAGATTTCTTAAAAAGAAGGTGGAGGAGGATTTAATTTGAATCGATGGGGATGAGGATGTTGATAATTTTCTTCTTCTTAATTTATGTAAAATCCACCTAAGTAATTTTTAACAGTGTTTTTAACATTTTTTTATCACATGAGATGACTCATAAATATCATGGACTAAGTTATAAGTGAGTCAAAAGTTCAAAGACTGAGTTATACCGAGTCAAACTCTAGGGAATGAATTATAAGTCAGTCAAAAATTTGAAGGTTAAAAGATTAATTTTCCCCATTGTAATAGATGAAAGTTAGTTAAGTTTAACGGTTTTGCTCAATTTATATAGTTTATGATTACTTTCACTCCAAAAAATAATTCATGGTTACTTTTATATCTTTTATAAGAATTAAAAGTTATTTCAGTAGTTTAACCTTCTTTTTTTTTTTTTTTTTTGCTCAAGTTTAACCCTATTTTAAAACATGAATAGATGGAGGAAAACAAGATGGCTTTGTAACCTAATGCCCACACGCGCTTTATCTAAGTCCTACAAATATGCAACCAAGACTCCAAGGGTTTAATGTCTTAAAAATATATGATAGAAAATCATACTTAAATCCCAAATGAAGAGATTGAGAGAGAGAGCGCGTGGGTTGTGGATAAGGATTGATAATGATGATAAAGAATGAGAAAAAGGTTATGAAAAGAAAAAAGGGAAAGTGAAATGAGAGGAACAGAGGTTATGGAGCAAAGAAGGTGGTCGCCGCATATCCTGAGGAAGATACCGTTTCTGGCATATCAAACTTTCTCTCTCTCCTTTATAAACCCCTCCTCTTCTCTGTATCTCAACTATCTCACATATTTCTTCAATTTGGCCTTCTTCAATGGTCACTTGAGGCTTCTTTCAATTCCTCTGCCTCCCACCACTTCTTCATCGCCTGGTGGGAGCTCCCTCCTCTTTCTTTGTTTCTGAGAGACAACAATGGAGATGCTTCTCTCTCATCTCCTTCGTTTTCTCTCACAGGGCAACTTCAGTATCCTTTGGCATTTTACTTGAACTCACTACTTCTCTCTCTTTTCATCCACTTTGGCCTTTTTGGCTCTATGTTCTTCTGCATGCAGTCTCATACTTAGCTGATGGCGTCAACTTCACTATGTAATGAATGATCTTGTCCTTTGTTTTTTGTAATTTGCCTGTTTATGTACTGTCGCCATCTATATTTCCAGTGCCAGAATAAAAAGTCTCCAAAGAATTAACATGCGTTTTAATTTTATCCGGGAGCCATTGTACTTGTGCTGATACGAATAAACCACTTTACCTTATTTGCCAAATCCACAGCAGATATGTATTACTAGCATATTGACAAAAGAATATTAGTTGGGTGCCTTTCGGCTTGTGGGCTAGCATATATCTTCTCTGCTTTCTAGCGGTTAATAGCAAAATGCTTTTTGCGGAGGAGAATTAAGTTCCTGGAAGCTCAACACGTGGTAGGCTGGCTTCATCCATCGGATATAGAACAAAAACAACATAATATAATCCTTCTCAGTTACTAGTTCGGGCAGGTCCATTTCAACTTTTAACCACTCTGGTTTCGGCCCCATTCAAAGCTCCAACTTGAACTATATATATTGCATTTCAAAGTCAACTTTTTGGCAGGCCAGTCTTGTAATACAGACGTATATTCCTGTTTTAAAGCGTTTAATATTATATTCCACCAATATATGACACTACAAACAATCGCAACAATATAAACTGGAATGGGCAGCACTGTGCTCTTTCACTATTAAGAGTAGTGCTTATATGTCTTACTCTTGAATATTGGAATGGACAAGTTTTGTCTGATGGGAAGTTGCAAACCTGTTAAGTTTACCATATGACTTTCAGATATTAAAATAATCCACCTACTCCATTTCCTTTCACCGTCAAATTTATCAAGATGTAACAAGAGATTGAAGTAATGAATGCCACGGTTTAGAGTTTAGATTCAAGTGGGTTGTTAAGTCAAAACTGAAATAATTAAAGTGCTAATTCTGCATTTAGTCAATTGACATGTGCAAGAAAACGAAAAGCACTGTTTTAGACCGCGATGCTAAGGATGTGAGGAGAACTTGTAGGCGATATATAAAATTAGGGATAGGTTATTCTGTCTATTCCTATTTTACCTACCTCTGCCTACCCCTCTCAATGCCGTTAGATTATCAGATGATCCAACGGCTGACATTTCAGGGATAAAATAAACTTTTTAGAAACTTTCCTCTCTCTCTCTCTTAGCGTCTTTCTCTCTCTCGTCGGCATTCATACTGCTCTCCCACCCTCCCACGACAGCCCATACTTCTCAGTCGTTCTCGCCGGATTAGAACGAACAGACAAATGTTGTTTTCCATTTGTGGGAGGTTTTCCATTCTGTTCGATTCTGTTTTCCATTCTTTTCATTGCCTTCTAAATGCTGCGTGAGATTGATTAGAAGGCAACGAACAGAATTGAAACCCTAATATTGGTGCGAATTCGTGTGGGTTTTCCTCTATAAACCCTAATATTCGGTCAGTTAAGCTGTTTAGTGTTCATAAGGTTACTTGTTAGCTCTGTTTTGGGCTGTGTTCTTGATTTTTTTTTTAATTTCAAACATAATTTTTTGCTATTCTTGTTTTATTTTCATTTGAACTTGATAATTGAATATTTAATACACTTATTTTTATCTCTTGATCAATATTTAGGACTCTTTAGTTAATAAATAATGGCTTTTATGTGCATTTAGGCTTTGGGCCTTAGATTGTAATTTTAGCCATTTTTATCGATAAAATTCCAGTTTTGTATTGCTTCACTATTTTTACCATAACTCTTGAACCAGACATCGGATTTGCCTCATTTTTGTCTCATATTTCAGATGATTCAGAGAGCTACAATTGTTATGAAGACATAAAGAGCCAATTCGGACAAGAAGGCGGTCAATTTTGGAGCCAAAGTCAGATGAACAATTCTGGATTTTAATTGGGCTCGAATTTTGTAATTAAAGCCCATCTTTATTTTATTAGGCGTTTGAGAATTCTCTTGCCCAGATCCGGGCTTTGAACCCGGGGGTCGAGCTCAACACTACAGGGCATCATTTCCGGTCTTATGTGACTGACGGGCAGATTGTCCCCTATGTGGAACCTCCTGCTAACTCCGAGACCCGGATAGATGGCGATGCGGCCGTGTTGGAGGCTGAGCAGGGTGAGGAAGTGTCGACCGCCCCCAAGCACATGGATTGATTTCTCTCTTTTTTCCTTTTTAATTTGTATAATCTGCCCGATTGTGTTACCGGCAATGACTTTACTGAACAGATTGGCCAATATGGCCATTTTTGGCTACGATTAACAATAGATGGTAATTTAGCAACCATAATGCATCGTATAAAAATATAACTTTACCAGTTATCGCGGTCGACCGGGCCAAGGTCTTATGAAAGTAAGCAGAATCTGCGAACACGCTTTTTGGTCATAAGACCATGATGTTTTAAAGTGCTAGTGTTTGCACTGTTTTATAAAATTCCTAGTATTGTAACCGGGACAATGTTTGGAATTCAACAGATACCCTCGAACGAGAGTTTCATTCATATTCGACAAATCAATTGTTGCGAAGGGAAAAGCCAGCAGGCCAACGTTGAACAAAGAACATAATGGAAAACGATGCTTTAAGAAAAACAAAAGATAAGCCTAACTGAAATATGCCTTTAACTTGTCCGCATTCCATGTTCGCTTGATCGGGGTTCCATCCAAATTTTCCAGAATGTAAGCTCCTCTCTCAAGAGTTTCCCGAACGCGATAAGGTCCGTCCCAATTAGCCGCAAGCTTGCCGTCTTTGGCGTTCTTGTTTCCAATGTCGGCCCTTCTAAGTACCAAGCAACCGGGCTGGAATGTCCGTGGTCTAACCTTCTTGTTATAACGAGCCGCGATCAGCTGCTTCATTGCAATATCCCGACAATGGGAGGTGATCCGGGCCTCGTCGGCCAGATCCAACTCGACTGCTAACGCCTCACTATTGGCTGTTTCGCCTTGCGATAAAATGCTCTTCCTGCGCCAAGACATCATCCCGATTTCAACAAGAATCATAGACTCACAACCGTAGGCCAGTCTATAAGGAGTTTCTTGGGTGGATGTCTGAGCAGTCGTTCGATTTCCCCAAAGAACAAAAGGTAGTTGATCAGCCCAAGTGGTGTCAGCCTCCAACATACGTTTTTTCAAACCATCAAGGATGACTTTATTGGCGGCTTCAGCTTGTCCGTTGGACTGCGGGTGTTCCACGGAAGCAAAGTGATGCTGTATTCTGTATTCATAAATCAAATCACGAAATCCGACCCCAGTGAACTGAGTTCCATTGTCTGTTACTATCTCGGCTGGTGCTCCGAACCGCGTAATTATATTAACTTCCACAAATCGCTGTACACGAGCCGAGGAGATCGTTGTGAGAGGTTCGGCCTCAATCCACTTGGTGAAGTAGTCTACTGCCACGATTAGCCACCGTAGTTGCCCGGTCTTGTCTTGAATGGCCCTGAATGTCCATGCCCCATTTGTAAAATGGCCGGGGGCCGTGATGGAATGCGGCTCTACTGGGCGCCCAAATAACTCTAGCATGTTTCTGACAACTATCACATTGTCTTACAAGGGTCTTTGAATCCGCCTCCAATGTCGGCCGAATAGCCTGCTCGAAGGGTTTTTCGGCGAGCGCCTTAGCCCCCATATGCTGACCGCTGCCCCTCCATGAATCTCGGCCAGGACATACCCGGCTTCATTTGGGTTCAAACACCTTAGCATGGGAGAATGTAATCCCTTTCGGTAGAGTTGATCCTCCACCATTGTGTATTTGGCCGAGTCTCGAACCAACATTTTTGCATCCATTGCATCGTCTGGGATGAGTCCACGTTCAAGATAGTCTTCTATGGGCTTTTTCCAGTCAGATTCAACCGAAATAGCCATCATGCACACCGGATCTTCGAGATTTTGTTGGACAACCGTGCGGTGACAGCCGGCCTGCTTAGTGCTTGCCAATTTTGATAAAATGTCGGCTCTTGCGTTTTCTCCTCGAGGAATATGGGTAACGGTTGCTTCATCGAAGCCTAACATTAAGTCCTTGGCTTTTAAGAGATACTTGGCCATTAGTGGGCCTTTAGCCTGATACGAACCCTCGATCTGAGCCGCCACAAGTTGGGAGTCGGTGAAAACCTTAACTCTTGTGGCCCCATTTTCCTTGGCTTGAAGAAGCCCGGCTATCAAAGCCTCGTATTCTGCTTGATTGTTCGACGTTGGGAAGTTAAGATGCAACGAATGCTCAATTGTAACCCCCTCTGGACTCTCAATGATGACTCCGGCTCCACTTCCTTTCGTGTTCGACGATCCGTCGACATACACCTTCCATTCGCCGGACATCGTATCATCGGCCCTTGTAGCCGGGGTGAGTTCTCTGATGAAGTCGGCCAACGCCTGTGACTTGATTGCATGGCGAGCTTCATAGGTGATGTCGAACTCGGAGAGTTCTATCGCCCAATTAGTCATCCTCCCCGCTAGGTCCGGCTTATGTAAGACTTGTCGAATTGGCTGGCTTGTTCTAACAACAATGTGGTGACCCTGGAAATAAGGTCTTAACCGACGGGCCGCAATAAGCAGAGCGAATGCCACTTTTTCTAGCTTCTGGTATCGGATCTCGGCATTCTGCAGGGTTCTGCTGACAAAATATACAGGAATTTGTCCGTGTTCCGCCTCTCTTACTAAGGCCGCGCTGACGGCTTCCTCGCCGATCGACAAGTAAAGGAAAAGACTCTCGCCAGGTTGAGGTTTTGAGAGGACTGGAGGATTGGCCAGACATTGCTTTATGTCTTCAAATGCGTCATCGCACTTTGAATTCCATTCCACCGATGCCTCCTTCTTTAAGAGCACGAACATGGGTAAAGCCTTCTCCGCTGATTTTGGCAAAAACACGGTTAGGGCGGCCAATCTTCCGGTTAACTGTTGGACTTCTTTTTTATTACTCGGAGCCTTCATCTCCATCACCGCCCTGCATTTGTCCGGGTTGGCCTCAATGCCCCGGTTAGTCAGCATGAAACCCAGGAACTTTCCAGTGGGACGCCAAAGGCACACTTGGCGAGTTGATCGGATTCTGTAGGTTCGAGTTTGGCAAATGTCTGCTCCAGTCTTGTATATGACGTTCTTGGTCCAAGGTTTTGACGATCATGTCATCTATATACACTTCCACATTGCGACCGATCTGGTGCAAAGACCTTATTCATCATCCTTTGATATGTAGCTCCCGCATTCTTCAATCCGAAAGGCATGACATTGTAGCAATAGTTAGCTCTTTCGGTAATGAAGGCTGTTTTTTCACGATCCTCTGGGTACATCGCTATCTGATTATATCCGGAGTATGCATCCATAAAGGATAGGAGCTGGAATCCTGAGGCGTTGTCTACCAGTTGGTCGATGTTTGGCATTGGGTAGGAGTCCTTCGGGCATACCTTGTTCAAGTTCTTGTAATCTGTACAAACTCTCCACTTCCCGTTTGGCTTTTTTACCATCACCACATTTGATAACCAGGTTGTATACTGTATTTCCCGAATAAATCCGGCTTCAAGCAATTCTTGGATGTGAATTTCCAACGCTTTCCTTTTTTCTGGTCCGTGGTTCCTCTTTCTCTGCGACACTGGGATTGAGCCGGATAGACTTCTAGCTTGTGACAACAAAATTTTGGGTCTATTCCGTGCACGAGATGAATCCTGGCGAAGACATCCTGTTTTCCTTCAGGAAGTCCTCCAAACTACTTCTAAGTTCGGGAGATAGGTGTTTGCCAATCTTAGTGGTCTGGAGAGGGTCTCCGATCACCAGATCTTCCAGGTCTCCTGCCGGTTCTGGGCGAACCTCATCGTCTCGGATGTCCAATTCCACAGTATTAACTTCGTCGTCGGGAGAATCCCGGTCCGAACGGTCGGATAGCTGCTTCTTTGTGGCTGCGATGAAGATCCGCCCTCCCCAATCTGACGGTCTCAAAATAGCATTGTCGAGACTCTTTTTGATCCCCCGTTACCGTGACCACGGTTCCTTGGTTGCCTATCACCTTGAGCTTTTGATGCTTTGTAGATACCAGCATGTCCCACTTGTGAATGGTTGGCCTTCCCAATATTATGTTGTAAGGTGAAACGAACTCGGCCACTATGAACCGCACTCTTTCGGACTTGAAGGCGTCTTTGACTCCAAGGGTGAACCTGAGGTCGATAAACCCCTTCGGACGCGATTGTTCTCCATTAAACCCGATGAGGGTTGTCTTGCAAGGCTTTAAGTCGTCCCGGTCCAGGCTCATTCTTTTGAACGCCTCCCAGCTTAGTATGTCGGCCGAGCTACCGGCATCCACAAATATCCGCTTGACTCGGCAGTTGACGACTGTTCCGGTTATCACTAGCCCATCTTGATGGCCGGGGACAACGTCCTTGAGGTCGTCTCTTGTGAAAAACAAAGGCGGTCGTGCTACCTCAGTGTGATGGTCCTTGAATTTTGGTCGGTCTCTAACGGATAGGACTTCTCAAAGGTATTTCCTTCGCTGGCTCATAGTATCTCCGCCTCCGCCCATTGCTCCGCTGATTACGTTACAGTCGAATTCCGCTTCTGGAAATTCGTCATCGACTTCAGTAGCCTTTCGTTTATCTTCCTGCTTTTTGAACTTTCGGGGAGTCTGCTGCGGTTCTTGGTCTTTCGTTTCCCACCTTTTCCTTGATGCTCTATGACATACTTGTTGAAGTTTGCCTTCCCGAACAAATCGTTCGATTGCATCCGGAGCTCGTAACATTCATCGGTTGTATGACCTCGACCATCATGGAACGAGCAATATTTAGACTGGTCTATCCGGATCTTCGGTAGGACGAGACGAGGCCGATCGACCTTCTTCATCTCGGTTGTTGACACCTCCTTCCATACTTGAGATCGAGGCACCGTCGAGGCCGATATATTTCGTACTTGCTCGCTGATCAAACTTGCCACCCCGGCTCTTGTTTTCATTCCCCTTCTCAGGAATCCCTATTCCTGTTGTCAGAGAAGTCTCGACCCCTGAGAGGGGAGGTTCTATCTTGGTCCCGCCTCGAATTGGGATTGTTTGCCATTCGCATCTGCTCGACGTCCAAGTACTTCTTTGAACGGGATATGAAGTCGTTGAGATTCTTTGCCCGCTCCTTTAAAAAAGATTCTGCCAGGCGGGACTCTTTATCGAGGCCGTCCACCAATAAGTGAACGTGTACGTCTTCGTTAAGTCCGCGCACCTGCAGTACTGCATGATTGAAGCGGTCAAGGTAACTTTGGAGCAGCTCTCCCGGCCGCTTGTCTGATTTTGGAGAGAGAATCTTGGGATTTTGGTTGCCGTTTGCTAGTCGCAAGTGCAACTCAAAGGCCTCGGCAGTCTTCAAAGTTGTGGATCGACCCAAAAGGAAGAGTGTGAAGCCATTTCAACGCCCCCCTTTAACGTCGCGGCGAAGATCCGCGGCACGATTGGTTCCTTGAGACCTCTAACCGACATGTGAACGTCAAAGTCCTCTAAATGAGTCGTCGGGTCTTGTGTGCCATCATACTTTGTCAACTCGCCCAAATTCAACTTCTCAGGGAATCGGGCGTTCTGGATCTCCTTCGAGAAAAAGCTATTGTGCATTTGGCTGACATATCTCCGTCGCTGGAAACCACTTGGAGGAATCGTCCTGTCCCCTCGATGGTTCTTCGCCTGAGGTCGAACTTCTTCATCCCGGTTTTGGTTCCTCCTATTGGCCCTCCTGCTGTTGACGGTTTCCGCCTTCTGCCTGTCAATGCGATGAGCCGAGCTCTCGTCATCATCGTCCTCTCTCCAAGTTTTATCTTCCCAGTCCTCACTGGAAAGGGTGTGGGTCCGTCTTTTCTCCCGCTCTTCCGCTCGCTGATAGTGAAGGGTATGGCGCTTGTCTATGTTGTCCACCCGTCTCATTATCGCAAGCATCCCGGCTTGAAGAGATCGAAAGTCTGGCTCGGCATGTGGGATGTCCCGACCTCCTCCTGAGGTGGAATTCGTGGTCCACGGTCTTGGTTTCGTGGAGCCGAGGACTCCGTGTCGGACGATTGTCCTCTTGATGTCGTTCATTGTTGGGAATCAATGGTTCTTAAATTTGAGAAAGCCGATCTTCTCCTTCCCGATGGTCTCCATCGTCTCGGTTAATCGGCTGCTCATTACGGGGTGGTTGACGCGGTGGTTGACGGTTGTCCCCGCTTGATCCGCCTCCGATTGTCTTTGGCACGAAGCACGAGTGCTTATCCTCATGGTCACGGGAATAGAAATTTATTGATCCCACGGTCGGCGCCACTTTGTTCTAGTGTAGAACTCGATGTCCGGCCTATTGAAGGTCCGTGATTTGATATAGGATCTGCGTGCCCTTCCCGTATGCTTATGGGACAAGCGTTCGGGAGAGGGTATGATCACGGTACACAAGCGGGCGTTTCGCCTAAGGGGTCTTGTGTGTGCCGTGTGTGTTTGAATGTAGATAAGTCGGGGCTTAGAATGAATGTACACAGCGCCGTCTCCTTCCTCTGTATATATAGAGTATACAGTTTAGTTAGTCCCTTGGCCGCCACACCGTACGTGTCCTGTGCGTGTCCGGGATCGTGTGCGCATGTCCAGGATCGTGGGTGCATGTCCAGGATCGTGGGTGCATGTCCAAGGTTATGGCTGGGTCCCACGGATAATGGGTTGCCCCCTGTACTAGCCAGTGAGATAATGGGCCTAGACTAGGTCCGTAACACCTCGCGAGGTAGTTCGACTACCTCGCGAGGTCCTTTTTTTTTTCTTTTTATTATTGTTATTTGATTATTTTTTATTAATAGTTTTAATTTTTTGTAAAAGGACCTCGGGAGGTAGTCCGACTACCTCGGGAGGTCCCCGGATTTTTTAATTTTTTTTCGTTTTATTTAATTTTGTTCTTTTTTAATATTTTTTTAAAAGGATCTCACGAGATCTCCTGATATATTTTATCTTTTGTTTTTTAATTTTTTTTATTATGTTTTTTTTCATTTTTTATTATTACTTTAAAATTTGTAACTTTGTTTTAAATGGACCTCCCGAGGTAAACCAACTACCTCGCCAGGTCCCTGGGTTTTTATCAAATTTTTCGTTTTTTATTATTTTTTTAATTTCTTAATTTCCTTTTATTTTTATTAAATTTTTAATTATATTTTAATATTTCATTTTTTATTATTACTTTTAAATTTGTAACTGTTTTTTTAACCTCCCGAGGTAAACAAACTACCTCGCGAGGTTCCTGAGTTTTATTAAATTTTTCATTTTTTATTATTTTTTAAATTTCTTTATTTCTTTTTGTTTTTTATTTTTTATTTTTTATTTTTTTTGTTTTTATTATTTTTTTTATTCTTTTTTAAAAGGACCTCGCGAGGTAGTTTGAAAGGGCCACACGAGGTAGTGGGACTACCTCGCGAGGTTCCCTGATTTTTTTTCTTTTTATTGTTGGGTTTTGTGTTTTTCATATTAGTTTTATTTTTTTTAAAAGAACCTCGCGAGATAGTCCACTACCTAGAAAGGTTTCTTTTTCTGAAAAAATTTTTGATTTTTTTTTGATTTTTCTTAAATTTTTTAATTGTTTTAATGCGAAGTAGTCGAACTATCTCATGAGGTCACTCGAATTTATATTATTTTTTTCGTTTTCTTTATTAATTTTTTCACTTTTAATATTTTTTAAAATGGATCTTACCAGATCTCCTGATATTTTTTTATCTTTTTTTCGTTTTTTTTAAATTTTTTTATTATGTTTTTGCATATTTTATTATTACTTTTAAATTTGTAACTGTTTTTTTAAAAGGACCTCCCGAGGTAAACCAACTACCTCGTGAGGTTCATGAGTTTTATTAAATTTTTCGTTTTTTAATCCTTTTTTAACAGGACCTCGCGAGGTAGTTCGACTACCTCGCGAGGTCCTTTTTTTTTTTCTTTTTATTATTGTTATTCGATTTTTTTTTATTAATAGTTTTAATTTTTTAATTCTTTGTAAAAGGACCTCGGGAGGTCCCCGGATTTTTAATTTTTTTCTTTTTATTGTTGGGTTTTGTGTTTTTCATATTAGTTTTATTTTTTTTAAAAGAACATCGCGAGGTAGTCCACTACCTAGAAAGGTTTCTTTTTTTAAAAAAATTTTTTATTTTTTTTTTCATTTTTCTTAAATTTTTACTTGTTTTAATGCGAAGTAGACGAACTATCTCATGAGGTCACTCGAATTTATATTATTTTTTTCGTTTTCTTTATTAATTTTTTCACTTTTAATATTTTTTTAAATGGCTCTTACCAGATCTCCTGATATTTTTTATCTTTTTTTTTTTGTTTTTTTTAAATTTTTTTATTATGTTTTTTTCATATTTTATTATTACTTTTAAATTTGTAACTGTTTTTTTAAAAGGACCTCCCGAGGTAAACCAACTACCTCGTGAGGTTCCTGAGTTTTATTAAATTTTTCGTTTTTTATTATTTATTATTTTTTAAATTTCTTAATTTCTTTTTGTTTTTTTTGTTTTTATTATTTTATTTTTTTAAAAGGACCTCACGAGGTTGTCGGAAAACCTCGCGGGGTCCTTTTTTTTTTCTTTTTATTATTGTTATTCGATTTTTTTTTATTAATAGTTTTAATTTTTTTAATTCTTTGTAAAAGGACCTCGGGAGGTCCCCGGGTTTTTTAATTTTTTTCTTTTTATTGTTGGGTTTTGTGTTTTTCATATTAGTTTTATTTTTTTTAAAAGAACCTGGCGAGGTAGTCCACTACCTAGAAAGGTTTCTTTTTTTAAAAAATTTTTGATTTTTTTTTTTTGATTTTTCTTAAATATTTTACTTGTTTTAATGCGAAGTAGACGAACTATCTCATGAGGTCACTCGAATTTATATTATTTTTTTCGTTTTCTTTATTAATTTTTTCACTTTTAATATTTTTTTAAAGGGTCTTACCAGATCTCCTGATATTTTTTATCTTTTTTTCGTTTTTTTTAAATTTTTTTATTATGTTTTTTTGTGAGGTTCATGAGTTTTATTAAATTTTTCGTTTTTATTATTTATTATTTTTTAAATTCCTAAATTTATTTTTGTTTTTATTGTTTTTATTATTTTATTTTTTAAAAGGACCTCGCGAGGTTGTCGGAAAACCTCGCGGGGTCCCCCATTTTTTATTTTTAATTTGTTATTATTTTTAGTTTTTAATCCTTTTTAACAGGACCTCGCGAGGTAGTTCGACTACCTCGCGAGGTCCTTTTTTTTTTTTTATTGTTATTCGATTTTTTTATTAATAGTTTTAATTTTTTAATTCTTTGTAAAAGGACCTCGGGAGGTCCCCTGATTTTTAATTTTTTTCTTTTTATTGTTGGGTTTTGTGTTTTTCATATTAGTTTTATTTTTTTTAAAAGAACATCGCGAGGTAGTCCACTACCTAGAAAGGTTTCTTTTTTTTTTTAAATTTTTTTATTTATTTTTTCATTTTTCTTAAATTTTTTACTTATTTTAATGCGAAGTAGACGAACTATCTCATGAGGTCACTCGAATTTATATTATTTTTTTCGTTTTCTTTATTAATTTTTTCACTTTTAATATTTTTTTAAATGGCTCTTACCAGATCTCCTGATATTTTTATCTTTTTTTTTTGTTTTTTTTAAATTTTTTTATTATGTTTTTTTCATATTTTATTATTACTTTTAAATTTGTAACTGTTTTTTTAAAAGGACCTCCCGAGGTAAACCAACTACCTCGTGAGGTTCCTGAGTTTTATTAAATTTTTCGTTTTTTATTATTTATTATTTTTTAAATTTCTTAATTTCTTTTTGTTTTTTTTTTGTTTTTTTTGTTTTTATTATTTTATTTTTTTAAAAGGACCGCGCGAGGTTGTCGGAAAACCTCGCGGGGTCCTTTTTTTTTTCTTTTTATTATTGTTATTCGATTTTTTTTTATTAATAGTTTTAATTTTTTTAATTCTTTGTAAAAGGACCTCGGGAGGTCCCCGGATTTTTAATTTTTTTCTTTTTATTGTTGGGTTTTGTGTTTTTCATATTAGTTTTATTTTTTTTAAAAGAACTCGCGAGGTAGTCCACTACCTAGAAAGGTTTCTTTTTCTAAAAAAATTTTTGATTTTTTTTTGATTTTTCTTAAATTTTTTACTTGTTTTAATGCGAAGTAGACGAACTATCTCATGAGGTCACTCGAATTTATATTATTTTTTTCGTTTTCTTTATTAATTTTTTCACTTTTAATATTTTTTTAAATGGATCTTACCAGATCTCCTGATATTTTTTTATCTTTTTTCGTTTTTTTAAATTTTTTTATTATGTTTTTTCATATTTTATTATTACTTTTAAATTTGTAACTTGTTTTTAAAAGGACCTCCCGAGGTAAACCAACTACCTCGTGAGGTTCATGAGTTTTATTAAATTTTTCGTTTTTATTATTTATTATTTTTTAAATTCCTAAATTTATTTTTGTTTTTATTGTTTTTATTATTTTATTTTTTTAAAAGGACCTCGCGAGGTTGTCGGAAAACCTCGCGAGGTCCCCTCATTTTTTATTTTTTAATTTGTTATTATTTTTAGTTTTTTAATCCTTTTTTAACAGGACCTCGCGAGGTAGTTGGACTACCTCGCGAGGTCCTTTTTTTTTCTTTTTATTATTGTTATTTTTTAATGCGAAGTAGACGAACTATCTCATGAGGTCACTCGAATTTATATTATTTTTTTCGTTTTCTTTATTAATTTTTCCACTTTTAATATTTTTTTAAATGGCTCTTACCAGATCTCCTGATATTTTTTATCTTTTTTTTTGGTTTTTTTTAAATTTTTTTATTATGTTTTTTCATATTTTATTATTACTTTTAAATTTGTAACTGTTTTTTTAAAAGGACCTCCCGAGGTAAACCAACTACCTCGTGAGGTTCCTGAGTTTTATTAAATTTTTCGTTTTTTATTATTTATTATTTTTTAAATTTCTTAATTTCTTTTTGTTTTTTTTTGTTTTTATTATTTTATTTTTTTAAAAGGACCGCGCGAGGATGTCGGAAAACCTCGCGGGGTCCTTTTTTTTCTTTTTATTATTGTTATTCGATTTTTTTTTATTAATAGTTTTAATTTTTTTAATTCTTTGTAAAAGGACCTCGGGAGGTCCCCGGATTTTTAATTTTTTTCTTTTTATTGTTGGGTTTTGTGTTTTTCATATTAGTTTTATTTTTTTTAAAAGAACCTGGCGAGGTAGTCCACTACCTAGAAATGTTTATTTTTTTAAAATAATTTTTGATTTTTTTTTTGATTTTTCTTAAATTTTTTACTTGTTTTAATGCGAAGTAGACGAACTATCTCAAGAGGTCACTCGAATTTATATTATTTTTTTCGTTTTCTTTATTAATTTTTTCACTTTTAATATTTTTTTAAATGGATCTTACCAGATCTCCTGATATTTTTTTATCTTTTATTCGTTTTTTTTAAATTTTTTTATTATGTTTTTTTCATATTTTATTATTACTTTTAAATTTGTAACTGTTTTTTTAAAAGGACCTCCCGAGGTAAACCAACTACCTCGTGAGGTTCATGAGTTTTATTAAATTTTTCGTTTTTTATTATTTATTATTTTTTAAATTCCTAAATTTATTTTTGTTTTTATTGTTTTTATTATTTTATTTTTTTAAAAGGACCTCGCGAGGTTGTCGGAAAACCTCGCGAGGTCCCCTCATTTTTTATTTTTTAATTTGTTATTTTTTTAGATTTTTTAATCCTTTTTTACAGGACCTCGCGAGGTAGTTCGACTGCCTCGCGAGGTCCTTTTTTTTTTTTTTTTATTATTGTTATTCGATTTTTTTATTAATAGTTTTAATTTTTTAATTCTTTGTAAAAGGACCTCGGGAGGTCCCCAGATTTTTTAATTTTTTTCTTTTTATTGTTGGGTTTTGTGTTTTTCATATTAGTTTTATTTTTTTTAAAAGAACCTCGCGAGGTAGTCCACTACCTAGAAAGGTTTCTTTTTTTTTTTTAAATTTTTGATTTTTTTTTTCATTTTTCTTAAATTTTTTACTTATTTTAATGCGAAGTAGACGAACTATCTCATGAGGTCACTCGAATTTATATTATTTTTTTCGTTTTCTTTATTAATTTTTTCACTTTTAATATTTTTTTAAATGGCTCTTACCAGATCTCCTGATATTTTTTATCTTTTTTTTTTGTTTTTTTTAATTTTTTTATTATGTTTTTTCATATTTTATTATTACTTTTAAATTTGTAACTGTTTTTTAAAAGGACCTCCCGAGGTAAACCAACTACCTCGTGAGGTTCCCGAGTTTTATTAAATTTTTCGTTTTTATTATTTATTATTTTTTAAATTTCTTAATTTCTTTTTGTTTTTTTGTTTTTATTATTTTATTTTTTTAAAAGGACCGCGCGAGGTTGTCGGAAAACCTCGCGGGGTCCTTTTTTTTTCTTTTTTATTATTGTTATTCGATTTTTTTTTATTAATAGTTTTAATTTTTTAATTCTTTGTAAAAGGACCTCTGGGAGGTCCCCTGGATTTTTAATTTTTTTCTTTTTATTGTTGGGTTTTGTGTTTTTCATATTAGTTTTATTTTTTTAAAAGAACCCGCGAGGTAGTCCACTACCTA
Source organism: Acacia pycnantha (assembly GCA_025563575.1). NCBI lineage: Eukaryota > Viridiplantae > Streptophyta > Magnoliopsida > Fabales > Fabaceae > Acacia > Acacia pycnantha. Next base: position 23,204 of record JAMWYP010000303.1, on the reverse strand, counting down.
GAAATGTTTCTTTTTTAAAAAAATTTTTGATTTTTTTTTGATTTTTCTTAATTTTTTACTTGTTTTAATGCGAAGTAGACGAACTATCTCAAGAGTTCACTCGAATTTATATTATTTTTTTCGTTTTCTTTATTAATTTTTTCACTTTTAATATTTTTTAAATGGATCTTACCAGATCTCCGATATTTTTTATCTTTTTTTCGTTTTTTTAAATTTTTTTATTATGTTTTTTTCATATTTTATTATTACTTTTAAATTTGTAACTGTTTTTTTAAAAGGACCTCCCGAGGTAAACCAACTACCTCGTGAGGTTCCTGAGTTTTATTAAATTTTTCGTTTTTTATTATTTATTATTTTTAAATTTTTTAATTTCTTTTTGTTTTTTTGTTTTTATTATTTTATTTTTTTAAAAGGACCGCGCGAGGTTGTCGGAAAACCTCGCGGGGTCCTTTTTTTTTCTTTTTATTATTGTTATTCGATTTTTTTTTATTAATAGTTTTAATTTTTTTAATTCTTTGTAAAAGGACCTCGGGAGGTCCCCGGATTTTTAATTTTTTTCTTTTTATTGTTGGGTTTTGTGTTTTTCATATTAGTTTTATTTTTTTTAAAAGAACCTGGCGAGGTAGTCCACTACCTAGAAATGTTTCTTTTTTTAAAAAAATTTTTGATTTTTTTTTTTGATTTTTCTTAAATTTTTTACTTGTTTTAATGCGAAGTAGACGAACTATCTCAAGAGGTCACTCGAATTTATATTATTTTTTTCGTTTTCTTTATTAATTTTTTCACTTTTAATATTTTTTTAAATGGGTCTTACCAGATCTCCTGATATTTTTTATCTTTTTTTCGTTTTTTTTAAATTTTTTTATTATGTTTTTTTCATATTTTATTATTACTTTTAAATTTGTAACTGTTTTTTTAAAAGGACCTCCCGAGGTAAACCAACTACCTCGTGAGGTTCATGAGTTTTATTAAATTTTTCGTTTTTTATTATTTATTATTTTTTAAATTCCTAAATTTATTTTTGTTTTTATTGTTTTTATTATTTTATTTTTTAAAAGGACCTCGCGAGGTTGTCGGAAAACCTCGCGGGGTCCTTTTTTTTTTCTTTTTATTATTGTTATTCGATTTTTTTTTTAATAGTTTTAATTTTTTAATTCTTTGTAAAAGGACCTCGGGAGGTCCCCTGATTTTTAATTTTTTTCCTTTTATTGTTGGGTTTTGTGTTTTTCATATTAGTTTTATTTTTTTTAAAAGAACCTGGCGAGGTAGTCCACTACCTAGAAAGGTTTCTTTTTTTAAAAAAATTTTTGATTTTTTTTTTTTGATTTTTCTTAAATTTTTTACTTGTTTTAATGCGAAGTAGACGAACTATCTCATGAGGTCACTCGAATTTATATTATTTTTTTCGTTTTCTTTATTAATTTTTTCACTTTTAATATTTTTTTAAATGGATCTTACCAGATCTCCTGATATTTTTTATTTTTTATTTTTAATTTGTTATTTTTTTAGTTTTTAATCCTTTTAATAGGACCTCGCGAGGTAGTTCGACTACCTCGCGAGGTCCTTTTTTTTTATTTTTATTATTGTTATTTGATTTTTTTTATTAATAGTTTTAATTTTTTAATTCTTTGTAAAAGGACCTCGGGAGGTCCCTGGATTTTTTAATTTTTTTCTTTTTATTGTTGGGTTTTGTGTTTTTCATATTAGTTTTATTTTTTTTAAAAGAACATCGCGAGGTAGTCCACTACCTAGAAAGGTTTCTTTTTTTTAAAAAATTTTTATTTTTTTCATTTTTCTTAATTTTTTACTTGTTTTAATGCGAAGTAGACGAACTATCTCATGAGGTCACTCGAATTTATATTATTTTTTTCGTTTTCTTTATTAATTTTTTCACTTTTAATATTTTTTTAAATGGCTCTTACCAGATCTCCTGATATTTTTTATCTTTTTTTTTTGTTTTTTTTAAATTTTTTTATTATGTTTTTTTCATATTTTATTATTACTTTTAAATTTGTAACTGTTTTTTTAAAAGGACCTCCCGAGGTAAACCAACTACCTCGTGAGGTTCCTGAGTTTTATTAAATTTTTCGTTTTTTATTATTTATTATTTTTTAAATTTCTTAATTTCTTTTTGTCTTTTTTTTTTATTATTTTATTTTTTTAAAAGGACCGCGCGAGGTTGTCGGAAAACCTCGCGGGGTCCTTTTTTTTTATTATTGTTATTCGATTTTTTTATTAATAGTTTTAATTTTTTTAATTCTTTGTAAAAGGACCTCGGGAGGTCCCCGGATTTTTAATTTTTTTCTTTTTATTGTTGGGTTTTGTGTTTTTCATATTAGTTTTATTTTTTTTAAAAGAACCTGGCGAGGTAGTCCACTACCTAGAAATGTTTCTTTTTTTAAAAAAATTTTTGATTTTTTTTTGATTTTTCTTAATTTTTTACTTGTTTTAATGCGAAGTAGACGAACTATCTCATGAGGTCACTCGAATTTATATTATTTTTTTCGTTTTCTTTATTAATTTTTTCACTTTTAATATTTTTTTAAATGGATCTTACCAGATCTCCTGATATTTTTTTATCTTTTTTTCGTTTTTTTTAAATTTTTTTATTATGTTTTTTTCATATTTTATTATTACTTTTAAATTTGTAACTGTTTTTTTAAAAGGACCTCCCGAGGTAAACCAACTACCTCGTGAGGTTCATGAGTTTTATTAAATTTTTCGTTTTTTATTATTTATTATTTTTTAAATTTCTAAATTTCTTTTTGTTTTTATTGTTTTTATTATTTTTTTTTTAAAAGGACCTCGCGAGGTTGTCGGAAAACCTCGCGAGGTCCCCTCATTTTTTATTTTTTAATTTGTTATTTTTTTTAGTTTTTTTAATCCTTTTTTAACAGGACCTCACGAGGTAGTTCGACTACCTCGCGAGGTCCATTTTTTTTTTCTTTTTATTATTGTTAATCGATTTTTTTATTAATAGTTTTAATTTTTTAATTCTTTGTAAAAGGACCTCGGGAGGTCCCCGGATTTTTTAATTTTTTTCTTTTTATTGTTGGGTTTTGTGTTTTTCATATTAGTTTTATTTTTTTTAAAAGAACATCGCGAGGTAGTCCACTACCTAGAAAGGTTTCTTTTTTTTTTTTTTAATTTTTTATTTTTTTTTCATTTTTCTTAAATTTTTTACTTGTTTTAATGCGAAGTAGACGAACTATCTCATGAGGTCACTCGAATTTATATTATTTTTTTCGTTTTCTTTATTAATTTTTTCACTTTTAATATTTTTTTAAATGGATCTTACCAGATCTCCTGATATTTTTTATCTTTTTTTCGTTTTTTTTAAATTTTTTTATTATGTTTTTTTTCATATTTTATTATTACTTTTAAATTTGTAACTGTTTTTTTAAAGGACCTCCCGAGGTAAACCAACTACCTCGTGAGGTTCCTGAGTTTTATTAAATTTTTCGTTTTTTATTATTTATTATTTTTTAAATTTCTTAATTTCTTTTTGTTTTTTTTGTTTTTATTATTTTATTTTTTTAAAAGGACCGCGCGAGGTTGTCGGAAAACCTCGCGGGGTCCTTTTTTTTTCTTTTTATTATTGTTATTCGATTTTTTTTTTAATAGTTTTAATTTTTTAATTCTTTGTAAAAGGACCTCGGGAGGTCCCCTGGATTTTTAATTTTTTTCTTTTTATTGTTGGGTTTTGTGTTTTTCATATTAGTTTTATTTTTTTAAAAGAACCCGCGAGGTAGTCCACTACCTAGAAATGTTTCTTTTTTTAAAAAAATTTTTGATTTTTTTTTTGATTTTTCTTAAATTTTTTACTTGTTTTAATGCGAAGTAGACGAACTATCTCAAGAGGTCACTCGAATTTATATTATTTTTTTCGTTTTCTTTATTAATTTTTTCACTTTTAATATTTTTTTAAATGGATCTTACCAGATCTCCTGATATTTTTTTTTATCTTTTTTTCGTTTTTTTTAAATTTTTTTATTATGTTTTTTTTTACTTTTAAATTTGTAACTGTTTTTTAAAAGGACCTCCCGAGGTAAACCAACTACCTCGTGAGGTTCCTGAGTTTTATTAAATTTTTCGTTATTTATTATTTTTTAAATTTTTTAATTTCTTTTTGTTTTTTTGTTTTTATTATTTTATTTTTTAAAAGGACCTCGCGAGGTTGTCGGAAAACCTCGCGAGGTCCTTTTTTTTTTTATTTTTGTTATTCGATTTTTTTATTAATAGTTTTAATTTTTTTAATTCTTTGTAAAAGGACCTCTGGAGGTCCCCTGATTTTTAATTTTTTTCTTTTTATTGTTGGGTTTTGTGTTTTTCATATTAGTTTTATTTTTTTTAAAAGAACCTGGCGAGGTAGTCCACTACCTAGAAATGTTTCTTTTTTTAAAAAATTTTTGATTTTTTTTTTTTTGATTTTTCTTAAATTTTTTACTTGTTTTAATGCGAAGTAGACGAACTATCTCAAGAGGTCACTCGAATTTATATTATTTTTTTCGTTTTCTTTATTAATTTTTTCACTTTTAATATTTTTTTAAATGGGTCTTACCAGATCTCCTGATATTTTTTATCTTTTTTTCGTTTTTTTTAAATTTTTTTATTATGTTTTTTTCATATTTTATTATTACTTTTAAATTTGTAACTGTTTTTAAAAGGACCTCCCGAGGTAAACCAACTACCTCGTGAGGTTCATGAGTTTTATTAAATTTTTCGTTTTTATTATTTATTATTTTTTAAATTTCTTAATTTCTTTTTGTTTTTATTGTTTTTATTATTTTTTTTTTAAAAGGACCTCGCGAGGTTGTCGGAAAACCTCGCGGTCCTTTTTTTTTTTTTTTATTATTGTTATTCGATTTTTTTATTAATAGTTTTAATTTTTTTAATTCTTTGTAAAAGGACCTCGGGAGGTCCCCGGATTTTTTAATTTTTTTCTTTTTATTGTTGGGTTTTGTGTTTTTCATATTAGTTTTATTTTTTTTAAAAGAACCTGGCGAGGTAGTCCACTACCTAGAAAGGTTTCTTTTTTTAAAAAAATTTTTGATTTTTTTTTTTTGATTTTTCTTAAATTTTTTACTTGTTTTAATGCGAAGTAGACGAACTATCTCATGAGGTCACTCGAATTTATATTATTTTTTTCGTTTTCTTTATTAATTTTTTCACTTTTAATATTTTTTTAAATGGATCTTACCAGATCTCCTGATATTTTTTTATCTTTTTTCGTTTTTTTAAATTTTTTTATTATGTTTTTTCATATTTTATTATTACTTTTAAATTTGTAATGTTTTTTAAAAGGACCTCCCGAGGTAAACCAACTACCTCGTGAGGTTCATGAGTTTTATTAAATTTTTCGTTTTTATTATTTATTATTTTTTAAATTCCTAAATTTATTTTTGTTTTTATTGTTTTTATTATTTTATTTTTTAAAAGGACCTCGCGAGGTTGTCGGAAAACCTCGCGAGGTCCCTCATTTTTTTTTTTTAATTTGTTATTTTTTTAGTTTTTAATCCTTTTAACAGGACCTCACGAGGTAGTTCGACTACCTCGCGAGGTCCTTTTTTTTTCTTTTTATTATTGTTATTCGATTTTTTTTTATTAATAGTTTTAATTTTTTTAATTCTTTGTAAAAGGACCTCGGGAGGTCCCCGGATTTTTTAATTTTTTTCTTTTTATTGTTGGGTTTTGTGTTTTTCATATTAGTTTTATTTTTTTTAAAAGAACATCGCGAGGTAGTCCACTACCTAGAAAGGTTTCTTTTTTTTTAAAAAATTTTTTATTTTTTTTTTCATTTTTCTTAAATTTTTTACTTGTTTTAATGCGAAGTAGACGAACTATCTCATGAGGTCACTCGAATTTATATTATTTTTTTCGTTTTCTTTATTAATTTTTTCACTTTTAATATTTTTTTAAATGGCTCTTACCACTGTTTTTTAAAAGGACCTCCCGAGGTAAACCAACTACCTCGTGAGGTTCCCGAGTTTTATTAAATTTTTCGTTTTTATTATTTATTATTTTTTAAATTTCTTAATTTCTTTTTGTTTTTTTTGTTTTTATTATTTTATTTTTTTAAAAGGACCGCGCGAGGTTGTCGGAAAACCTCGCGGGGTCCTTTTTTTTTCTTTTTATTATTGTTATTCGATTTTTTTTTATTAATAGTTTTAATTTTTTTAATTCTTTGTAAAAGGACCTCGGGAGGTCCCCTGATTTTTAATTTTTTTCTTTTTATTGTTGGGTTTTGTGTTTTTCATATTAGTTTTATTTTTTTTAAAAGAACCTGCGAGGTAGTCCACTACCTAGAAATGTTTCTTTTTTTAAAAAAATTTTTGATTTTTTTTTTTGATTTTTCTTAAATTTTTTACTTGTTTTAATGCGAAGTAGACGAACTATCTCAAGAGGTCACTCGAATTTATATTATTTTTTTCGTTTTCTTTATTAATTTTTTCACTTTTAATATTTTTTTAAATGGATCTTACCAGATCTCCTGATATTTTTTATCTTTTTTTCGTTTTTTTTTTAATTTTTTTATTATGTTTTTGCATATTTTATTATTACTTTTAAATTTGTAACTGTTTTTTTAAAAGGACCTCCCGAGGTAAACCAACTACCTCGTGAGGTTCCTGAGTTTTATTAAATTTTTCGTTTTTTATTATTTATTATTTTTTAAATTCCTAAATTTATTTTTGTTTTTATTGTTTTTATTATTTTATTTTTTAAAAGGACCTCGCGAGGTTGTCGGAAAACCCCGCGAGGTCCCCTCATTTTTTATTTTTTAATTTGTTATTTTTTTTAGTTTTTTTAATCCTTTTTTAACAGGACCTCACGAGGTAGTTCGACTACCTCGCGAGGTCCATTTTTTTTCTTTTATTATTGTTATTCGATTTTTTTATTAATAGTTTTAATTTTTTAATTCTTTGTAAAAGGACCTCGGGAGGTCCCCTGATTTTTAATTTTTTTCTTTTTATTGTTGGGTTTTGTGTTTTTCATATTAGTTTTATTTTTTTTAAAAGAACCTCGCGAGGTAGTCCACTACCTAGAAAGGTTTCTTTTTTTTTTTTTTTTAAATTTTTTTTTTTTTTCATTTTTCTTAAATTTTTACTTGTTTTAATGCGAAGTAGACGAACTATCTCATGAGGTCACTCGAATTTATATTATTTTTTTCGTTTTCTTTATTAATTTTTTCACTTTTAATATTTTTTAAATGGATCTTACCGATCTCCGATATTTTTTATCTTTTTTTCGTTTTTTTAAATTTTTTATTATGTTTTTTCATATTTTATTATTACTTTTAAATTTGTAACTGTTTTTTAAAAGGACCTCCCGAGGTAAACCAACTACCTCGTGAGGTTCCTGAGTTTTATTAAATTTTTCGTTTTTATTATTTATTATTTTTAAATTTCTTAATTTCTTTTTGTTTTTATTGTTTTTATTATTTTTTTTTTTAAAAGGACCTCGCGAGGTTGTCGGAAAACCTCGCGAGGTCCCCTCATTTTTTATTTTTTAATTTGTTATTTTTTTTTGTTTTTTTATTCCTTTTTTAACAGGACCTCGCGAGGTAGTTAGACTACCTCGCGAGGTCCTTTTTTTTTTTCTTTTTATTATTGTTATTTGATTTTTTTATTAATAGTATTAATTTTTTTAATTCTTTGTAAAAGGACCTCGGGAGGTAGTCCGACTACCTCGGGAGGTCCCCGGGTTTTTTAATTTTTTTCTTTTTATTGTTGGGTTTTGTGATTTTCATATTAGTTTTATTTTTTTTAAAAGAACCTCGCGAGGTAGTCCACTACCTAGAAAGGTTTCTTTTTTTTTTTTTAAATTTTTGATTTTTTTTTCATTTTTCTTAAATTTTTTAATTTATTATTTATTATTTTTTAAATTCCTAAATTTTTTTTATTGTTTTTATTATTTTATTTTTTTAAAAGGACCTCGCGAGGTTGTCGGAAAACCTCGCGAGGTCCCCTCATTTTTTATTTTTTAATTTGTTATTATTTTTAGTTTTTTTAATCCTTTTTTAACAGGACCTCGCGAGGTAGTTGGACTACCTCGCGAGGTCCTTTTTTTTTCGTTTTATTATTGTTATTTTATTTTTTTATTAATAGTTTTAATTTTTTTAATTCTTTGTAAAAGGACCTCGGGAGGTAGTCCGACTACCTCGGGAGGTCCCCGGATTTTTTAATTTTTTTCTTTTTATTGTTGGGTTTTGTGTTTTTCATATTAGTTTTATTTTTTTTAAAAGAACCTCGCGAGGTAGTCCACTACCTAGAAAGGTTTCTTTTTTTTTAAGAAAATTTTGATTTTTTTTTTCATTTTTCTTAAATTTTTTACTTGTTTTAATGCGAAGTAGACGAACTATCTCATGAGGTCACTCGAATTTATATTATTTTTTTCGTTTTCTTTATTAATTTTTTCACCTTTAATATTTTTTTAATGGATCTTACCGATCTCTTGATATTTTTTATCTTTTTTTTTTTTTTTAAATTTTTTTATTATGTTTTTTCATATTTTATTATTACTTTTAAATTTGTAACTGTTTTTTAAAAGGACCTCCCGAGGTAAACCAACTACCTCGTGAGGTTCCTGAGTTTTATTAAATTTTTCGTTTTTTATTATTTATTATTTTTTAAATTCCTAAATTTATTTTTGTTTTTATTGTTTTTATTATTTTATTTTTTTAAAAGGACCTCGCGAGGTTGTCGGAAAACCTCGCGAGGTCCCCTCATTTTTTATTTTTTAATTTGTTATTATTTTTAGTTTTTTTATTCCTTTTTTAACAGGACCTCGCGAGGTAGTTAGACTACCTCGCGAGGTCCTTTTTTTTTTTCTTTTTATTATTGTTATTTGTTTTTTTTTTAATAGTATTAATTTTTTTAATTCTTTGTAAAAGGACCTCGGGAGGTAGTCCGACTACCTCTGGAGGTCCCCGGGTTTTTTAATTTTTTTCTTTTTATTGTTGGGTTTTGTGATTTTCATATTAGTTTTATTTTTTTTAAAAGAACCTCGCGAGGTAGTCCACTACCTAGAAAGGTTTCTTTTTTTTTTTTTTAAATTTTTGATTTTTTTTTTCATTTTTCTTAAATTTTTTACTTGTTTTAATGCGAAGTAGACGAACTATCTCATGAGGTCACTCGAATTTATATTATTTTTTTCGTTTTCTTTATTAATTTTTTCACTTTTAATATTTTTTTAAATGGATCTTACCAGTTTTTTATTATTTATTATTTTTAAATTCCTAAATTTTTTTATTGTTTTTATTATTTTATTTTTTTAAAAGGACCTCGCGAGGTTGTCGGAAAACCTCGCGAGGTCCCCTCATTTTTTATTTTTTAATTTGTTATTTTTTTTAGTTTTTTTAATCCTTTTTTAACAGGACCTCGCGAGGTAGTGTAGTTAGACTACCTCGCGAGGTCCTTTTTTTTTTTCTTTTTATTATTGTTATTCGATTTTTTTTTATTAATAGTTTTAATTTTTTTAATTCTTTGTAAAAGGACCTCGGGAGGTCCCCGGATTTTTTAATTTTTTTCTTTTTATTGTTGGGTTTTGTGTTTTTCATATTAGTTTTATTTTTTTTAAAAGAACATCGCGAGGTAGTCCACTACCTAGAAAGGTTTTTTTTGTTTTTTTTTAAATTTTTTATTTTTTTTTTTCATTTTTCTTAAATTTTTTACTTGTTTTAATGCGAAGTAGACGAACTATCTCATGAGGTCACTCGAATTTATATTATTTTTTTCGTTTTCTTTATTAATTTTTTCACTTTTAATATTTTTTTAAATGGATCTTACCGGATCTCCGATATTTTTATCTTTTTTTTGTTTTTTTAAATTTTTTATTATGTTTTTTTCATATTTTATTATTACTTTTAAATTTGTAACTGTTTTTTTAAAAGGACCTCCCGAGGTAAACCAACTACCTCGTGAGGTTCCTGAGTTTTATTAAATTTTTCGTTTTTATTATTTATTATTTTTTAAATTTCTTAATTTCTTTTTGTTTTTTTTTTTTTTATTATTTTATTTTTTTAAAAGGACCTCGCGAGGTTGTCGGAAAACCTCGCGAGGTCCCCTCATTTTTTATTTTTTAGTTTGTTATTTTTTTTAGTTTTTTTTTTCCTTTTTTAACAGGACCTCGCGAGGTAGTTAGACTACCTCGCGAGGTCCTTTTTTTTTTCTTTTTATTATTGTTATTTGATTTTTTTTTATTAATAGTATTAATTTTTTTAATTCTTTGTAAAAGGACCTCGGGAGGTAGTCCGACTACCTCGGGAGGTCCCCGGATTTTTTAATTTTTTTCTTTTTATTGTTGGGTTTTGTGATTTTCATATTAGTTTTATTTTTTTTAAAAGAACCTCGCGAGGTAGTCCACTACCTAGAAAGGTTTCTTTTTATTTTATTTTAAATTTTTGATTTTTTTTTTCATTTTTCTTAAATTTTTTACTTGTTTTAATGCGAAGTAGACGAACTATCTCATGAGGTCACTCGAATTTATATTATTTTTTCGTTTTCTTTATTAATTTTTTCACTTTTAATATTTTTTAAATGGATCTTACCGGATCTCCGATATTTTTATCTTTTTTCGTTTTTTTAAATTTTTTTATTATGTTTTTTTCATATTTTATTATTACTTTTAAATTTGTAACTGTTTTTTTAAAAGGACCTCCCGAGGTAAACCAACTACCTCGTGAGGTTCCTGAGTTTTATTAAATTTTTCGTTTTTTATTATTTATTATTTTTTAAATTTCTTAATTTCTTTTTGTTTTTTTTGTTTTTATTATTTTATTTTTTTAAAAGGACCTCGCGAGGTTGTCGGAAAACCTCGCGAGGTCCCCTCATTTTTTATTTTTTAATTTGTTATTTTTTTTTGTTTTTTTATTCCTTTTTTAACAGGACCTCGCGAGGTAGTTAGACTACCTCGCGAGGTCCTTTTTTTTTTTTTATTATTGTTATTTTATTTTTTTTATTAATAGTATTAATTTTTTTAATTCTTTGTAAAAGGACCTCGGGAGGTAGTCCGACTACCTCGGAGGTCCCCGGGTTTTTTAATTTTTTTCTTTTTATTGTTGGGTTTTGTGATTTTCATATTAGTTTTATTTTTTTTAAAAGAACCTCGCGAGGTAGTCCACTACCTAGAAAGGTTTCTTTTTATTTTATTTTAAATTTTTGATTTTTTTTTTCATTTTTCTTAAATTTTTTACTTGTTTTAATGCGAAGTAGACGAACTATCTCATGAGGTCACTCGAATTTATATTATTTTTTTCGTTTTCTTTATTAATTGTTTCACTTTTAATATTTTTTTAAATGGATCTTACCAGATCTCCTGATATTTTTTATCTTTTTTTCGTTTTTTTTTTAAATTTTTTTATTATGTTTTTTTCAAATTTTATTATTACTTTTAAATTTGTAACTGTTTTTTTAAAAGGACCTCCCGAGGCATTTACCTCGTGAGGTTCCTGAGTTTTATTAAATTTTTCGTTTTTTATTATTTATTATTTTTTAAATTTCTTAATTTCTTTTTGTTTTTTTTTGTTTTTTTTGTTTTTATTATTTTATTTTTTTAAAAGGACCTCGCGAGGTTGTCGGAAAACCTCGCGAGGTCCCCTCATTTTTTATTTTTTAATTTGTTATTTTTTTTAGTTTTTTTAATCCTTTTTTAACAGGACCTCGCGAGGTAGTTCGACTACCTCGCGAGGTCCTTTTTTTTTTCTTTTTATTATTGTTATTCGATTTTTTTTTATTAATAGTTTTAATTTTTTTAATTCTTTGTAAAAGGACCTCGGGAGGTAGTCCGACTACCTCGGGAGGTCCCCGGATTTTTTAATTTTTTTCTTTTTATTGTTGGATTTTGTGTTTTTCATATTAGTTTTATTTTTTTTAAAAGAACCTCGCGAGGTAGTCCACTACCTAGAAAGGTTTCTTTTCTTTTTTTAAATTTTTGATTTTTTTTTTCATTTTTCTTAAATATTTTACTTGTTTTAATGCGAAGTAGACGAACTATCTCATGAGGTCACTCGAATTTATATTATTTTTTTCGTTTTCTTTATTAATTCTTTCACTTTTAATATTTTTTTAAATGGGTCTTACCAGATCTCCTGATATTTTTTATCTTTTTTTCATTTTTTTTAAATTTTTTTATTATGTTTTTTTCATATTTTATTATTACCTTTAAATTTGTAACTGTTTTTTTAAAAGGACCTCCCGAGGTAAACCAACTACCTCGTGAGGTTCCTGAGTTTTATTAAATTTTTCGTTTTTTATTATTTATTATTTTTTAAATTTCTTAATTTCTTTTTGTTTTTTTTTGTTTTTATTATTTTATTTTTTTAAAAGGACCGCGCGAGGATGTCGGAAAACCTCGCGGGGTCCCCTCATTTTTATTTTTTAATTTGTTATTTTTTAGATTTTTAATCCTTTTTAAAAGGACCTCGCGAGGTAGTTCTACCTCGCGTGATCCTTTTTTTTTTTCTTTTTATTATTGTTATTGGTTTTTTTTTATTAATAGTTTTAATTTTTTTAATTCTTTGTAAAAGGACCTCGGGAGGTAGTCCGACTACCTCGTGAGGTCCCCGGATTTTTTAATTTTTTTTCGTTTTATTTAATTTTGTTCTTTTTTAATATTTTTTTAAAAGGATCTCACGAGATCTCCTGATATATTTTATCTTTTGTTTTTTAATTTTTTTTATTATGTTTTTTTTCATTTTTTATTATTACTTTAAAATTTGTAACTTTGTTTTAAATGGACCTCCCGAGGTAAACCAACTACCTCGCCAGGTCCCTGGGTTTTTATCAAATTTTTGGTTTTTTATTCTTTTTTTAATTTCTTAATTTCCTTTTATTTTTCATTTTTTATTATTTTTTAAATTTCTTTATTTCTTTTTGTTTTTTATTTTTTTTGTTTTTATTATTTTTTTTATCCTTTTTTAAAAGGACCTCGCGAGGTAGTTTGAAAGGGCCACACGAGGTAGTGGGACTACCTCGCGAGGTTCCCTGATTTTTTTTCTTTTTATTGTTGGTGTTCTGGTGTAGAACACAGATGTCCAGCCGCGTGTATGGGCTGGTGATTTGATATAGGATCTAGTGTCTCGGTCTGGGTACCAATGTGATAGCACACGGGTGCCTACCCTTGGTTGGGCCTCCATGTGATTGGGCCTTATCTAGGTCCGTAACAAGAGCCCCGGCACCGAGTAGTTCAAGGTTTTGACCGCACGGGTATATGCTTTTTTTATGAATGTCATCCGAGGTGTTACCCATTTCTGACGCCTCAAGCGTCGGGCTAGGACTTGTTGAGTTCATTTCCCCGGGGTACGTGGTAACGGTTCGAGGGTCGACGAGCCGGGGTGTCCCTCAATCTCTAATGCGATGTCGTGCTGGCGCCTTGTGGTTTGCAGGCGCCGAGCTACAAGCGTGAGATGGTGCGAATCAAAACCTGGCACTCAATCTGACCGAGGCAGGATACCGGCACCAAGGCTCGTCATTGAAGCTCCGGGGCCGTTGTTACTTCCCGGTGTGACTCTTGGGAAACCTCTCTCGATGTTGCCATGATTGCCTATGACACTGTCTTCCCGAGATTGGGGAGGTGCTTTGATCCTCGTGTCGCCGCCCCGAATTTCGTGCGCATTTAATGCTCGGTGGTACGTTACACGTCTTCTCAGCCTTTCGGGGTGAAAAGTCGTGGTTACCCTCGTCGGTTGGGTTTCTTTTGTTTTGAATTTCCTCCTTCTTTCCTCTCGATATAACTTGGCGGCATTTCTCTTTTTGCCCACTTTTTCAATTCGCTCACTCTCCCCACACACGGAATTCTTACGCGCAAAGTCGATTCTCATTTTAACTTCCAAGTGTCTCGAATACTCGAAGAATCAAAGCTTCTTTCTTGTTCGAATTTTTCATCTACCTTCGCCGTGTCGATTTTCTCGCAAGGTTCGCGTATTCGTATTTTATCTTTTTATATTGTTCTAGTATTTTAGTTCTCCCTCTTCCCTTTTCTTTCTTTGGTGTGCCCCTGTGTTCTGGGTTTTCTGGGTGGAGTGTTTGTGAGTTGAGCTATCGAACCCATAGGTCTTGTCCTTTTGAGTGTCTGTTCTTAGTTGTTTCCCCCTCCTTCTTACCCTTATGTTGGTTGTATAGGTTTGAGCTCTTGATGGATAGGGGAAAACATTCTTCGTCTTCTCATCAGCCTTTAGATCCTAACGACGATGAGGTGCTTCGTGAGCGTTATCCCTTTTTTGATTTGTCGTCATCGGTGTATTACGCCTAGTTCGACTTTAGTTTTATTTCATTTTGTTGTAGGTAAATGGAGTCTACGTCTTCCCCTCGTCTTTTAGCTTCCGCTGCGGAGGCGGACTCCGATAGTCCTTCACCGGCCTGCGTTCCAAGTATCCTGGGTGACTAGCGAAATGCTAACCATACGTTCGCTCGATGACCAAGACGGATATGGATAAAGTGGGTCTCCTGGGTCATCGGGATGTCGTCTTTCCCTCTCGAGGAGGAGGATGAGCCGATCTGCGCCATTCGGGAACCGAGGCTCTCCTAATTTCTTTCTTTTCTATCGGGATTATATGACCCGGCTCGGTATTCGCTTTCCGTTTACCGGGTTCCAAATGTCCGTCCTACACTACCTTCATCCTGGCTCCTTCTCAGCTTCACCCGAACGGGTGGGCTTATCTGGCGGCGTTCGCCTATCTATGCGGGACCATGGAACCCGCTATTCCGTGTACCGCCGCCTTATTCCTTCATTTTTCTCCCCTTTCACCCCTCGGTCGGGTAGGGAACCGCCTCTCCGAAAGGGCTAACTTCTCTTCGTGCCGAGGCGGACCTGGAAACTCATGAATTCTTTCTCGACTCCTTTAAGCATTTCAAAACTCTTTCTTTAAAGTTGTTGCAATCCACACGGGAAGTGCCACTGGTTTCGAAAGCCGAGGGTCCGGGCGTTGAATGGCGCTTCCCCTTTATTGGTCTTCCGAGCACCATCACTTCTCCTCTTCCACCTACCAATTCTCGTTAAAAGACCTCTCGAAGACGAGAGAGAGTATGCCGCTCGCGTTTGGTGTCTTACGTTGCCGAACATGGTGTCAAAAGAGCGGCCTTCTATATTAAGAAGGCCGGTGAGTCATCGGCTCGGCCTCCGTATGGCTTTATTCTTTGTGAATTCGTTTTTACGCCCGCCTTTTGTTATCTAACTAGCATCCGACTTTAGATTTATGCTTCGTAACAGGTCAAGTTGCTATGAATCAAACCCGATTATCTTGAGTATACCTTGCCGCTTTGTTGGAAGCCGAGAGAGAAAGCTCCCAGAAACGTCCAAAGGCTTGAGCCTTCTAAGAAGCGAGCTCCCGCAGCCTTCTATGGTCCCAAATCCTTCGCGTCGAAGAGGGCCAAGGTCGGGATTCGACCGCTACCGCTTCGACCGCTCCCGAAGTGTTACCTTCTTCTTCTCCGTCATTGATAGCCGCGCGGAGGTAGTGCCTTCTTCTACGCCGTCTCTACCGCTGCTTGGAACATCTCCACGTTCCGACCCTTCTCCTCCATCCTTGGAAAAGGCGAAACAGTTCTCGTCTCGATTACATTTCTCCTTTGCGCCCATCGGCTCTGGTTCCTCGACCAAGTGGCTTCAAGCGGAGCCGGGCACAGGAGTGGGGACGTTTCGAGGGGATCGGCATGGCCTTCTTTCCGCCACGCCGGCTTTTGTCTCCTCAACCTCTTTCGGACGAGGACCTTCATGAACTCCGAATATGTCCTGGTCATCTTGGCGGGGCTCTTGGATTATCTCAGGCCCGCCGCATCTCCATGGTTATTATGCTCGAGCTTCTGCGAGTCCCGAACTCAAGGAAAATTTAGAGTCGGCCGAGGAAAAGTGAAACAGTCTGGCGGAAGAGAAAGAGAAGGTTGAGGCTGAAAGGGAGGAGAAGACGGAACTTAAAAGTTCCTAAGCCGCCGCGGACAAAGCCGGCGAGGATCTTCTCAATGACCCGCCCGGAGCCGACGCGAGCCCATGCCGACCGAGGCGGACCCGGGAATCCCGGCGGAGGTTAATCATAAATTGGCCGATGCCAACTCTCCGGGTCGAAGCCGACGCTAATCGACGGCGAAGTCCTCCCACTCTATGTCTATGGATGCGGTCAAACGGCTTACGCGAAGAACGTAGCGAGTTATGTACGCAGCTTGCAGCAAGTCCGAGGCAACCTTGCGGAGGAGAAGACCGCCCATGAGAAGGCGGCTGGCGGCGGTAAGGAAAACCGCGTCGGATTGCTTCGAGATGGCCCTAGCCTGATTGAGTACTTAAACCTGTGGGTAAAACCGAACGTGGTGGGTATGGATGTCGCTTCCGCTTCCAAGATGGTGTTCTTATTCCTCCGCCTTTATCTCCACGAAGATAGGTCAGCTTCAGATGCCGAAGTGAGCAGCGGTGAGCAAGCCGCAGAAGAGGCCGCATCCGGCCGGACCTAATGGCGACGAGGCCGCCGCGGCGAGGGGGCCCTTAGCTTTTGTTGTCTTTTTTTTCTTTTTGCTTTCTTTGTTTTCGGCTTTTGATGCCGATGGTATATTGTACCTCCGAACTTTTAACTTTATGAATGAATATTCAATTTAAGTAGCTCGTTACATACTTTTACCTTCATGCGTACACAGGCACATGGGATAGTTTTAGACCGGGCCGTGGTCTTTAAAGGATTAGAGTCCGCTTAGTACTCTTCTCGGTGTCGAAACCAGTGCATGAGTAGGGGTGTCTATATATACCGCGCTACGAGGTTCGGAGTCGTATTCCGGATTTTTAACCGGGGTAAGGGTGAATGGTCACATGCTCATCCGTGGTCGTCGTTGGGACACACTTTGACCATGTGGACCGATCGGGGTCCGTTATGACTATTCACCTTCTTACTTAGGTGTCAATTTCGATGCATCAAAATATTTACTTAGGGTGTATAGACCTCCTCTGTCTGTCTGCTTATTTAACGAATCATTTTGACCCTCTTAGAATTGAACATTTGGTCAACAAACCATTTATTTATTCAAGAGATGATTAGCTTTATAAAGTCGACAATGAAAGGAAAGTTTGCGAGAAGGGAAATGGCCCGAAACCAAAATAAGCTTGAAATAATAAATCAAAAACTTAACTCGGACAATTGGGTGTCCGTTGTGGCATCCTGGGCCGTGATCGGGCCCTAACTATAGTAGGCCCTTAATTTGTCGCCATTCCATGTCCTCTTGACGGATTTTCTTGTCAGTGTTTCGAGAACATACGCTCCTTTTTCCAACTTCTCCTTGACTCGGTACGGTCCTTCCCAATTTGCGGCGAGCTTGCCGTCCTGGGCGTTCTTGTTACCGATGTCGGCCCTTCTTAGGACCAGGTCGCCCTGGTCAAATGCCCTGGGTTTGACCTTTCTATTGTGTTTCGCCGCCATCAGTTGCTTGGCTGCTATGTCTCGGCAATGGGCCGTGGTTCTGACTTCATCTACCAGCTCCATCTCTCGGTTGCCAACGCCCTTGAATTCGACGGTTCTCCTTCCTCCGGGGTTCTGAGCCTTCTCCAAGATGGTCGACCAACTTCGGCCGGGATCATGGCTTCGCATCCATACGTCATGCGGAAAGGCGTCTCTTGGGTAGCTGATTGGATAGTTGTGCGAACTCCCCATAAGACGTTATAAAGGCTGTTCGACCCAACAGTGCGGGCCTCTTGCATCTTTTTCCGAAGTCCATCCAGGATTACCTTGTTTGCCGCTTACGCTCGTCCGTTTGATTGTGGGTGTTCGATCGATGCAAAATGATGTGTGATGCCGAGGTCCACCATCATATCCTCGGAAGTTCCTGTCCAGTGAACCGAGTGCCATTGTCCTGTCACTATCTCGGCGGGATTCCGAAGCGGGAGAAAATACTGCTTTGGATGAAGCGCTGGACCCTAGCCGATGTGATGGTGGCGAGCGGTTCGGCCTCAATCCACTTGGTAAAGTAGTCCACCGCCACGATTAGCCATCGAAGTTGTCCGGGGGCCGGTTTAAACGGTCCGAGTAGATCCATTCCCCATTTAAAGAACGGCCATGGGGCAGAGATATATTCCATGTCTCGATGGAGGGGACCAAATGATTTTGGCGTGTTTCGGCAACTATCACATGCCTTCACAAATTCGCTTGCGTCCGCCGCATGGTGGGCCAGTAGTACCCGGCCCTAAGTGCCTTTCTTGCTAATGCTTTTGCACCCATATGTTGCCCGTTAATCCCTCCATGGGTCTCGGCGAGGACATATCTACTTTCGTGAGTGCCCGAGGCACCTTAACACTCGGTGTATGCAAGCCTTTTCGGTAAAGCTGATCGTCTATCATTGTGTATACCGCGGCTTCCCGTATCAGTTTTTGAGCATTCGCCGTTCCAAGGGGAATAATTCCCCTCTCAATGTAGTCCTCGAGCGGCTTCCTCCAATCGGTGGCATCGGATATGACCATTACGCAAGTCGGCTCTTCCACCTTTTGTTGTATGACGGTTCTGTGGTTGGTCGTCCCTTTAGTGCTAGCCGAGTTTGGAGAGTATGTCGCTGCGGACATTTCCCCTCTTGGTATATGGGTAACATTTACTTCTTCGAACTCTGCCTGGATATTCTTGACTTTGCTAAGATACTTAGCCATTAGAGGCCCTTTAGCCCGATATGTCCCATCTATGCGGGCGGCGGCGAGTTGTGAGTCGGTGAAGACAAGAGACTCTTTGTGCGCCGAGCTCCTTGACCCGTTGGAGTCCCGGCCGGAGCGCCTCATATTCGGCCCGATTGTTTGACGTCGGGAAATCTAGTTGTAGGGAGTGTTCGATCGTCACTCCTTCGGGGCTCTCAATGATTATTCCGGCTCAGCTTCCTTTAGAGTGGGACGAACCGTCGACATATACTTTCCAGTGGTCGCCGATGCGGGGTCTTCATTAATTGGAGTTAGTTCTCTCGAGGAAATCCGCGAGCTTGTGACTTAATAGCATGTCGTGCTTCGTATGTGATGTCGAATTCGGATAACTCAATAGCCCAACCGATCATTCGGCCCTGCCGCAGTCCGGCTTATGGAGTAACTGTCGAATGGGTTGGTGGTTCGAACCGTTATCTTGTGAGCTTGGAAGTACGGGCGCAGCCTGCGTGCCGTCATTATTATGGCGAAAGCCAATTTCTCCAACTTCTGATATCTTAGCTCCGAGCTTTGCAAAGCTTTGCTGACGAAGTATATTGGTTCTTGGTCATTCTTTCCTTCGCGAACCAGAACCGAGCTCACTGCTTCTTTCCCAACTGATAAGTAGAGGAAGAGGGTTTCGCCGGGCTGTGGTTTCGATAAGACTGGCGGAGTGGCCAAACATTGCTTAATCTTTGAGAATGCGGCGTCACACTCCGGGGTCCAATTTCCTGTCGTGTCCTTCTTAAGTAATTTGAAGAACGGCAAGGCGCTTTCTGCCGATTTGGGCGAAACTACGTTAACGCTGACCAAACGGCCCATCATTCGCCGGACCTCCTTCTTGTTCCCGGGGCCTCGCATGTCTAATACGGACCTTACACTTATCGGGGTTCGCCTCGATTCGGCGGTGGTAAGCAAGAAACCGAGGAATTTTCTGCGGTACGCACTCGAACGCACATTTTGCGTGGTTCGTAGAATCGATGCGCCCTTAACTTGCTAAATGTTTGCTCAAGATCTCGGATGTGGTCATTGGGATCACATGATTTGACAATCATGTCGTCGATATAGACCTCGATGTTATGGCCTATCCGGTTCTCGAAAACCTTATTCATCATCCTACTCGTAGGTTGCCCCGCATTTTTCAAGCCGAACGGCATGACGTTGTAGCAGTAATTTCCCTTCTCCGTTATGAAGGAAGTGGCTTCTTGGTCATCGGGGTGCATGGCGATCTGGTTGTAACCCGAATACGCGTCCATGAACGACGAAGTTGATAGCCGGATGAGTTATCTACGAGCCGATCAATGTTCGGCATTGGATAGGCGTCTTTAGGGCATGCTTTGTTCGAGTCGGTATAGTCGGTGCATACTCTCCATTTGCCATTTGGCTTTGAAACCATCACCACGTTGGAAAGCCACGTGGTATATTGTATCTCCCTGAGGAAACCGGCCTCCAATAGTTCGTCCACGTGTTGGTTCGGCCGCACCCGCCTGCTCACGGGCCCTCGCTCTTTTCTTCGGGCTACCGGGTTGACCCCGCCGTGTATGGCCAATTTATGACAAAGAGAAATTGGGGTCTATGCCCGTACGTCGGCCGCGCTCCATGCAAAAACGTCTCGATTGTTGGCCAAAAACTCTTCTATCCTCAATCGCGGAGTCGGGGGTCAAGGCCCCGCCTACTTTCGTACTATGGTTTGGATTGATTCCAAGTACGAAATCTTCTACCTCTCCTTCGGTTACGGCGAGGTGTCCCCTTTTCTTCTCGTAGGTCTAATTCGATCATATTGATCGGTTCTTGGATCTTTTTGTGCTCTGGATCCGTTGTTCCGGATCTTGCTTTTACGTTGATTGTCTCGTTGTAACCTTTGCTGGACTTTTCTCTTCGATCACCCTTGACGGTAACGACTTGGTTGCTATTGCCTATCATTTTTATCTTCTGATGCTTAGTAGACACCAAAGATGTCCCAATTGTGGATCGTTGGTCTTCCCAGGATGATGTTGTAAGGGGAGGGAAATCGGCCACAATAAATCTTACTCGCTCGGATTTGAAACCTTCCTTCGTTCCAAGGGTGAGTCGGAGGTCTATATATCCCTTTGGAGGGGATAATTCGCCATTAAATCCTACGAGAGTGGTTTGGCATGGCTTCAGATCCTCCTGGTCGAGATTCATTCTCTTGAAGGCATCCCATATGATGATGTCTGCCGAGCTCCCTGAGTCTATAAATATCCTCTTGACTCGGCAGTTGACCAAGGTTCCAGTGATTACGAGGCCGTCTTGATGGCCGGGGAGTACGTCGGCCAAGTCCTCTTTTGTGAACATGAGCTGAGGTCGTTCAATTTTGTCGGTCATGTGTGATTCTTCTTTAAACTTTGGTCGGTCCCTTATTGAAAGAACTTCCCTTAGATATTTTCTCCGTTGGCTCGGCGTATCTCCTCCTCCTCCGAAGAGCTCCGCTAATAACGTTGCAATCGAACTCCGTGTCGGGAAATCCATTTGTCTTCGGATGCCGGCTTCTTCCTCTTGCCCTCTCTTCTATTCTCGGGGTCCGGACTGTTTGATCGGTCATTACGCTTCGCTTTCGCTTTTTGTGCGTCCTGTGTTTTTATTACGTATTGACGCAATTTTCCTTCTCGAACGAATTTCTCGATGGCTTCGCGAAGTTCATAGCATTGATCCGTGGTATGCCCTTTACAATCGTGAAAAGAACAATAACGGGACCGGTCCGTGTTGGACCGTTTCCCGAGGGATGAGGTTTTTCGACCTTCCGCATCTCGGTCGACGCTACTTCCCTCCATAGTTTGGGGCCAGGGAACATTGAGGGGGTATAATAGTCAAATTTATTCTTCAAGTCTGTCCTTGGTTTATATTGCTTATTATCACCTCCTTTCCCGCGGCGGTCTTGCTTGCGGCCAGTCGGGTCGGATTTTATCCCTTGGCGGGGTGTTCTTGTCAGGGTCCCTTCGCGCATTCGCTTGGCGCATTTGTTCCACCTCAAGATATTTCTTCGACCAGTGTCATGAAGTCCTTTAAGCTCTTAGCCGGCTCTTTGAAAAATGATCAGCGAGTCGGCTCGAACATCCCTGAGCCATCGGCCGGGAGGTGGACGTGCACTTCCTCCTTTAATTTACGGACTTGCGGGGCCGCATGATTAAAACGATCCAAATAGCTTTGGAGTAATTCGCCGGGCCGTTGCACGATTTTGGATAAGGTATATTGAGACTTGGTTTGTTTCTTACTAGTTGCGAATTGTAACTCGAAAACCTTTGCCAAGTCATCAAATTTAGTTATCGAACACAGGAGGCGGTTAGTAACCACTTTAGGGCTGGTCCCTTTAGTGTTGTGGCGAAAACCCTACTTATGATTGGTTCTCCGAGGCCCTCGGCACATCATCATCATCGAAAGTCGTCCACATGAGTTGTGGGATCCTGCGAACCGTCGTATTTACTGAACTCGGTGAGGTTCAGCTTTCCTGGGAACCGTGCTCTGAGGATCTTGGGTGAAAAGGGGCTGTCAGCTTTAGCCTCGGCATATCTTCCTTGACGAGAATCGTGTGGGGGAACTCTGACCTTTGCGATTCTTTGGTAGAGGAGGCCGCCCTTTTAGTATTGTCTATTGTCTTCTGCCGACGGGAACTCTGACCTTCCTGGTCGGGTTCCCACGTTTTGTCATCCTGATCATAGCTGGTGCTTTTAGGTTCCCTTCTCCGGTTCCGCTCGTCGATGCGATGAAATTGTAAGAGTATAACGTTTGTCCATATTCTCGATGCGTTTCATCATGGCGAGCCGTCCGTTATGGAGTGTAAGGAAGTCCGGATTCTGACCGGGGGTCTCACGACTTACTACTGGATTGGATCTCTGTGGCTTACGGCGATGTCCCGCGGCTGGCAGATGAACCCGTCTCGGACTCGTTCCCCTTTTCGGAGTTGATCTTGATTCGGGCCACGAGGTTCCTCAAGGCGCTTCTGGCATTTGTGATAACCGGTCTTCATTGTCCCGCTCATTGCCACCGATAGGGTTGGTCGACTGCTCGGTGTGCTGTGGTTGCCGGGGTGGTTGACGTTGCTCTCCGGTTGTTCGAACCATCTCCGGCTGCTTCTGGCTTGTACTGCGGGTGTTAACCCTCATTGGTCAAGGGAATCGAAATTTATCGTTCCCCACGGTCGGCGCCACGATTACGGTGTAGAACACGGATGTCCAGCCGCGTGTATGGGCTGGTGATTTGATATAGGATCTAGTGTCTCGATCTCTGGTACCAATGTGATAGCACACGACAGGAGAGAGGATCACTTGAACACAACACAGGCGCTTGGCCGAAGGAGTGGGGTGTGTGCTCGGTGTGAAGGTATGTAGATTAGTCTAGGTTTAGAGCGTGTGTACCTTAGGTACGTTTGCTTGGGTATTTATAGGACCTACACAGGCGGCTTTGGCGTGATTCCAGGCCTATTATCCGAACTGCCTATCCATATGCGGATGTATTCCTAGATATCCGGGGTAGTTGAGATATTCCGGGGTTACGGATATGACGGATCCGATGTGCCTACCCTTGGTTGGGCCTCCATGTGATTGGGCCTTATCTAGGTCCGTAAT